>BLSH010306994.1:750157-775448 GCA_018402905.1 Glandirana rugosa
TTACGACCGAGAAAACAAATGTAAGACGACAGTCACCCCTTAGAGCGACTGTCGTCTACTTGGTACCAACAATCCCTACGTCGCCCACGACCGAGGAATTGCTGTTCGGATTTTCCAGTTCGTTTTCTTAATAAGGAAACCAACAATTACACCAACAGTTGAGCACTGTTGGTGAAATTGGATGTTGAATAGTAGCCCATTATGTGTCACTTACCTGCAAACGAAGCCTGCGGCATCCAGCGCTGTCCCCTGTGCTGGCGGCGTCCATCTTCAGCCCCTCTTCCTTCTGGGGCTGCGACTCCGGCTCTGTGACTGGCCGGAGTCGCGTGACGTCACTCCCACGCATGCGTGGCTAATGCGAGCTAATACACTGCATATCTCCTAAACCGTACAGGTAAGCCTTATCATAGGCTTACCTGTAGGTTAAAGTGGTTGTCACGAGTTGACAACCACATTAACAACCAAAGGAATAATTCTTTTGCTTGACCTTTTAGGCTTGTCGTTAAGGAGCCAGCACCCGCTGCATCCCTAACAACCATGGTTCATCTGCTGTCAGCGAGATTCCCCACTGACAGCAGAATGTAAACAAAAGAGCCAGCATTTAAAATAAATAAATAAAAAAAACGGCATTGGGGTCCCCCCTATCTATAATAGGCCCTTCAGGTCTGGTATAGATTTTGAGGGAGACTCTATGCCAAAATCCATACTAGACCCTTATCCAAACATGCCGCCTGGCAGACCAGGAAAGAGTAGGACTGAGCAAGCGCTGATTTTTTTAATTATTCTTTTTTGTTGGTTCCTCTTTTGTTTACATCCCATGCCATTTGAGAATCTCGCTGACAGCAGATGAGTCAGGGTTGCTAAGGACGTGACCAGGGCCAGCTACTTAAAGAGGAACTGCAGTCTGCTCACATAATCTGCAATAAAAACATCTTTGCCATTCTGAAGCTTCCCTCCAACCACTTTGCATATTACTTTATATATACTGTGATTCTGTACTTGCCAAATATGCTGCTGAAATCTCCCTCCACTAAGTCTGGCTGCATTCATTTTAACTGTGGGCAGCTGAAGCTGCTGCCTGTTCACTTCCAGGATTTACACAGACACACACCTCCAGCTATGCAGCTTTCACTGGCCCTCTTATGACTCATCTCCCCCTCCCTTCTGGGCAAACTCTCACTCTCGTGCTGTGTATGATGTCAAATGCTGAGGCATTTTTTCAGCCAAGAAACAGGAAGTGGGCTGTATAAGGTATTTACTGACAGATAATAAAAACGTTTTACTATCCAAAGTTGAAACAACAAGGGCAGACGATTTAATAGATGGAAAGATGAAAAAATGACTGAAGGTCCACTTTAACAACCAGCTATTCCCTGGGTGCCGGCTTTAAAAATACAGCTTTATTTCACTACTAAAATACCGCATCACTTCAAGAAATAGTGTATGCGGTATTTTATTGAATTGTAAAAACATTTTTTAAAAACGGTATGGGCAATGTTACCGCTGATCTTAAAGCAGTAGATACTGCTTCGTGAATGGTGCCACTCAGATATAAATGGGCCTCTCAGATGGGCTTTATTATTTATTTGTCCATTGGAAACTATCGGGATTTACTTAAAGTGGTAGTAAACCCTCCTATTATTTTCAGCCAAGGAAGCTGCCATCTTGGCCTCTGTTTAACCACTTCACCCCGGAAGGATTTCCCATGTTAGGACCAGAGCACTTTTTATGATTCGGCACTGCGTCGCTTTAACTGACAATTGTGTGGTCGTGCGACGTTGTACTCAAACTAAATTTGCGTCCCTTTTTTTCTATAAATAGAGTTTTCTTTTGGTGGTATTTGATCCCCTCTGCGTCATTTCTGATCACCGCTATAAACAAGAAAAGAGACAATTTTGAAAAAAAAAACAATATTTCTTACTTTTTGCTAAAATACAAATCCAAAAAAAAAATTAAAAAACGAATTTAATCATCGGTTTTGGGCAATTTATATTCTTACTCATATTTTTGGTAAAATAAAAATCGCAATAGGCGTTCATTGATTGGTTTGCGCAAAAGTTGCTGCGTTTACAAACCATGAGAATTAATTTCTGCCGTTTTCACAATTTTTTTTTTTTTTTACTGGTAATGGCTGCGATCTGCAATTTTTATCGGGAATTTGATATTGGGCGGACATGTCGGACATTTTTGAAACTTTTTTGGGAACAATGACATTTATACAACCATCAGAAATTTAAATATCCACTGATTACTGTATAAATGTCATTGGCAGTGAAGGGGTTAACCTGCAGGGGGTGATCTAGGGGTTCTAACTGTGAGGGGGCTGGGCTACCATGGGCATAAGAGATCTAACTGATCCCAGTGACAGGAATCAGTAGATCTTTTAAATGCCCACTGACAGAGCGGGGAACCGCCGTGTTTACTTTGGTGGTTCCCCATTCTTTCCCTCTGGCAGGTCATCGCGGCTCGCCGGCGGACATCGGGTCTGCCCGAGCCGCGGGCACACTCCTGGAGAGTGTGGTGGGCACGAGAGAGCGGCTCCGGTGGCGCGCTCTCGCCCTCTAGCTGCGCAAGTGTGAGCCGCTATCTCTAGACGGCGATTCACGCCGCACTGCTGCAGTGCAGCAGTACATATACACGAGCCGGTCAGGAACTAGTTAATCTACAACTGGCATGACGCTGCTGCACATGTGATCAGCTAGGACACCAGCCATTGGATGGTTTGACAGTTTGATTTAGAGCACAACCAATGGGAGTGTTACATTTCTGGCACGTGCCGGAAATATAACTTGTTTTTAACCACTTCAGCCCTGGAAGGATTTCACACTTTAGGACCAGAGCACTTTTTGCGATTCGGCACTGCGTCGCTTTAACTGACAATTGCGTGGTCGTGCGATGTTGTACCCAAACAAAATTTGAGTCCTTTTTTTTTTACACAAATAGAGCTTTCTTTTGGTGGTATTTGATCACCTCTGCATCATTTCTGATCGCCGCTATAAACTAAAGAATAGCGACAATTTTGTAAAAAAAAAAACAAATTTATTACTTTTTGCTAAAATACAAATACAAAAAAAAAAAATACAAAAATATTTTTTTTCCATCGGTTTTGGCCGATTTATATGCTTCCTCATATTTTTGGTAAAAAAAATCACAATCGGCATTTATTGATTGCTTTGCGCAAAGGTTGCCGCGTTTAACTCCTTGCCGACCGCCGATCGGCAATTGACGGCGGCAAGGTGGCTCGTGAGCGCAAATCACCGTCATATGACGGCGGCCGCGCTCACGAGCCTAGTGAGCACGCGCTCGCCGCCGGAGGCGTGCGCGCGTGCTCACTGTGTACGGGGAGGGCCAGGGAGCGGGTGCGGCGGCTTCGATTGCCGCTGGCTACCCGCGATGGCCCCCCCGAGCAGAGGAACGGAGGTCCGTGTAAGTAAACACGGACCTCCGCTCTGTGTGAAGGGGGAAGGGCTGTGATCACAGCCTTCCTGTATACGAAGGCTGTGACCACTTCCCTTCCCCAGCCAGGGCAGTCCCCCTACAGTTAGAACACGCCCAGGGAACATACTTAACCCTTAGAACGCCCCCTGCAGGTTAACCCCTTCACTGCCAATGGCATTTACACAGTAATCAGTGCATTTTTATAGCACTGATCGCTGTATAAATGCCAATGGTCCCAAAAAAGTGTCAAAATAGTCCGACATGTCCGCTGAAATATCGCAGTACCGCTAAAAATCGCAGATCGCCGCCATTACTGGTAAAAAAAAAAAAAACCCCAAAAATGAATTCTCATCATCTGTAAACGCGACCACTTTTGCGCAAACCAATCAATAAACGCCGATTGTGATTTTTTTTTTATCGCAAATATGAGGAAGAATATAAATCGGCCAAAAACGGTGAAAAAAAATGTTTTTTTATATTTTTTTTTTTGGATTTGTATTTTAGCAAAAAGTAAGAAATTTGGGTTTTTTTTGCAAAATTGTCGCTCTTCTTTTGTTTATAGCGGCGATCAGAAATGACACAGAGGTGATCAAATACCACCAAAAGAAAGCTCTATTTGTGGGAAAAAAAGGACGCAAATTTCGTTTGGGTACAACGCCGCACGATCGCGCAATTGTCAGTTAAAGCGACGCATCGCCGAATCACAAAAAGGGCTCCGGTCCTAAAGCAGCAAATCCTTCCGGGGCTGAAGTGGTTAAGGACGATGATAATTCATTTCTGGAGTTTTTATTTATTTTTTACTAGTAATGGCAGCGATCTGTGATTTTTAGCGATACTGCGATATTGCAGCGGACATGTCGAACCATTTTGACACTTTTTTTGGACCATTGGCATTTATACAGCAATCAGTGCTATAAAAATGCGCTGATTACTGTGTAAATGCCATTGGCAGTGAAGCGGTTAACCTGCAGGGGGCGTTCTAAGGGTTAACTGTGTTCCCTGGGCGTGTTCTAACTGTGTGTGGGCTGCCCTAGCTGGGGAAAGGGGATGATCATGGCTTCCATATAAAGGAAGCCTCTGATCATATCGCCCTTCCCCCTCTAACAGAACGGAGGTCTGTGTTTACATACATGGACCTCTGTTCTTTCACTGCGGGGGGGGGCATCGCGGGTAGCCGGCGAGGGTTGGAGTCCGCCCTACACGCTTCCCGGCCCCCCCACACACAGTGAGCGCACGCGCTCACAGCACTAGTTATCGCAGCTTCCGTCGTATGACGGCGGTTTGCGATAACGAGCCACTCTGTCGCTGCCAGACTGCGGTCAGCATTTGGCAAGTGGTTAAACTGTTAAATGGATGGGTTTACTACCACTTTAAGTCACGCCATTGCTCATACGTTACTCTTTTACCTTTGACTACCATCCAACATCCAGCTGGGCTTCATTGATGCATTTCAAGGCCTATTTTTATTCATTTATTATTTTAACTGCAGTGTACCTTTCATTTTAAACAGAAAAAGCTACATAAAACGTGTAGTTAAATAAAGCGATATAGTTAAATCAATTACATGCACATTTGGGAAGCTTCAATGATATATTTTGGATTGAAGAGACAGTTTCACTTGCTTATGTCAGTGGCTACTAAAGATAATACTTTTAATATTATTAATTTCCACCCTGCACACTGGTTAAATAAAATGTCACCCGATAAAATCTCCGTTTCTTTTTTATTGCTGAGCTAGTTGGCCTGTCTGGAACTCAGCCAATCTTCCCAAACTATCATTAGTGATTTAGGAGAGGAGAATTTACATACACTGTGATATCATAGCTCAAGTCCCAGGGTGTTAGCCGCAGAAGCATTTTCCCTCTGGGTGTTAGATAAAGCCCCGCTTCTCAGCCTGGTCTTTTTTAATTTTCCATTTTGGACCAAGCAATGCATTACTGTTCACTGTCTGCTACTTATCTTGTAGGATCCTATTAAAATCTCTTTATTCCTTCCTTCCCAATTTTTTATCATGCATAAAGATTAACTCTTAGGACATCGCTAGAGAATACCTAATATTTTCTACTTTTACTTCCCCTCTACGTTTTGGAACCAAATTCAGTTTATGAAGGTTTTATTATTTATTTTATTTCAGGTAATTATATAGTGCCGTCAATTTACGCAGCACTTTACATATACATTGTACATTCACATCAGTCCCTACCCTCAAGGAGCTTACAATCTAAGGTCCCTAACTCACATTCATACCTATACTAGGGACAATTTTAGACAAGAACCAATTAACCTACCAGCATGTCTTTGGAGTGTGGAAGGAAACCGGAGGACCCGGAGGAAACCCACGCAGGCACAAGGAGAACATGCAAACTCCAGGTAGGTAATTATTAGCAGTATCATTAACTACCCACTAATTCACAATAAAATAAGAAGTCTGTGAAAGCGGTAGTAAATTTAAAACCAAAAATGTAATATATTGCAGCTTACCAATCATTAGATGTGGTGGCTGCATTTTTTTTCTTTCTTAGGCGTTTTCCTTCTCTGTTTTCCCCTGGTGATCTGCCAGTAACAAAACTCCTCTAATAGAGTGCCCATACTCTGGATAAAGGAGCACAGGGGGCACCTTTGGACAGCAGCATTATCAGTCTGGGGGGGGGGGGTGTTAGATGTACTAGCAGATTTAAATACACTGACAAATTGAAGTTTTAGGCTCCATGTACACTGTAGCTGCTAAACGGTCATTTTTGGGCGTTTGGGCGTTTTTTTTTTTAACAGCCCTCAAAAATGTTATTTCAGTACAATAGATATGTCATAAAACACTCATAAAATCAGTTAAAGACTGGTAAATGTACAGCAATGTATATCCACAGTGCTACAAGTCTGTACCCCTATGCGTTTTGACTGCATAGTATTCGTCTGGGGGTCTAGTTTCTTGGTTTCCACTATGGAATAAATACTATAACTGCTATATAAACAAAGACAAAGAAGAAAATAAATATTTGTTCTATAGATACAATATGTATACCAACATACATGGAAGCTGATAAGTAGTTATAAAGATGCAAGCTACTAACACAACATATGCATGCACTTATCAGCTTCCATGCATGTTGGCATACATATTGTATCTATAGAACTAATAGATAGATAGATAGATAGATAGATAGATAGATAGATAGATAGATAGATAGATAGATAGATAGATAGATAGATTTTATATTATACCAAACAGAATAAAAATGCTCTTGGGAATAATGTATTCCTTTAGTATCCCAGCACCTGTAGTACATTATGTCAGAGCATCTGTACCAATGTAAAGTGTAAATCAAGCCAAAAACGTTTTTCAACAACAAACACTTTACCAGATGGAAGCAATGGAAAATATGCAACAGGTACAAAAACAAACATTCGTCCTGCTTTAGAAAACCATTTTTTTTATTTCTGTGTTTCTTCCTGTTGAAGATCTCCCCTCACTCCCTGTTTGGTAGAACATTGTCAGTAGGACAGGAAGTGAGGGTAAATCTCTCTAGTGGAGCCTTGGATAGCAGTAGAAAACCGAACAGGGTTACTAACTCTCCCCCACTTCATTCAAAAGCAAAGTTTTTTGGCTGGACCTACTCTTTAACAATGCTTAGCATAGAAGGCAAGGCAATGCTAATTGATCTGATCCAACTCTAACAAGGTCCACCAATACCCATCTTCTAAGTGAATGTTGGTAGTTAGGGCAATTGAATGATGTCTTAGAGCCGTTTCACACTACAGCGATTTGGGATGTGACTTGTGTTGCCCCCAAGTCGCCTCAAGTCGCCCCAAGTCGCTTGACAAGTGAAATCCCATAGAAGTGAATGGGAGTGGTCTTAATGTACACTACTGAAGTCGCTTCGATTTCAGAAAAGGTTCCTATACTACTTCAAGGCAACTTCTATCTGACTTGTGCCCATAGAATTCAATGGAAGTCGCCTCCAAGTCCATCTAAACAGAAGCGACTTCACAGTGAAAAGAGTAGAATTTATTTTAGGGTAACCCCCCCCCTCCCTTCTCTGATTGGCCACAGCAAAGTCGCCTGGCATGAAGTCGTGTTGCAAGTCGCCTCAAGTCGCGCTATAAGTTTCCCAAAGTCGCGCTGAAGTTGCTTTCAAATTGCCTAGCAATGTCGCCCCACAAGTCAGCTCGCCCCTGTGTGAACTGAGCCTTAAAGGAAACCTTCAGGTGTATACAACTCATACTGAACAGCATAATCTGTCCATGGTGCAATTCTATTGGTGTCTCCCTCTGCATGGTAGCCCCTTGCAGTAGTGTGCCACGTTCCCAGTTCTTGGCCACATACAAGCATATCCAGATTAAAGTATAACTAAAGGGAGCTCTATTTTAGTTTTGGATAGAGTGTATAGGGATTAGAATGCTTGTCAGATTTTATTGCTGTCGATTCCCCTCTGTTAAGAAGATTAACCCTCTCTTCAATATTTGTATTGTTTACTATTATCATGGAAAGTGAAAGTAAAAGGAAATCCCAAATGTTGGATTGTCCCCAGAAAAGTAATAGAAGGGGAATCTTCCAATATAGACACTAGTTCTCGTGACCTGGGGGCCTCCAATGATTCCCTTAATTTGCAGGGATTTATTTTTACTTTGCGGTTTGTCTATGAGACAGGAAGTGAAGGGAAATCTCAGTAATGGGACACAGGTGGTTAAAAAACTTACAGAGGTCATAATCCTCCCTTTCTCTATGCAAAATGAAAAAAATGTTATGCCTATAGTTTTTCTTTAAGAACAAACAAAACACTAAGCAGGGTGGTAGATTTGGCCCCCCTGTGTCCATATCTGTCCTCAGTAATTATGTTACTGGCCTTTTTCAGTATTAAAATCACTTTTAATACCTGCCGACCCTGCTATAGCCAAATGACAGCCATAGTGCGGCCGGCTAGTTCTGGGATGCTGTCATATAATGCCCTCCCGTGATCACACATCTGTATTCCTGCTGTAGGACGCAGGTTGCACACTCTGTAAACGCTGTGTCCTCAATCACAGATTGAGATAAAGAGCCAATCAGTTGCTCTTTATCACGTGATCAGCTGTGTCCAATCACAACTGATCATGGATGTAAATAGAAGCCGGTTATCGGCACTCCTTTCCTCAAGCTGACAGCATGAGGAGAGGAGAGTCGATAAATGGCTTGTGTAAAAGGGACATGTACACTGATAATCAGTGCAGTCCCAACAGTGCCCACCAGTGCTGCAAATATGTGCCCACCAGTGCTGGCAATCAGTGCCCACCAGTGCTGGCAATCAGACCCACCAGTGCTGTGAATCAGTGCCCATCTGTGCTGCCAATCAGTGCCAATTAGTGCCTCCTCATCAGAGTCACCTATCAGTGTCATCTACTAGTGTCCATCAGTGCCGCCTATCAGTGCCCATCAGTGCCACCAATCAGAGCTGCCTATAAGTGTAGCCTCATCAGTGCGGCTGCATCTGTTACCATGAATGCAGCCTATTAGTGCCCATCAGTGCAGCATCTTCAGCGCACATCAGTAAAGGGGAAAAATTACCTCTTTCCTCAATTTTATAACATACTATGACTTTTTTTTTATCATACTTGAAAATGAAAAGAAGGACCAGCATTGTACTAGGTTCATCTCAGTTACAACATCCAAGTCAAAAAGGACATGTTCAGCGTTAATGTCCCCAAACTAGCTGGCATCTGTGACTCATAAGCTGTTTTCAGTATTCTCCTAGGCAGAGGTGCCACCACACTAGATGCAGATTTAATACATTTGTGAGAGGCTCATTTTAAGAACCAGACCAATAAACGTTTAAAAACAGTCGAAAGTGTGAAATTTGCTGTCTTGGAAAATCTAGTATGGTAATTTTGGCTAAGCGGTACCCTCCGAGATGGACATTTCACTTTGTAGTCCTCCTGAGAAGCAGGAGTTCACCTCCACACATGTGACATTGTCTGGGTACTCCTACTCCTGTAGCCTCATTGCTGAATATCTGTGGTGTATCCAAGATTTATATTCTCAATGCTAATATCAAGCGATTTGGGGGTTGATTTACTAAAGACAAATAGACTGTGCACTTTGCAAAGTGCAGTTGCACTCTGCAAGAGCAGCTGCTCCAGAGCTTAGTAAATGAGGGGGAACTCTTCTGACTTCCACCATCCAATCATGTGTAAGCAAATATGCTGTTTATTTTTAGTTTGACTTGCACGTGATTTGGCATTCTTTGCCAAGTGAAGCCGTACCTCATTTACTAAGCTCTGGAACAGAGTAATCAACCCCATGGAGTCAAACTGATGGACCATCGGGGAGGCTAGTCTAATATAAAAAATTTAAATGCAAAGAACATTGTGCGCATCATGCAAAAAGAGGTAATGCTACAACCTTTATTCGGACACAAAGTAATTACAAAAAATAATTACTCTAAAAGCTATGTAAAACCAATATCTCTGTAGTGATCATTACAAAAAATGTATATGAAAAAATAAGTTAATTCATATTAAACCATAATAAACAATGTGCATCCGATAAAAGATAAAATAGCTAGACATGTGCAATTTGATTTGTTCCGAATTCTTTTCGACGAAATTCGACAAATTCTTTAATTCGGAAGTATTCGAATTAATGAAAACCTGTTTGACCACTTCAGCCCCGGAAGGATTTACACACTTCCTGACCAGGCCATTTTTAGCAATACAGCACTGCGTCGATTTAACTGACAATTGTACCCAAACAAATTTATGTCCTTTTTTCCCCACAAATAGAGCTTTCTTTTGGTGGTATTTAATCACCTCTGCAGCTTTATTTTTTGTGACATAAACAAAGAGCGATAATTTTGAAAAAAAATTTTTCTATAATACATATCCAAAAAAAAAAAAAAATAAAAAAACGAATGTATTCATCAGTTTAGGCTGATATGTGTTCTTCTACATATTTTTGGTAAAAAAAAATCGCAATAGGCGTATATTGATTGGTTTGCGCAAAAGTTATTGCGTCTATAATCTATGGGATAGATTTAGGGACTTTTATGTATTTATTTATTTTTTTACTGGTAATGGCGGTGATCTGTGATTTTTGGCAGGACTGCAATATTGCGGTGGAGAGATCAGACATTTTTAACACTTTTTTGGGACCACTGACATCTATACAGCGATCAGAGCTAAAAATAGCTACCGATTACGGTATAAATGTCACTGTCAGGGAAGGGGTTAACACTAGGGGGCGATTAAGGGGTTAGGTGTTCCCTAGGAAGATGTTTCTAACTGTGTGGGGAGTGCAGTGACTGGGGGTGGAGAGAAAAAGCTGCTCCCCATTACTGGGAACAGACGATCTCTCTCCACGCCAGAACGGGGATCTGTTTGTTTACATCAATGGATCCCCGTTCTGGCTCTGTGATGAGCGATCGTGGGTGGCCAGCGGACATCGCGCCCGCCAGCCACACGCATCGGCTCCGGATGCGGTGGCCCTTACAGTCTCTTAAACTGCCAACGTACAGCTACAGCAATTTGCCCAGGAGAGCCAACCTACCACCGTCAAACAATGGTGGCTGGTCAGCAACTGGTTGAACATTTTTCCAAAAATTCAAAATAAAAAAAAAATCCAAAGTAACAAAAAAATCCGGAATTCGAAAATCCAAAAATTGGAAAGAACGAATATCTGAAATTCAAAAATTTGAAAATACGAAATTCGAAAATTAGAAAGTCCGAAAATAAGATAGTATATCCGAAAATTCAAAAATCTGAATATTTGAAAATCCGAAATAATAACTAACTAATAATAACCATTACTAACTATAAAATTATAGTTTTTGAAATTTCCTTTCAAATTTGGCTGTTAGTGAATGTAACAAATACAAATTTATCTGAAATGACAAATCATCCGAAATAACGAATACCGCATCTAAACAAATGGAACATAACAAATGAATAATAATAAATAATAATAGTGAAAACTTTTTTATTATTATTATTTTTTATTATTATTAATTTGTCATGGCATTTTTTACTTTGGATAATTTGTAACTTTGAATACACTTTTATACGTTCACTAACAACCAAATTTGAAAGGAAATTCCAATACCTATAATTTAATAGTTAGTAATAGTTATTATTAGTTAGTTAGTTATTATTTCGGATTTTCAAATTTTTGGGTTTTCAAATGTTCGTTCTTATTTTCGGATTTTCATTCTTTTGAAATTTCAGATTTTCGTCCTTATTTTTGGATTTTCAAATTTTTGGATTTCCAAATTATCGGATTTCGAATTTTGGATTTTTACGAAGTATCAAAATAACGAATACTGCATCTAAATAAATGGAACGTAACTAATTTGAATTTTTCCAAAGTTACGAATTTTTTTGAAATAATGAATTTCGATCATAGCGAATGAACTGAAAACGGAAAAACAAAAAAACTAATGAAATGAAAACAAACAAATTTTTCAGCAGTGCACATGACTAAAAATAGCAGTCCCATAACATATACAGTAATTCACTTATGCATAACAAAGAAGTATACATCAATGAAAAATATATTCAAATCTAAATGTGGAATCTTGAAAATAGTGAAAGTCCACGTGTAAGAATCCCAAACCACCTCACAGACTAGTATGCCAGTTCCCTTACCGAACAGTAATGATCTGCAAATGATAGGAGATCAACAGTGCAGACATCAATCATCCAATTGGGGGGAGACACCACTCAGGATACCACTGCCTCCACAGTCCTCTTTATCCCCTGAAGATGCCCGTTGCACCTGACAAAACGCACGCAGGGTGAGGCCAGTGGCATATGATGCTGTACACCTGCTGTTGATCCCTGGTGTGATGTGGTTTGTCTGTGTTATTCTAACTTTTGTGACTATATATACTTTTAATAAATCACATGGTTTTAGCATACGACTCTACGCCCTTTTGTTCTTTTTTTCTACCCACTATTACTTTGTGGTGCTGGCTTTGGATAACCAATGAAGGATGGTGGAGGTGGTGGAGTCAGTGGCTATCCAAAGCCAGCACCACAAAGTAATGTTTGTTTGTATGGAGTGTATGTTCACTTTAACTTCCACCTCCCCTAAGGGGTGTATCTAGCCTTGCCCCCTTATGGGAGTCCCATGGTTTTGTAATTTGGATAAAACATTTGTTAGCTTTGTTGTTCCATTCTCCATAGGTGTCAAAATGGTTTTACATAAAACCCTTCTAGTTGCCAACTGCACAGATACACCAAGGACCAGGGATACTAGTAGGAATAAAACTTTTATTAATCTATTTTATCTGTACTTGTGTTAAAGTTTGAGTTTGCCTGGAGCAATATTTAGGGTTTATTCTCATGAGATGTTTGACATGTGTGAGGATAACTAATTATTGTCATGTAATATGAGGAAATAGGAGTCATTGGGGTTGGTTTACTAAAGGCAGAGCTTAGGTAATGTGGTGAAGCTCTGCTGATTTCTATCAACCAATCATGTGCAATCAAAAATGCTCTTTTTATTTAATTTCCATGCACTTGATTGGGTACTCTTTACAAAGTGAAGTTTGCAGCTATAACAGTTTCAACTCTTCTGGGAAGGCCATCCACAAGGTTTAGGAGTGTGTCTATGGGAATGTTTGACCATTCTTCCAGAAGCACATTTGTGAGGTCAGGGACAGATGCTGGACAAGAAGACCTGGCTCGCAGTCTCTGCTCTACTTGATCCCAAAGGTGTTCTATGGGGTTGAGGTCAGGACTCTATGCAGGCCAGTTAAGTTCCTTCACCCCAAACTCGCTCACCCATGTCTTTTTGGACCTTGCTTTGTTCACTGGTCAAAATCATTTAATTGGAGGGGGAATTATGGTGTGAGTTTGCTTTTCAGGGGTTGGGCTTGGCCTCTTAGTTCCAGTGAAGGAAACTCTTAAGGCATCAGCACACCAAAACATTTTGGACAATTTCATGCTCCTAACTGTGTGGGAACAGTTTGGGGATGGCCACTTCCTGTTTCAACATGACTGTGCACCAGTGCACAAAGCAAGGTCCTTAAAGACATGGATGAGCGTGTTTGGGGTGGAGGAACTTGACTGGCCCACACAGAGTCCTGACCTCAACCTGATAGAACACCTTTGGGAAGAATTAGAGGGGAGACTGGGAACCAGGCCTTCTTGTCCACATCAGTGCCTGACCTCACAAATGCTCTTCTGGAAGAATGGTCAAACATTCTCATAGACACACTCCTAAACCTTGTGGACAGCCTTCCCACAAGAGTTGAAGCTGTTATAGCTGCAAAGGGTGGGTCAACTCAAATATAGAACCCTACGGACTAAGACTGGGATGCCATTAAAGTTCATGTGCGTGTAAAGGCAGGCGTCCAATACTTTTGGCAATATGGTGTATGTATATTATATAGGTGTGTGGGGGGAGTCTTTTAAAATGATTTATTGATCTTAATAGTTATTATTTTTAATAACATTTTTTAAACTTAAAATCCATATCTGGACAAATGTTGACAGCTCTCTCATGTCCCTCTCACCCTACATGCTCCCATTTATTCACAATAAAAAATAACCTTCCAAAACCCTTTTTAACTCTACATCACCTCTCCCAGCAGTGCAAAATGGCCACCATTGTGTCATAAAAATACTTCTAGAATCTTCTGGACCATGTAATGACCCAATGGACAGCCAATAGGAAGTGTCTAATTAACCAGGCAGTATTGTGGGGACCCCAAAATGTACCATCCACTCTGAGGTCCAGAAGACAGACCTAAAATGACACGTGGCTGTGAATTGGGCATGTAGTTGTTTTCTTCTTTCAAAAGGGATTGGAAGATTAACTGGGGGGAGCACATTTTATTCTAAAGTAACGAGTCCAGAGTTAAGTTTTAATTGAATACATTTTAATTTAATAAATATTACAAGGATGGAGAAAAGCTACCTATGTGATAGTATAGAAGGAGTGACAGGTGCTCTTCATGGAAACATCAGAAGTTTATTAGATCCCTGGTGTCACCTCTGTCACAGAGCACCCATGAACCATGATCACCTTACACTGCTGATATTCTGCCAGCTCTGAACTCAGAAGTGCTCAGAGCTGAGCACTACAAAGCCCATTCAGAGTTTGGAGTTCTCCAATCTCCTACCACTGTTCATTCTGAAGCTGTCTGCTTTGGTCTCAGGTTCACAGAGGAGTACAGAGACCACAAGCAGGGACTATGATTTCCAGTTTTTTTGGGGCAGGTGTCTCATAAAAACAGGCAGGTGGAACACTTTAGCAAAATTGCCCTAGAGAAGACACAGCTCTATCCCTTTGTGGGGCGTCTCCTCATATGAACAGATCAGAGGAGAAAAGAGAATCTAAAGGGTAACTCCACTTTTGTGGGGAAAAATAGCAAATGAAGAAAAAATAATATAGTGTATACAATTGCGATACAAGTCATATTGCAATTGAATGTTATTAAAAATGACCTTTCCTTTTCAATCTGTGACCACTACAATTTTCTATAAATGCAATGCAATATGGCTACCTGGAGTTGTTCTGTACACAGAATGTGTACTGACCACTCCCCAGAAACATCATTTCCTGCTTGTGCAATTGGCTCACCAATTTTCCCAGAAGTCTGCCTAAGATTTAAGTCAGATTTCAGGCATCCCCTGCAACAAAAATTTCATGTTTGGTGAGCTGCTTCCAATAGGAACACATCTAAAGGGATGCAGGCCCAGCAAAATACCTTATTAGTGCTCTGCTGCTGCCACACCTGACTGATAATTATGAAACCATTCCCATTAGACCCACTCGGCACAGAGGCACAGAGAAACAAACAGGGATTTCTTCAGAACAACAAAAGGTAGGAATCTGCTCTCTGTTTTTTTCTCAACAAAAGTGGAGTTCTGCTTTAAGTATAAGATGCTGCAGGGGCCAAGTTTAGGGAACTTGCTGCTTTCTTCTTTCCCACTTTAAAATCACCCTGTAATTTATTATTCCAAAACTAATACCGGTAAAAGAAAAGTGAAAACATTCACCTTTCCTGCTGTCTGTGCCTTCAAGCACTGCTCTGGTCAGTAAAACTGACACTTCTGGGAGTGTCCATCCCTATGATCCCTTGAAGCTCTTACAAATTCTTCACTATGACCGCCACAATTTTAACTCTTTCCTATAATATATGGCGTTTAGATAAATGAACCAGTGATAGTTGTGGGAGATCATGTAGATGGACATTCCCAGAAGAGTTGGTTTTGCTGCAGACTTCGGGGGAAGATTGCAACTGATCAAAGTAGTGTTCACTGTGTGAGGAGCTGCAGCATGGTGTGACTGCAGTAAACACTCAGAATCCAGTTGCAGGAAACACAACTGTATTGAAGTTCAGTAATGCACAACAAGCCCAGCAGGAAGAGTGAGCGCTGAGTAGTAGAGGTCTCAGGTGTGTTTTGAGGGGTGGAATTTGGCCTGGCCAGTCTATACTCAATTTGAGAGGCTTCCAGGAAGAATGGCTTGTCCCAGCATTTTCCCTACTTGTGGAACCTCTCCCTGATGCTAAGCACTGTCCCTGACAGACTCTAGCCTCAAGCAAACTGCGTGCCAAACCCTGAAGCCAGGGTCTTAAACAGACTTTGTCTGACCCAACATGGCCTCCCAAAATCACATGGTATGCCAACATCCCATTGGATGCTGCCTCCCTGTGGCCAAGGAGATATAGAGGAATGAGGCTCCTCTCGACTTCCTTCTCCTCCTGCATTGCCACTAGGGATGAGCGCCACCTGCAGAGGAGAAAATAGACTGCACCTGCCTACAATGGAAAGGTGAATATAAAAATTGTTATATTCCAGGTGTGCGTTACAGAAGATTTCAATTTGACTGGGTTGCTTTAAGTACTAAATAAATATGCAATAAGTGATGTGGATTGCACTTAGCAAGAATGCAAAAGTTACTTATGTACACTTGTGGCTTAATACCAGACGCCTTATTGTTTACCAATTATTAATGGCAGGGCTTTAAAATATCCCTGGGAAAAATATTATCTTAATATAGATCCTATGGAGAAATAATCTATGAAATATTAAAAAATATTATTCACCAGATATTTAATTGTGAACGTCACAGTGTCATTCTTAGAGAGTTATTTGGGGAATATCTCTGTCTTAACTACCCTTTCACCACAGTTAATATATAGTAACATTTTGACAGTCTATCACAATTAATGCAATGATGATAATACTATTAAACAAGAATTAAATGTGTCATATCCTGTTTAAAAGAGGAAGACCAGGATTCACTTGACAGGTCATTATTCCGAGTGCTCCCTGGTCAAGACACAGAAGGAAATGATGCAACAATTTTAAGAGGGGAATGAATCTGAAAATTAGACATCCGATTAAATTGGATTTCATGAATAATATAAATAATTCATTATGTATGTCTAAAACCATTTGGTACGGTTACAAAAAGACAGGGTGTATTTTAGGAAATTATACATGCATTATTTTTATAAAATGGCTCAGCTTTCATTAGCAACAGATATTAATTATGCATGGCTAGTTAAAAAATAATCCTATCCTCCTTTGACTAGCTCTGCATTACCTGCAAATTTACTGACACATTCCATTCCCCAAAGTGTCATCTCAAGGTGGTAGTGAGTGACAATTGAAATTCAATTACAATAAGTCAGATCCTTGAATGGCAAAAGCTGCAATTGTATCTTGTTTGCTTCATTATTGATGGGTATGAAAATGATCAAAAATGGAAATCTAGATCAGCATTAACATAGACTTTCAAAAAACGAGTTATTAAACACTGTGGTTTTTCAGTATGAAAATGGCACATAAGGTGTATAATAGATGTAATAAGGTGTAATAACTCAAATGTTTGACATTGTTGCACTGGAAAACGAAAGATGAATTGGATTAGAGGATAACTCCTTGAGATCCCATCAAGTTTACAATGAAGTGCAGTGAATTTTGTATTTGTGAAAAATAGGGTAAAATAAGAATAAAAATGTGGATTGACCCCATCATTTTCATGACTCATCTGACTTTTTAGAGTCTGGTTGGGTTCCATATTAATGGGAAGTAATGCATATCCATTATTGCCCCTGAAGCAGCAGACAGTGCTCAGTAGCACTCTTCCTAAAGTACACAATATAGCTCAAAAATCCATGAATCAAGCAACCCATCCACTTGTAAAACCTCTATTAGCACATATCAAGTGACAGAAAGCTGTCCCACTAATGCGTTTCAACTAACCCTGGCCTTCGTCGAAGCCTTACTCGCAGCTCTAAGGCTAGGATTGGCCAAAACATGTTTCTTTTACCAGATATATGCTAATAAGGGTTTCACAAGTGGATGGACTACTAGCTTTGTGGATTTCTCTGTGACAGATTGAAGGGGTTGCTAGCTTGCCTTATTAAATTGTCCAATGCTGAGCCTATTTGCTTATCAGAGGACGCTTGCTTCCTATCTATTTCTGTCAGCCAAAAGAACAATTGCCCAAGCCTGGAAAAAAACATCCAGGGGGTGAGAGAGCATATGACCGTGTTAATGCTTTACGAACAGATGTCAAGCATCCATAATGACTCTCATACCAAGTTCTTCAAAATCTGGCAACCATGGCTGTCATACGGCTTTCCTACCCTCCCTCCAGCCAGCTTTGGGCTGCCTGTAAAGGAGGGTCTCAATGCTCCTGAGCCCTTACCTCCCCTTCTCTCACTCTTCTGGCCCCTCCTTCTCCCCTGGACTCCACTATCCTTTCTCCCTATTCGATAGATGCGTGAGATGCTTTCCCTTAGTTTCACATTTACGCCTAACTTCCTTCTGGTTTTTTCTCTTTTTAGATCTGTATAGGCTGTATATTGCAACACTGTATGGATATTGACCGGCCCAGCGGAAGCCCCGTTGTTGTGGGGAACCTCTCCAAAACCCCTTGGTCTTTATGGCTTCATGAACAAGCCTATTTACTTCCATTGTGTTAGCTCTCATTGTTCCTTTTTGTTTATTGCCTTATTTTTGCCTTCTGAGCTAACTTCTGCTACAATTATCAATGCTAGCCACTGCATGGGCAGAGTTTTTGCATGTTACCTACTTGTTAAACCCGAATAAAAACTATTGAAACAGATGGGGTTCTTAGCAATTGTAGTGGCACAAACTGGACACCAGCAGGAGCCAAAGCACGGAGCAGAACAGAAGTGTGCTGTGGTGAGATGTTGAATACTAATGTTTTGTAAGAGCCTGGACTAATGCCATCATATCTATGTCTATTACCATGATACATTACACATACATACAGTACATATGTTAAACATGGGAAAGGGAGACACTGGTAGTTTTGGCACAGAGCTCTCAGTTTGGCAAATTAAGCCTTACTCCAAGGTTCCCCAACACAGTGCTGTAACCTTACCAGCATACCTATCATTGATCCTCCCTATAACACCAACCCTAACTCTTACAATTCCTCTTGGAGTAAACCTAACATTAACCCTCCCTGTAACCTAACACTAACCTTTCTTGTAATCCTAACATTAATTCCACTATAACACCAACTCTAAAACTTGCAATAACTCTCAATGTAATCCTAACATTAACCCTCCCTGTAACCTTAACACTAACCCTCATAATAACCCTCCCTAAAATCATCACACTAATGCTCACTATAACCCTAACACTGAATCCTGCTCCAAACCTAATTCTAACCATCCCTTTAAGCCTAACATTAGCCTTTACTCTAAAGCCTCGTACACACGGGACGACGATCGTGTTCAACACGTCGCACTCACGACCGTTGCATGCAGAATTGATCGTCTGTGGCGGCGCTTTCAACAGTTGAACGTACGACGGTCGTTCGTGGGAGTTGTATGTGCAGACTAGAAAACTTGGTCGTGTCAACAAGCTCGCATACGACCGTTGAGTCGTGTGTAGAGCAGCTGTGTTCAACAAAGTTGTATTGTGCTAAACACGCATGCGCCAAGTCCACTTTCAACTAACATGAAATTAGAAAGGAGCCCAAAAGGTGACGCTACTTCCTCATTATACGCTCGTTCGCGTCATCACGTTCGGCCGGCCGCAAGTTGTATGTACGACCGTCGTGTGCATGTCAGTAGGCTACATACGACCGTCAACGTACGATTCAACACGGTCGTGTGCACGATCGTCGTCCCGTGTGTACGAGCCATTAATCTCGCTCTAATACTAATTCATCCTCCATCACTAACACTAATCTTTCTGGAAATCTTACCTCTAATCCTTACCCCATCCCACTCTGTAATCCTATCATTAAATTCTTATACAAACAGAGTCGCGCTAGCACATAAATAAATGTTTAATTGAATCCCACGTGAGCAACTGCAAATACTAAAGTTCAAAGTGCAAAAAAGTCCAAAAGTGCAATGATTATCAAAGTCCAGCATGCACCCAAAAGGGAATGTTAAACAATTCCTGCTCTTCAGTGTCAAAATAAATTGTGTAGAAATGTCCACATTTTTCCACCACCAGCAAGGATTATTTGCCTCGTGACACCACCACCATATAAAGGAAGTACACACTTACTAGAGGGATGGTGATTGTTGAATCTCAGTTGGATATTGCCCCATGAAGCAATCTGTATGGGCATAAAATAGTGTAAAAACCTTAATGCAGCTGTATTGATAGGTAAAAATACACTTTCAGTGCTGTAGAATAAAAAGTGCTGAAAACAGATTAACACTGTCTAGACAGCAGCACCTGCACTTCCGTGAACTCGTGATAATGTCAGGCTGTTGTTCTGCCCTATGTGTTTCATCACACGTGACGTTATCTGCGCCCCGGACACTGTAGAGTTGCAGCTATTTTTCACTTGCTAATATTTCATATATGTTTATCACTGAATTTGATGGTGCAATTTCTTTTTGTTTTTGAATCCTACCACTAAACCTCATTGTAACCCTAATACTAATTATTCCTAAAACCATAATACTGACCCTATCTATAATCCTAACTCTCACACTAACTCTCCCTGTAACCCTAATACTAATGCGTCCAGTAACCCTACCACTAACCCTAGCTGTAACACTAGCCTTTACTCCAAACCTCGATGTAACCCTAATACCAAACCATTTTGTAATTCTACAGGCCCATTCAAACGTATATGTTGTGGCAACATGCATCAGCACATCTGTATCTGTATTATTCACTTTAAGGTCATCACAGTGGACAAGGGGGCACGCTTTGCATCTAGAGGAAAAAACCTCCAAATGTGGAAAGGCTTCTTCAGTATCATTCAGTATTTGAATGATAACATATTGCAAAAGCCTTAAAGCAGAATTAAACCCAAAAACCAAAAATGTAATATGTAATACAAAAATTTAATATATTGCAGCTTACCGATTGAAGCTGAACTCCAGGTAATACTTTATAATCAGTTACAGCATATTTTTTCCCCTTTGTGACAAAGGTTTTCCATAAATAAATAACTACTGATCATCGTCTGCATCCGACATGGGTAAATAGTTTGCCTCATCCCTGTAACTGATACATCTGTAAGAGAGTTTGTTCTTTTAAAAATCAACAGAGTTACTGGCAGGATCACCCAATGAAAATAGAAAAAAGAAAGTAGATGCAACCATCACATTTAGAATTGTTAAGCAGCAAATTAATAAAAGTTTGCTTTTAATTTGAAGGTTGGGTTCACACTATCCAACATTTAAACGGTCCGACTTTGATCCTACTTTGCAGTGTGATTTAGGCTGGGTTCATACTAGTCCAATTCTTGGACCGACATTAGGAGCACAAGTCGCCTTACGTCACAAAACAATGATTGTCTATGATTGCCTATGAGAGCCATTTTAACTGGTCCAACTTGTGGTTTTCAAAGTTGGACCGACTTTGAAAAAGGTTCCTGTACTACTTTTGTCTGACTTTGATCCTACTTTAGCCCATTGAAAGGCATTGAAGTCGGATAAAAGTCAGATCATTGTCTTCACTGATCTGACTTTGGCATGCGACTTATGCTCTGGCGATCTTGAAGGGAAACTCCATGGCAAATTAAAAAAAAAATGGCATGGGGTCCCCCTCCAGGAGCATACCAGGCCCTTTGGTCTGGTATGGATTTTAAGGGGAACCCCATGCCAAATTAAAAAAAAAAATGGTGTGGGGTTCCCCCCAAAATCCACATCAGACCCTTATCCGAGCACACAGCCTGGCAGGCAAGGAAAAGGGATCGGGATGAGCGAGCCCCCCCCCCCCGGACCATACCAGGCCACACGCCCTCAACATGGGGAGTATGGGTGCTTTGGGGCAGGGGGGACCCTACCCATTCACCTGGATAAAAGTGTAAAATAAAAAAACACACTACACAGGTTTTTAAAATCTTTTATTAAATCAACTCTGGCGTCTTCTCCCCTCTCTCCTCCCCTCTCTCTGGTATGCTCCTGGAGGGGGACCCCATGCTGTTTTTTTATTTTATTTTTAATTTGGCGTGGAGTTCAAGATCCCCAGAGCATAAGTCACATGCCAAAGTCGGATCAGTGAAGACAATGATCTGACTTTGATCCGACTTCAATGCCTTTCAATGGGCTAAAGTAGGATCAAAGTCAGACAAAAGTAGTACAGGAACCTTTTTCAAAGTTGGTCCGACTTTGAAAAACACAAGTCGGACCAGTTAAAACGGCTCTCATAAGGAATCGTTGTTTTTGTGACGTAATGCAACTTATGCTCCTAATGTCGATCTGAGAACCAGACTAGTGTGAACCCAGCCTAATACTGCTTAATTTATGCTGTGTCAGGAAATGTTCAATAGTCTCATCTAAAAATTGCTTTGGTTTTTCTCCCAGTGCAATGGTATATATAGCTGTGGCAGTCAAAAGTCAGCATCATCAGAGATGTCCTTTGTGAGCTACCGTAGACAATTTGCACCACTGACCTCTTGTGAAACAGTGGGCCAAATCTTAATAAATGGAAAAGAGAGAGAGACAGGCAATTGTGTTTTGCTACCTATAACAGTTATGTTTTGTTCTCTAAATATGAATTAAGATAATTGAACACAGATCTAAAACACCAACAGAAAGGGCAAAATCTAGAATAAAAAAAATATTTTGCCAATCTGTAACACAATATAGGGGAATTTACTAAAACTGTAGAGTGCAAAATCTGGTGCAGCTCTGCATAGTAACCAATCAGCGTCCAGGTTTTATTGTCAAAGCTTAATTGAACAAGTTAAAGTTAGAAGCTGATTGGCTACCATGCACAGCTGCAGCAGATACTGAGTACATCAATAAATCTCCCCCTCCGTGTCATTGAGTTTGCATTTGCCAATCTTATTTTATTTGGTACCCCATGTGAACCAACTTGCATGCCCCTGAGAAATGGTCTGGATCTTCAAAGGGTCATTCAAAATAATACTTGTCCCAGCCCGAGAGTCAGGTAAGTTGATGTCAGAGACACAGATGTGGTCATTGAGGGGGGCAATTTACTTACCTCTTGTGGAGTATTACTCAAGTATTGAGTTATAGTCTGTTAGCACCAAAGACATAAAAGCATTTAATTTAGTGTTTACAAATGGTAAGCTATACCATTAAAGCCTAACCCCAGGAACTTTTATTTAATATATTTATTTATTTTAGTGATGGATAGAGTGGGGAACACTTACAACACGAATAAGGGATTTTAGGGAAAGGAAAGGGGAAGAGGGGAGGAGGAAAGGGGGGAGGAAAGAGGAAACATGGAGGGGGGAGGAAAGAGGGAAAGGGAAATTGGGACTATTGCGGAGCAAAGATAATTTTGATTTAAAGACAATAAGGTTTATTTAAAATTATTAACATTTATTTATTCAAAAAAATGATCTCAGAGAGAACCTCTGGGATTGTTACATTCATAAAATCCAGAAAACAGTGGATACAATGGATGCACATATACAGTTGAATAGTTGGCATTGACATATGAGCTTTTACAGTACTTGAAGGGTCCGTATAGTGTCCAACATGTTTCACCTGTATGGCTTCCTCAGGGACTAATGCAAACCAATACTTGTATATATGCTCTACTGAGGAGGAGGAAACAGCAGAGTAATTTTAGAAACAATATAGTAAATATACCTTGGACAAAGAGCATAAAAGGTTGAAAATGTATCACCTGCCACCGTACAAAGACTATGCTCCAAATAAGTGCCTTGGACACCCGGTACCGTCGTCACACCAGGGGAGAGAACAATGCGCATCCACAGACTGCCCCTAATTGCCTATATGGTTTTCATACTGCTATATAAAGCGAGAAAAATAATTCTCGTATCATATACAAGCCTTCCATGAGTTTATAGAATATAAAGTCCTAGGGTTAAATATAAAAGGATTTTAAGGGGGGGGGGGGGCTATACCTTTTTAAGGGGAAAAGGCCCCTTTAGGGTACCCTCTTCCACATGAAGGATGTGAAGAGCAGCCTTATAGGATTGCAGTGGGCAATGAGGGTAGCACTAAAAAAGCAAATATAGCAATAGATATTAATACAGGGTACATTTAAAAAACAAATAGCAGTGTCAAACGCTGGGCATTGAGTGAGTGAATTCTGTCACTTCTAAAGGGTAATGATGTATCACCACATTATAACAAGGATATATTTAGATTTATGCCTCACATATACAGCATATATTAGTGGCTTTGATGTGATATATCTGCTATAGTCTACTTTGAACAGTTCATTTAACAAGTCACTATGTATAGGGGTGGTTAATGGAAGCCCTATCTAAGCTAATGGCGCTACAAAGGTACTTCAAAGGTGATCTGTCCAGGGAATAATATAGACCCAATATGGGTAGACTATCAAAAATGTGCAGTGCAATAAAAGATTACCTTATGTGTGAGTATGGATAACTTCGCCGGGCGTCCACGAGGGACTGACCAGGAAGTGCAGCTGGCTTATATAGGCAGTCAGTGCGCGCCGTGTGTGACGTCACAGGCGCGCACTCGGATGAGGTGGCGGGCAGCGCAGCAAGCACCACAAACTCCATAAGGCCCAGCGCAGATGGCATCACATGATCCCAAAGGGAGGGACACATGGAGCGCTGGGTCCTGGGGAGAATGGGCTGTTTGCGCCAGCCGCTATGGAGACGCAGGGCGCTGGCCGCATGGTGGCGCCGCTAGGAAATGGCGCCATCAATCCATGCGGATGCACAATTGTCGCTCAGCCCCCGGAAACCCGGACCGGATTGGTCCAAGACACATGGAGTGTATTTCTAGGACTAAAAAGTTAATAAGCAAAATAAAACAAAGCAGGGAAGAACATCATTTATACATATGCATTTAAGTGCACTAAAATAGAATTTGTAGGTCATGCGATTTGTCCAAGGTACAATTTAAATGCAAGTATACCTATACCTCAAGGTTGTGTACAATAGGTATGTAAACAATAAGTCATCATGAGCAGATAAGTTGCCGCATAATGAAGATTTCTAGATGATAAAAATATCTTCTTAGTACGAGAGTGACAAAGCGATACATGTCTATAGGCTTGTGTATCACATGGCATACTATGTTATTATATAGAACTGCTCAGCATTATAATTAGTGTTGAGCGAACCCGGACTGTAACGTTCGGGTCCGTACCGAACTTTAGGGTGTCCGTGGCACGGACCCAGACCCGGACATTTCAAAAATCGTTCGGGTTCGGTCCGGGGTTCTGCTATTTTACTCCACGTGTTGAGAAGCTGCAGGGCAGCCAATCAACAAGCGTTTCACTGGTTTGCCCTTAGAAGCCATCACAGCCATGCCTACTAATGGCATGGCTGTGATTGGCCGGTGCATCATGTGACCCAGCCTCTTTATAAGCTGGAGTCACAGTGCTGCAGTCACATGCTCCTTGGGTTAGTATAGGGAAAGGTAGCTGACGGCGTGAGGGACAGATTTTAGCCATTTTAAGACCTGATCCTGCATCCTGAGATAGATTACTT
>BLSH010306994.1:791150-801774 GCA_018402905.1 Glandirana rugosa
TGTATCACTCTATATGTAAGATTACGTACAGTATTAGGTCAGATACTTGGCTAACAGTTCTTGGGCGTTTACCTATTGAAACAGATCTGAGTAACCACCGGTACTCAGTCGCCCCTTGTCTGTGTATTGTGTCGTATATTTCTCCCTCCCCCACTCTCCGCACCCCCCTGGTTGGGGGCGCCCCCTACCGGGAGGGTGTCGGGTGTTCTGTCGTCCACGGATCCCGTCTATCAGTTAGTTGTAATGTTTACTGTTTAACTGTTATCAACTCCTGTCGCACGTGATCGTCGAGGGATCTTTAGCGACCAGTTTAACGATTACACGTGAACCCCACTAGATTGGGTGGACTCTCTGGTTAGATCACCCCAAGTGCACATTAGCAATTTGACCAGCGATTTCTAGGGAGCTGCTAGTGCACGCTGTCCTCAACTATTGTCAATTTGTCATTTGTAATGTTGATTGACTATCTGCCCTAGGCACCTGCTGTCTTGTGGGCTGTGGGAGGGCCATCCCCCGCGGGGGTTGGTCCCCCCACGCCTCTCACCCCCTCCCTCTTTATATGCTGTGTTATGTGTCTGTTCCCCGCTGACTCATGGCCACCAATGAGTCTAGACAAAGTTATCCATTTGCGGGTTCTTGACAATCGGTTCATAGACTGGATTATGACATGCATTAGAATGTATATCTCACTATGTTATGCACGTCTATGTTATGTATATTGAAAACCTTAATAAAAACTATTGTGAAAAAAAAAAAAATTTGCTTCGGTACTCAAACTCCACTTTGGTTCACGAACACGAGCCGTGGCCATTTTCCCTGCTCTTCCCTGCTGACATATGGTCGCTACTTCCTGTAGAGGACAGAGAGACACTGAAAGTGTACTGTGAAGACACTTTCACTATTTTCAATTCTGACAAGGCCGCAGCAGAAGCCTACAGGATAGAATTTGCGGAATTCATGTAGACAGAAGAATACATCACTCAATAAGTGTTCAACTGTAATGAAACAGGGCTCTTCTAAAAAAATTGCCGAACAGAACCTATATCACACAGGAGGAAAAGGCATTGCCGGGGCAGAAGTCCATGAAGGACGGATTGATCCTTTTGCTGTGTGCGAATGCAAGGGACGATCTGAAGATTAAGCCACTACTGTTGTACCATTCCCAGACCCCTCATGGATTCAGGGAACAGAATGTGAACAAGGCTAGATTGTCTGTTATGTGGAGGGTCAATGCGAAAGCTTGAGTCACAAGGCAATTGTGTGGCAATGGAATAGCTGCACGAGGTGTTTGCACTCACCTTCAGAAAATATCTTCTTGATATACAGCTGCCTGAAAGGTGCCTTCTGATGGACAATGCCCCAACACACCCTCCAGCCTTGGTGGAGTATGACTTCATAAAGGTCAAGTTCCTCCCCCCAAACACGTCACTTCTTCTGCAGCCCATGGACCAGCAAGTGATCTGCAACTTCAAGAAGCTGTACACAAAGGCGCTCTTCACTAGGTGTTTTAATGTCACTGAAGAGACATCCTTGAGTCTCAAAGAATTCTGGAAGAAACATTAACCTCATTGTCAAAGCCTGAAAAGAGGTCACTCACTGTACCTTAAACTCAGCCTGGAGGAAACTGTGGCCAGAATGTGTCACTGAACGTGACTTTGAAGGGTCTGAAATAGAGGTAGTGGAGGGGATTGCGTCCATGGGCAAGAGTATGGGTCTGGATGTTGATGTTGCAGATGTAGAGGAGCTTGTTGGGGAACATAAGGAGGAGCTGATCACGGAAGAACTTTGTGAACTCCACAGTGAGCAGCAGAAGGCACTTATTGAAGAGTATTCCACTGAGGAAGAGGAAGACAGGGAGGAGGTTAGCAGTGATGCCATACAATCCATGAACAATAATGTGGTCTTTAATTTCCGGAGGGTTATGCAGCGCAGGAAAAGACAAGTGAGATTGGACAGATTTTTCAGCAAAACCGAGCTTGCAGCTAAGAGACAAAGAAGAGAGGAAACCCCTGAAGGAGATCTCCCCGATGTCCTTATGAAGGGGGACTCTCCCGCTAAACAATAACCGCCTCCCACACGCCTTCCTCCATGCCAGAAGTCATCTCAAGCAAGGTTAGTGTTCTCTCTCTTCGTACTATACTGTACTACTGTATTATGTTTTATAATGTTGTGTTTCAAAAACAAAAAAAAGGTCAGAACAGATTAACCGAATTTACATTGCACCCTATGGGTGTCATTGTATAGGCATTTATGTGAGAACTGTAGTGACCAACAGATAAGTATAATCAAGTATATAGAGAGGGGAATGTCTACCCATGCAGGGAAGCTAATTGCTGGATTAGAAGAATTACTGACCAGCAGTATCTGCATGAGCAATCAAGATGTGCCATAGATACACTCCTAAACCTTGTAGACAGCCTTCCCAGAAGAGTTGAAACTGTTTTAGCTGCAAAGGGTGGGCCAACTCAATATTGAACCCTACGGACTAAGACTGGGATGCCATTAAAGTTCATGTGCGTGTTAAGGCAGGCGACCCAATACTTTTGGTAATATAGTGTATATTTAGATATACATACATAGCAAATTACATTTGTTACCTTCCAACTCTTTATTTTTCACCTGCTGTCTACCAATTCTTCTGACAAACATTACCACTTGAGAGTTGACCTGCCTGCGGCTTTGTTCCACTACTAGCCCTGGGATATCATTACCCCAAACTAAGTAGGGGATGATTTCAGACCAGATTATGTAGACACTGTTAAAGGTGGCACAGCAATGAGCTAAGTCACCTCTCATATTGATAACTGGGTCAACAGAGCAAATGTGAGCCAAAATCATTCCCATGGGCATGGATTGCTAAAATAACATCATCAGATTTATTACAGGTCCTTTTATAGCACCAACAATTGACACAGCACTTTACATATGTACTGTACATTCACATTAGATCCTGCCCTCAAGGAGCTTACAATTTCAGGCCCCTAGCTCACATTCATAAACATACTAGGGCCAGTTTAGACAGGAAACAATTAACCTACCAGCATGTCTTTTGGAGTGTGCGAGGAAACTCACAGAGGTGGGTAGTGTCATAGTTGTTATTCACACTAGTGCTGGGAAAAGGTCATCCAATGCCCAGGGCAAAGGTGCCAAACTGTGCCCCCCTGGTTCATGATATGCAAGTTTAGGAGATCCTACGCCCAGTGATCACTTGCTTGTCAAAATCACTATCACTGTCACTACTTCTGTCAGCCTTGTAACAGAGGGAAGGTGCCCCCATCCCTACAGTAAGCCATCCCTCATGCCCAACCCTTGTCCTAGCCCTGACTCACACCAATGATCCTTGTGCTGCAGATAGAAGCGCAAACCACTTAGCCACTATGCAGATACAAATGCACACAGCTGTAGGTATGTATGCAGTGCATAAGACCATTGCATACCCCCTGCACCCGACTGAGAATTAGACATTAATGGTTGTGTGTTGAGTTATTTTGAGGGGATAGCAAATTTACACTGTTATACAAGCTGTACACTCACTACTTTACATTGTAACAAAGTGTCATTTCTTCAGTGTTGTCACATGAAAAGATATAATAAAATATTTACAAAAATGTGAGGGGTGTACTGCATATTATAGGAGTTTGTGGAGAACCCAACTGGGGTATTCCCAATGTGGTTAGGCATAAATGGAATACCTTTATGGACTGGCATCTGCTTATAGATATGATGTCATTGTCACCCTTAGGGGTGACTGGTTGATGTAGTTCATCCGATCACTCTGCCCTCAATCACTTCCATACCGCATCCAGAGTCATTAAACGGGCTGGTACTTTGGTTTTTTTGTTGTTTTATTGGGGGAATAAACTTGGATAGGGATTGGGGTGTTTTGGGATGCCCAGAAAATTAGTTAATCAAACGGGACCATCTATATACATCGTCAGTATATAAACTCCTTCTTCCATCACATCACTTGCTGCAAAAACTTCTCTTGCTCTCTCCGGCCCCTCTCTGGCATTACAGTTGAGACCTGAAAGGATATTTATCAGGCCTCCATCTTCTCCTTTTCGGCCCAGCTAGCACATGTGAGGCCTGCCATAGATTAGCATAGCCTCAGGACCGCCCGTTACAGGCAGGGAGAGTTGATCCTCAATTTGTAGGAAAAGTTCTACTGTGCTAGCCGGCCTGATGGACTACTGCTCCCAGCCCATCCTCTTCCAGACCCTGCCAGCCCTCCTGGCTGCAACAGTCTTCTCCACTGCAACCGTGGCACTCCATTCCCCTGCTGGCCTCTGCATTCTTTCCAGACTGTCTCTCACCCCAGACTGCTCCGGCATGCCTCTCCTCCAGCTTCCCAGGGGCTGCATCACTCACCACTGTGACTTGTAGTTCCTCCCAGAGATCTCCCCAATAGTGCTCTCACTGCAGTCCTTTCCACTCCACGCCTTGTGCCTGCCACCGAAACGGCTGCACCCAAGCTCTCCCCGGCCAGGTTCACCCCCACCAGACTGGGGGATCTCCAGGGCCACGACAGTCTCACACTATCTCATTTCTGCCCCCCCACTTGGCTGACCCCAAGTATTTGAGGAGGCCTGCCCCCTGCCAATCCAGATTGGGGATTGGTCAGGGCTCCCCAGAACACTCCAGATGGCTACACCCCCTCCCACCTCTCTTTCCAGAACTTCCCACCAGCCTCTGGAAAGAAGTGAGAGGACCTGGTGACCTCATCTGTGAATCATCCCAGTCCTACCTGAGCCACTCCCAGCCCAGAAATCAAAACAACCAGGCCTGCAAACTCACCAGGCCTGGCTAAATTTTCCTCCCCTTACAAAAATCCTGATTCCTAGTACCTACCTACAGTAGAGGGCGGTACGCTAGTACTTGAACTGTCATGAACTTACCCCATGGCAGTTCAAAGCATTGCTGGTGCAATGAACTTCATTGTACCAGCAATCAAAGAACAATGAAAATCCCTGATCACCCCCCAGTACAATGTCACTATGGTAAGATGAACTACTCTGATGAAAGTATTTTTTTTAAATTGTAAAAAAAAACTAAAAATTATGTTAAAACAATTATTTATTTATTTTTTACATGCTGTCACCAGTCAGTTTCCCTGGTCGCCACTACACCAGTCATGATGATGTACTGCGCTGGTGAAGATATGTAAAAAGAAAAATGTGAAAAAAACTCAAATTTTATTTAACTACTTGCCGCCCGCCCGCAATGTACTGCAGGCAAACAATGGTTTGGGGCAAAGTGACGTACCCCTATGTCACTGCATGAGCAGGTCATCATTGGGTCCCGGCCAATGATTTTTGCCCTGAACTCCGCTGATCCCCTACAGCAAATGGAGAAACAGAGCTGTGCCTGTATTTGTAAATACAGGCACAGGATCTAGCTGTTTTTTCTCTTCCTGGACACTTTTCGGTTCAGGAAGAGAAGAGAGAACACAACACCGTGAGTAAAAGCAGCACATTTTACACATACACGTCAGATTGGTACATTTAACCCTTTGATACCCCCTATTTATCCTTTGATCACCCCTGTCACCCAGCCAGTGCCATTAGTACAGTGTCAGTATATAGAATTTTTCACTGATCACTGTATTTCTGCCATCAGATAGTATCAGGGTCAGTTAGCTCCCCTCCCAGCCAGGGTCAGCTAGCATTAGATGGCCCACACACTATCGCAATCATGCTATAAGTTGCTGATCACCGCCATTACTAGTATAGTGTTTGTAGGGGTCAATATATTGATCACGAACAGAACTATACTATTGCCCAGTTAGTATAGTGTCCACAAAAATGCAGAATTAGTAGGATTTGTTTTGTTCGTTGCCAGAGCTAACGTTTAGACTCTCGCCCCCCTCCAAAGTGTCGGTGTAATTTCTGATCACTGTCACCTGTGATACATTGTACACATAACCGCAGCACTAGCTGTTGAATTTTATTTGTAGCGGTTCAAGTAGTTCATGACAGCCAGGTGCTCTTTTTCCCATGAGTCGCACTAGGTACCTATAAATTTAGTCAGCAAAATGTCCAAAAAAAGGTACACTAGTGAAGAGGCCTACAGGATTCTGGGTATGTCAGATGGGAGGGAAGGGGAGTCCTCACTGCCAGAATAAGGCTCAGAATATGAACCTGTAGAGATCAGCAGCACCCTGGAATGGAGTTTGGACAATGGAATAGAGGTCCCTGCTAAGATCAAACGTACCCAACCTTATGTAGCTGAAGTGCTAGGGATGCATGACTTGTCTCATATGCAGCAGGGTCCAAGTACTAGTGCTGCACTACCTTTTGGTGAACTTGCAAGCACCAGTGGCCTAGTACATCCTGGCATTTTACACATCAGTACTGCAGTATCACTTGGTGACGTGGCAAGTCCCATGAGTGCAGTCCAAGCTGGTGCGGTGGCTAGTACTGGTAGTGTCCTGCAGCCACCAAGAATTTGAACGCAGGCCTGTAGAGCCCTTTGCAGGAATGCCATTCAGCTGCAGCACTGATCTGTTTATTCTGACAGCAGCAGGGTGTGTTTTCAGAATACATAAGTCAGTGCTTGCAGCGCTGCTGGAGGAGATTTCTCATCCGTAGTTAAAAAAAAGAATGTATATACCCAAGCATGGGGGCCTGGGGTGGTCAGTAAGCAGATTGCCCCTATGCTTTGGCATATACTTGTTTCACTTTTTTTGGCAGATATTTCTTCATCCACATCGATTGATGTAAATGGAGGAATCTGTTAGGTTCTCTTTTTTCGATCAGCCTACAGGCTAAGAACATTACATATATGCCCAACAAGGACGTCACTGGACTTTGAGTGGTTATACCAGGATGATATCATCCTGGTATCGTTTTTTCAGTCGGCTGTCGGCTTTTAGAAGCAGTGGTAGGGGACTTCCACCCCACCGCATTTCCATGGCTTTCTTGGGCTCTTCCGTCCCACCAGTACCACCTAGTGAAGAGGCCTACAGGATTCTAGGTCTGTAAGATGAGAACGAAGGGGAGTCCTCATTGTCAGAATTAAGCTCAGAATACAAACCTATAGAGAGCATGTGCACGGAGGAATCTGTTAGGTTCTCTTTTTTTCACTTTTTTTCACAGGAACATTACATACAGCATCTCACAAAAGTGAGTACACTCCTCACATTTTTGTAAATATTTTATTATATCTTTTCATGTGACAACACTGAAGAAATTACACTTTGCTACAATGTAAAGTAGTGAGTGTACAGCTTGTATAAAAGTGTAAATTTGCTGTCTCCTCAAAATAACTCAACAAACAGCCATTAATGTCTAAACCCCTGGCAACAAAAGTGAGTACACTCCTAAGTGAAAATGTCCAAATTGGGCCCAATTAGCCATTTTCCCTCCCCGGGGTCTTGTGACTCGTTAATGTTAAAAGGTCTCAGGTGTGAACGGGGAGCAGGTGTGTTAAATTTGGAGTTATCGCTCTCACTCTCTCACTCTTTTGGTCACTGGAAGCTCAACATGGCACCTCATGGCAAAGAACTCTCTGAGGATCTGAAAAAAAGAATTGTTGCTCTACATAAAGATGGCCAAGGCTAGAAGAAGAATGCCAAGACCCTGAAACTGAGCTGCAGCATGGTGGCCAACACTATACAGCCGTTTAACAGGACAGGTTCCACTCAAAACAAGCTTCACCATGGTCAACCAAAGAAGTTGTGTGCAGGTGCTCAGCTTCATATCCAGAGGTTGTCTTTTGGAAATAGACATATGAGTGCCGCCAGCATTTCTGCAGAGGTTGAAGGGGTGGGGGGTCAGCCTGTCAGTGCTCAGACCATACATCGCACACTGCATCAAACTGGTTTGCATGGCTGTCGTCCCAGAAGGAAGCCATTTCTAAAGATGATGAACAAGAAAGGCCGCAAACAGTTTGCTGAAGACAAGCAGACTAAGGACATGGATTACTGGAACCATGTCCTGTGGTCTGATGAGACCAAGATAAACTTATTTGGTTCAGATGATGTCAAGCATGTGTTGCGGCAATAAGGTGAGGAGTACAAGGACAAGTGTGATTGCCTACAGTCAAGCATGGTGGTCTGGGGCTGCATGAGTGCTGCCGGCACTGAGGAGCTACAGTTTATTGAGGGAACTATGAATGCCATCTTGAACTGTGACATACTGAAGCAGAGCATGATCCCCTCCCTTCGGAGACTGGGCCGGAGGGCAGTATTCCAACATGATACAGCCCCAAACACACCTCCAAGATGACCACTGTCTTGCTAAAGAAGTTAAGGGTAAAAGTGAGGAACTGGCCAAGCATGTCTCAAGAGCTAAACCCTATTAAGCATCTGTGGAGCATCCTCAAATGGAAGGTGGAGGAGCACAAGGTCTCTGACATCCACCAGCTCCGTGATGTCATCATAGAGGAGAGGAAGAGGACTCCAGTGGCAAACTGTGAAGCTCTGGTGAACTCCATGCCAAAGAGGGTTAAGGCAGTGCTTGAAAATGATGGCGACCACACAAAATATTGACACTTTGGGCCCAATTTGGACATTTTCACTTAGGGGTGTACTCACTTTTGTTGCCAGCGGTTTAGACATTATTGGCTGTGTGTTGAGTTATTTTTTTAAGTGGACAGCAAATTTACACTGTTATACAAGCTGTAAACTCACTACTTTACATTGTAGCAAAGTGGCATTTCTTTAGTGTTGTCACATGAAAAGATATTATAAAATATTTACAAAAATGTGAGGGGTATACTCACTTTTGTGAGATACTGTATATGCCCAACAAAGTTCCCCCTCCGCTTTTCCATGACTTTCTCAGGCTATTCCGTCCCACCGGGGAACCCAAGAATGCAGCCAGCGGTTCTACCTGCGGTTTCAGTCTTGACTTTCAAAATAATGGACACATCTAACTGACATTTTTTGCCTAAATGGCCTATCATATTTATACTAGAAACTGCATAAGCTCGCCAAATTACAAAGTTGCCTTTCATCAATCTGGCGCTGTGAGGAAAGCGACAGACAAAGACAGAGTGACTGTTTCAACACACATTATGCAGGTAAGTTTCAGTCATGTCACCATCAAAAAAACCACCCTGAGAAATTACATAAAACTATTACTGGAATGCCTGCATATCGTGGCTATAAAGAGGATGAAAGAAATCAGCAGCACTATAAGGCAACAAAGGATGAAAAAAATATGAAAACATTTTTTTTTTACTTTAAAGAAATGGCAATTGTATATTTGTATAATAATAACTATATAAAACATAAGTAAAAATATGTAATAAGAAAATAAAACAAGAAACAGTCTGTTTACCCCCTAAAATGTTATTACCATATGCCAGAACCTACATGTCCTTGCCATAGATATTTCTGTACAGGAATTGAAGGATATACGGTATATACTGTATTTTTTTTCTTGAAATTTAAAATTGAAATATTGCCATATCATCCATTACTGTCAACTGTCTACTATAATTTGCTGTTATGAGTGCCCTAAGACTTTTTCAATATGATTATTTATTCCATCTTAATTAGATAGTCGTGCCCTCCATATGTTCTCTAAATGACGCTTACAGGTCATTGCCATTAAATCGCCCTTTCCTCTAATTCTTGTCATTTTCCAGAACAAGTCTTGCTGTCTGAGTTGGTAATGTTGAGCAGTCACCCTTCTTCTGAGCTAAGAACTTCCCATCGCGTTTTACCATCTGAAAAATCATTCAAGGAGACAGTAGCTTTTTTGGTACATGGTGTTTATGTAAAGACCTCCAAGCAGCGGGCTCCGATGGTAGCAGTTTAATGCTGCCAAGCTTCTCCAGGGGCTTGTCCCATGTGGTTATAATTAACATTTCATGTGTACCTTTAGGGCAAAACACTTAAGGGGTTAACCAGTTGTCTCTAAAAGTATGAATACTTAAATGGCAACATACGCCTACCTATACATAATTCTTAAAAATGTTTCAAATGGCATGCCATCACAGCATTTGTTTTCCTAATGTTAATGCTTTTTCGGTAGAATTAAATATACACAAACACTGAAATGATAAAATTCTGCATTATTTACACAGTATGCTGTTTTACATGCAGCGTTATAAACATGACATTAAGGAATAAGACTATGTATAAGAAGTTTTAAAGTACAAAGTCAAAACTAATGTTCTGTTGGAGATAGACTTGGGAATAGTGTTGAGCGAACCCGGACTGTAACGTTCGGGTCCGTACCGAACTTTTGGGTGTCCGGGACCCGGACCCGAACACGGACATTTCAAAAAACTTTCGGGTTCGGTCCGGGGTTCTGCTATTTTACTCCACGTGTTGAGAAGCTGCAGGGCAGCCAATCAACAAGCGTTTCACTGGTTTGCCCTTAGAAGCCATCACAGCCATGCCTACTAAGGGCATGGCTGTGATTGGCCAGTGCATCATGTGACCCAGCTTCTATATAAGCTGGAGTCACTTGATGCTGCAGTCACATGCTCTTGGGTTAGCTGTAGGGAAAGGTAGCTGACGGCGTCAGGGAGAGATTAGAGACATTTTAACAACATCTGATCCTACATCCTGAGATAGATTACTTTACTACTGCTGTGCTGTTGCTCTGAGGACAGATAGCAGAAATTAGAGATTTCACATACCGCTGCTTTGAATTGCAGATCAAACTCTGCA
>BLSH010306994.1:805401-832218 GCA_018402905.1 Glandirana rugosa
CAGGACCTTTCGGGATCTCCCGACGTTTTCCTTCATTTTACCCCCGTTCCCATCCCGTTCACGGGATGTTTTTTTACCCCTATCCCTTTTATTTAATTTTAGTTTATTTTTTTACCCTTCCCCCCACCTACACCTCATCCTCGGATCTCCAACTGATCCGGCACTGGCACCGTCACATCCACCTTCACCGCCACCGGATCCCACAAGACTTGTCTGTACCTTGTGCAGAATAAACATTTAGACCGGACTCACACAGCCATTCACATACTTGTTTTTTTTTAATAGGCCTCAATACAAAAAAAAAAATACCATGTTGGCTACCTCCTCCTACTCCTCTACCACCGCCACTTCCACCTACACTGCCACGGTCACGGCCTAGTCAACCTCTAGGCTCCTACTCCACATCCACCCCCCTTCCCATTTTTTTATTTGATTTTAATTTATTTTCCCTATCCCCATTTTTTTGTAGGGCACTTGCCCTACCCTTGCCCCCATTTTACTTCCTTTTGCAGCCCTCTAGGGCTTTCCAGGACTTTGTTACAGCCATTTTTGTGCCTAAAAGTTCGGGTCACCATTGATTTCAATGGGGTTCGAGGTCCGTGCGATTGTTCGGGTTCCGTCCGGACCCGAACCCGGACTTTGTCCCGAAGTTCGGCCGGACCAGCAGAACCCGAACTTCCAGAGGTTCGCTCAACTCTACTTGAGAATAGTTAAAGGTTAAAGAAAAAGTTTCACTACAATTTGTATTATTGTGTTATCTTCCCCAGAGAAAAAAGTACACATAATACTTTGTCTCATCTCCCTATGTGCTGTCTAAGGCTAGCTGGGAGGTTAGACAGCCCCCCCCCCCCCGACAACAGCTAGCATGGAGGTGGCTGATTTTACAAATGGAACTTTTCTCCATCTACAAGCACTTGCCTGAAACATGTGTCTTCTATGGAATGCATAGTCTTATCAGCTAAAATGTTCCACGCAAGCTGGCAAGGAAGGAGGTGGAGAAAAGTACTGTTTGTCAGTCTATCTACTTGCTAGGGAGGAGGGGAGCCCCATCTGACCTCACAGGTACCATATCTAGATCACAGTTTCTCAACCAGGGTTTCTCAAGAGGTTGCTCGGGGTTCCTTGAGCAATGGAGATATTCTAACTTCCAGTGATGTTCCAAGCCAGCTGGCAAGGAAGGAGGTGGAGAAAAGTACTGTTTGTCAAGGTGCTATCTACTTGCTAGGGAGGAAAGGAGCCCCATCTGACCTCACAGGTACCCTCTCTAGATCACAGTTTCTCAACCAGGGTTCCTCAAGAGGTTGCTCGGGGTTCCATGAGCAATGAAGATATTCAGTGATCACTGAAATCAATTATCTTTTTACCTGGGTGAAAGGGGGCAGTTTTCCCACAGGTCAACAATGTAAAAGTGTCCTTCTCCCATTGGCCACCAATGTTTGGGACCACTACACCTACTACCAGTATAAGAAGGCACTTTTCCACTCACCACAAATATAAGTGGCGCTACAAATTTCAGAGTTATGTTCCATTTCATGATTGTTACTGAAATAATTTTTCTTGGGGAGGGGAGTGATAAAAAACCCCAAACATCTGTTCTGGGGGTCAAGTATGCCAGATACATTACATTCTTAATGCTAGATACACTACATTTTTATGCTATTCTGTATTACACATGTAAGTTGGGAAACAAGTAGCAGGTACAAAGCTCCCTGGGATAAGCAGTCTCTCAGGCACAGATACTAAATCCAGTGAGGTAGTGACAAACCGTGCGGTGTTTATTTGTGATATACAGTTGTGCTCATAAGTTTACATACCCTGGCAGAATTTTGATTACTTGGCCATTTTTCAGAGAATATGAATGAGAACACAAAAACCTTTCGTTTACTCATGGTTAGTGTTTGGCTGAAGCTATTTATTATCAATAAATGGTGTTTACTCTTTTTAAATCATAATTACAACAGAAACTACCCAAATGACCCTGATCAAAAGTTGACATACCCTGGTGATTTTGGCCTGATGACATGCAAACAAGTTGACACAAAGGGGTTTGAATGGCTATCAAAGGTAACCATCCTCACCTGTGATCTGTTTGCTTGTAATTAGTGTGTGTGTATAAAAGGTCAATGAGTTTCTGGACTCCTGACAGACCCTTGCATCTTTCATCCAGTGCTGTGCTGACGTTTCTGGACTCTGAGTCATGGGGAAAGCAAAAGAATTGATAAAGGATCTGTGGGAAAAGGCGTTCAACTGTACAAAACAGGAAAGGGATATAAAAAGATGTCCAAGTAATTGAGAATGCCAATCAGCAGTGTTCAAACTATAATGAAGAAGTGCAAAATGAGGGGTTCTGCCCACTGATTGAGACTGTCAAGCGGCAGCAGTAGGCTCTGTGTGCAAAGACAGGTGAACCTGAACTGAGCAAGTATTAATCTGCATGTGAGCAGACTGAAGGTCTATTCTCAACTAGGGTTCTGTAAAAATCTAGGGGTTCCTTAAGCTGTGGTTGAATGACCTCAAATCGGATAATGCTTGCATATTTTTAGGGCCAAGGTTGCTTGGCAAAACCAGCAGTATGACCCATCTTTTTAGCTGTCTTTAAGGGTTGCATTCTGCCTACTGACTACCAGTTAAAGGGGCATTTTCCCCAATGACCCCTGGTGAAATGGTTTTAGTAAGCTTTACCCGAGACCTGAAAAATTTCCAAAGTTCATCTGGGGTAAAATGTTAAGAAAGGCTGGTCTGATCTAGCCTCCCGTCAGGGAGAACTGTAACAAGTAGTCAAGAGGATGACTAATTGTTTTTTTTGTGTGTCATGCTCAGTGATCCCTGGAAGGGTAGATCCTTGTGTTATTCTTCTTCTTTGTGAATAAAAAAGTTGGTAAGGAGCCTTTAAAATAGAAGTAGGGCCAATGCTCTGGGGATCCCATGAGTGCACTTGATTCTGCACTCCTATGACCCGTATTCAGCCAACAGTGAGCTAAAGGCCGCTGTTGGCTGACATCACTCAGCTGGTCCAGACTCTGGAAAGATCCTGACTTTAAAGTTGGGATCCACCCAGATGCCTAAACCAGCAGCTAACTCTGATCCAGCCACTCCCACTCCCTTCATAGCCCGTGGATCCAGTGAGTGCTGGAGGGCAGAGCACACTACACACTGGAGCCTGACAACTGATGTGATCAGCAGTCTTTGATTGCTCGGTTCTCTGTATAGAGGCATTGGGGCACAGATGCTGCATCATATAGATGCTGCATCACCTAGGTAAGTATAATTCTTTTTTTTAATCCCTAAATGGCCTAAAAATGTTTCTTAACATTTACTGTTAGTAAATTAAAGCGATCTGGTCACACACCTGGTCAATTTAAACTGAGGAAATGCAAAAGTTAAAGTGCATGTATAACCATTCACTCTTCTGGCTCAATAAACAGTTTAGGTTGCCTTTTTTGTATGTATTGCTGAATAAACTTGGATAGGACACTGGGAGCTGTGGGATACTCCATAAATAAATGCTGAGCAGTATTTAGAGGACACTCTTCACTCTGTAGCTACCTCATAGAACCGTACCTTTAATAATAACCTAGGAAATGGACAGCACTGGGGCACCATGAGCAATGTCCCAGGCGAGGCAAGCTTTAGTATTAGTGCACAAGGGCTAGCAGCGGCAACCGGATCCTGCACTTAGGTCTGTACTCACAAGGTCCCGGAATACTTGGATGCTTCCTTTCAGTATCAGACAGACACTGCTTTAGTAAACTCTCCAGACCTAGATCCTCCCTTCAGAGATTTGCAGTAAGCAGGCCCCCCAGCTTTAGCATAGTTGGTTGGCTCCTCATTGACCTCAGGTAAATTTTAGCTGGGCTGCCGGGGAGGGCAGCAGACCTCCAGGCTGGGAACTTATCCTCCTGGATAAGAACAAGACTGCTCCAGATCCAGACTATTTATGTGTTCCGCAGCCACATACTGGGAACACCCCCAGGTATTGGCCAAGACCCCTTAAATATTTAGGGTACTCACTTGACCTGCTACACTCCTATGTTCTGGAGCCTTCCTGTCCCTGTTCAGCCTAAAGCAATCAGCAACTGCTTCACCAATTACAGAGGAGCCAAAAAGAACCACATTTACCTAGCACCCTAGCACCTAATTAGGAAGGTGCTACATGTGTCTTGCTGTCAAAATCCCCCTTCATCTGCTGTCCTGAAAATAGAACAGGGAATGAGGTCACACACCTGGTCAATTTAAATTGATCATATGCAAAAGGTAAAGTGTATGAATAACCAAATCTTTTCTGAGTATTGGATGTAGTAGGTACAGGTTGAAACCCCTGTAAGGTTATTTTTGTTGTCTGTGTCTTGCTGATTTCCCTATTTTTTTGTCACAGTCGCAAAAGTCGCAATAGTCTTTAGGAAAAAAAGGGAGGTGCATTTTCTTAGTCTGGAAACACAGACTGGAAAAAATACTCAACAGGAGGTCTACCCCTTTCTTACTCTATCCAAAACTAAAACAGAAAATTGGGCTTTACAAACAATTTAATTTCAGTAAAAATAAATGTCAACAAATCACCAGATCAGGCAGCTGAAGCTATACACAAATGTTGGCTCTTGTAAAAGTTGAGTTGGGCCTGTCCCCTTACCATCTTCTGTGTCTTCCTATTGGTTGACAATGCTGTCAACCACTTTATAGGACCAATAGTTAGGCTGGGAAGATGATGGGGGGGGGTCAAGCTTGACATCTATCAAAACTTTACCTATATCTGTAGTTCCACTCATGGTTTCCTCATGTGGTTCTCCCTAAATATATTCTTTGCTTTTAAGTCCCCAGGTTTGGGAAAGCTTTATTTTAAATTTGTTACGGGACCTCTTTCAAACAGACATTTTCTCACAAGCTATTTCACAGTGATACATTAGGATAATAATCTCTCTCGCACTACATTTACTGATTTAATAAAACGAGCAGTAGAATCTTTGGCTGGAGCTATTTGTTTCACAGTTGGATACAATTTTCCCAGGTAGCAAGAACAGGAATACCAATCACCGTGTTTTGGTAGGCAATCATAAAACATTGGATTTTCCTTGAACCAGTGCACATTATCTGAAACATCTTCATGTCTCACTCGAGAAATACCGCTGCGGAATGTAAAGCAATACGATTCTGTCCATAACCCTTGGAGCAATAATAGAACTGCAGGAGTGCGCCGGTGATAGACTTTGTGAGAGTTAATGTATTAACACAGTTGGATGTGAAATGAGTGACAACGTAAATACTGGACCAGAACGAATAAAAGGGGGATTGGCGGCAAGCGGCTTGTGCAGAAAATATTGTGGCTAACAAATTACATTGTACAAAAAACGGATGCTTTTTATGAGTTATTTGAGCATAGTCCCAGACCACACCCTGGTAACCCTTTTGATTACTAACAGTAACGTAAAAAAATTCAATTGTGGAATTGCAATGCTTTTAAACCAGCCCCTTACTGTTTATATACACATACAATTTATCATATACTGGCAGATTTTAACTACTTCAATAAAGGGTACTTTCACAAAAAAGAAAAAGGAAAAGTAGTGGGGCTTCAAATGAGGTATGTCATAGCAATTAATAGTACGTGGACTGTATATATAAAAATGCATCTGATTTTAATAGAATTCCATGATTATAGTCACATTGAGCATTTCATATTGATCAAGGTACATATGTATCATTCAATAATAATATAATAAAATCATACAAAATTCATATATATAAATATACAAATAAAGTGATAACAGTACATGATATGAATAACAATCAATGGACATGGTATTATATAAAGATAACGAGAATGTACATATATACAGTTCCCCAAAACAACTTGGTCAGCAAGAAATATATGTAAGTAACTCATGCACCCTGAGATGGGTTAATCCATAAAAAAATTCATCATTTGAAACAGACTTGTCTGGGTACCCAAGGTTTGAAACTCTATGCGTTTCTTTGCTTAAAGCCACTCGTCAGGAGTTTGGTGCATACGTTTACTAAAAAAGATAAATAAAATACGCAATAATATGTCATACCTTTTAAAGAGAAAAGTTTCGAAAAAACAGTATAATTGACACTTACACAGATAGCTCCCAGGCCAATTCCCGGTCTCAGGATAGGGGCCGCATACTGACATGCACTAAGCGATCGTACAACCAAGCCTAACGTAGTGACGTGCTACAGAGCATATAAGAGGAAGTTCAGGTGCATGTGATTTGTGAATTAGGAATGTAGGTTTACATGAAAGGACACTTGGCGTTCCCAACTTCTGAGCATGTATGTTTTGCATGTACAGCTTTGTTGGCCTAACTTCTCTCTACACACGGTACAACAGTCGTACAACCGCTTGTTGTACAGCAAAAGTTTTCTTGTCTGCACATCCAACTTCTGTTGTACGGCCATCACACATCGGCTGTTCTAATCGCGCGTACTAATGGTTGGATGATCGTACAACAATCTGTTGCATGACCGTTGTACAACCATCGCACCATGTGTACAAGGCTTTAGACTTGGTATTGGCCTCATGCAGTCCCTGTATAGTTTGCACAGCCAAGCTCAAAGAGGGTAGGGAGATGCAGCACCAAGAGCCAGTAAGGTGTGCTGCAGTTCAAGATACATGCTGGTAGGAGGAGATAACAGAGTGAGCTTATTAGTGTGCTGCTTCTGCTTTTAGTGTCCAGTCACAATGTGGGGACATGTAAGAGAACCTGCAGTAGGGAAAAACTGGTCCTCTCTCCTATTAAGCTGGGTTGTGCTGTGGGGTAGAGCAGTGCCAATTTCACGGCTGGATGGACAGAAATACACATCCTTTTTCAGATAAAACAGCTCTCAATAACGTATTTAATCTGTGCATTTAGCTTTTTATGTGGAGTTCAACTTCAAGCAGGTAGGTAAGTATGCATTTTAAATGCATCTTTTAGGGCTCGTTCATACCAGGTACATTTATTAACGCAGACTCAATACAAGGTTATTCTAAAAACAATTGCTGTCTATGCCCCATTCACACAACACTAGTTTGTTGATTTGCTTTGAGAAAAAATGCAGGCGTGCCGTATTTTTATGCAGCAAAACCGCAAAATCGCGTTGCTGTCCAGAATGTGCCCCTCATTGTCCTAAAAATAATGTCCCATTTCTTTAAGGTTTAAGGGCTGTACACATGGCTGAATATCAGGCGGTGTGTATGGCAGCTGGTCCGATAGAAGCTGGACAAACGTGGCCATGACCGAAAAAGATCTGCCGATCAGCATCCAATTAGCTAGCGCTGACCGCTGTGTTCTGGTGTCCCCCTATGAGAACACAATAGCTCAACGGGGGAGATTGCTGTACTAACATCTGGTTGATAGTACAGGATCTCCTTCCGAGTTCTCCAGTTTTTTTTTTCGTTCAGCCCGCTGAGTTTTGATCTGTAGAATTTGCAATGTTATGTTAGGTCATTTGTTTGTTGAGAGGTTGCATTGTCACTCCAATGTGTGGGTCTTTGCATATACATTGCACTGCATATACCAAGTTACTTTGCTTGTGTTTGGGTGTTTGGTCATTTGGATGTAAAACTGTATGTCAAAGTATGTATTACTGGGTTTGAAAGACATTGAGATGTGGTGTTTGTTAAAGATCTTTCTGAGTTCTTCTGCTACTCCAGCTACATATGGGATGATACCAGCCCGTTGTTTCAGAGTTCTAATAACCTTCATTTAGTGTTCCAGTGGGTGGCGGGAGAAAAAAAGTAGACACTAATCTGCGTGGGTGGGTTTCTTGTAGACCTCTTTGTTCAAGTCACTCGCTGTTAGAAATATGTCTGTAGATAGTAGAGACCAGTGGTTGGAATATTTAGGCTAGGCACAGTTCTTTTTTTTTTTCTATTAAATACTTTATTTTAGATTTTCCAATATACAAATATTGCCTAATACATATATAAAAAACATATAATGCTGTACTTTTCCCAATAACCCCCCCCCCAACCATGCCTCCTATCACCCCAACCCCCTCCCAACCCACCTCTTGGTTTACAAACATACACAGTAGCTAAGTGGTACCTTAATCTGGAGCACTACAAGGAGGTCCTCCTAATGGGGGAGCACCAATCCAGGCATAATACTGGAGTTTCTAACCACTTGTTCCATATTTTCCCAAATTTCCTGGAGTTTCCCCTTCTTAAGTAAGCCATTTTTTAAATTTAAAATTGAAATATTAAGGATTTTCTGCCACTCCATAACTGTTGAGGGTTTAACATCTAGTCATTTGGAGGTAATCAGCTTTCTAGTTTGATACAAACATCTCATAACCGCTAGGCACAGTTCTTAATGAAAGAGAAATCATGTAGTCCAGATCACAAGGCACATAATCAGTATTGAGGTCACAAGCCAGTGTCAGGTAAGACGGCCAGGCCTTATTCTTCCCCTCTCTACATATGCCAGTTCGGCTGCACTCTGCTCTATACACACTGTTGGAACTATGAGTGTTCCTAGTTGGGCTGCCTTCCTCTCGGGTTATTTGTGAACTGTCTCTGCAAATGCAAATTACCACTGCACCATGCTGCACCCCAACCTATACACAGTCTGATAAGGATAATTTGTTATTCCTGTGCCTATTCCTGTGTAAACATGATGCTTATGTGCTCACTAAAAGCTTGTATTTCCGATGTTCTATTCTTGACCCATGCAATGTCCACATACCTGGGCCATTGACTTGGTGTTATGCCCCAGAAAGAGTACAAGGCTCTCTCCTTCACCACCTCAATGTACAGGTTAGGTATATCGGGAGATCAGGTGATGCTATAGCACAACAATGTTTATGTCTGTAGATGTCATCCTTGTGATTGAAATAGGTGGTGTTGAGGCAAAGGTCCAGCAAGGAACAAGCTTGGTCTGGCTTGGATTGGGTTCTACTGTCATTCTTATCTCATTTCAGATGTCCCCTTACAGTCTCAGTAGCTTCTACTGTTAGCATAATAATGGCATGTGACATTGTGGGACACCAATGTCTTTTCTGATTATAACTTCAATCCACAGATACCTATGAGAGATGGGCTGAACGGCCCCCTGTTTGGTTTGCAGCAAAACTTTTGAGCATCGCAAAACAAATAACAGACCCCATTAAAGTCTATGGGACCCCAAATGAAAATATACCATTTTGAAGCCTTATATGCAAGTAATTGGGCATACAATAGTTCTGGGGGTGTGGATACTGCTCTGGGGGTCATGTATCAGTGAAAAAAAAAGTTTGTAAAAAACATAATTTTTTAATGAGCAGTGATTTATTGATGTTTAAAGTGAAGCCATAAAAATGAATTATTCCTTTAAATATGGTGCCTGGGGGGTCCCCTTAGTCTGCTTGCACATCTGTACCATGTATAGAGCCTGCTGTAGCAATAATAAGGCCAACAAAAATGTAATTTTCCACTCAAGCTTTCTTTATTTTATAAACAACAGCTTTTAGGAGCCAATCTGTATGATGGGCCACAATTTTGTGGCCTCATCATAGAAGATTAGAGATTTTTTGGATAAATTCTGGATAGACTGTGGATAGAAGTAACAGGTGCAAAAAACTGGTCTTTGGGTTTCGGTGGTGCTGTCACGCAGTGACCATATAGAGGTAGTCTTGATGAAAGCAAGAATTGGCCTTGCTGTCAAAAATTGAAATGATATGCACCTGTCAAACAGGTGAAGAAAAATTGGTCTTTGGGTGTTGGTGGTGCCTTCATACCATAACCCTATAGAGCAGGTGTAGGCAACCTTAGAGAGATGGAGATCTACTTGAACAACACTGATGAAGTCAAAGACCACCGGGCACAGTGTCCTGTTGTTAGGGCCGGTGCACACCAGAACATGATGTCAGAAAGGCATGTTCCATGTGTGTTTCCTCCACCTTGTTCAAAATGCACTGCCTTTGTGATCTACTGCGGGTGATGATACATTGTTAACCCCCATCATAGATCCCAAACGCAGTGGACATGAATGCAGTGTTTAGGAGTGCGTTACGCTCAGAATGCAGGGATCAGGAGTGTGTTATGCTCAGAATGCAGGGATCAGGAGTGTGTGGCGCTCAGAATGCAGGGATCAGGAGTGTGTGGCACTCAGAATGCAGGGATCAAGAGTGAGTTACGTTTAGAATGCAGAGTTTAGGAGTATGTTATGCTCCGAATGCAGAGTTAAGGTGCGTGTTACACTCAGAATGCAGGGATCAGGAATGCGTTGTCCTCAGAATACAGGGATGGGGGGGTGATGTGAAGTGTGGTAGAGGACATGGCTATGGGGGTAGGCACTGCTATTGGGGTGGCCCTGCCCATAGCAGTGTCTACTGCCCTTTCAAATCACCGCCCCACACACACACACATTAGTGTCCTCTTCCCCCTTCCCTCCCATAGCATCCTACCTGTGCACACAGGGGACTCAGAGGCAGCACAGTTGTGGATAGGGGGCGGAAGCAGGCAATTGCAGAGGGAATTTTCATATTAACAAGCTGGTGATTGGTTGCTTAGGACCTAGCAACCAATCACCTGCGGTTAACTTGAAAAGTTAACTTGGCCAGCTCCTCCTTCTGCCCTCTGTCCTGAGCTGTGCTGCCTCTCACTCTCTGCTGTTCACTGATGACAGCGGTGGAGTAGGCAGGAGGGGAGGGAGAGAGGAAAGCCAAAGGCATGGTGAAGCAGGCTGAGGATGGATAGACAAGGAGTAGGCAACTAGCATTAGCAGTAGCGGGGGTTGGTGTCACAGACCCATTACTGGTCCCCTACCCGCGGTCAACATGATCGATGGGTTGCTGACTTCGGCTATAGATGCACTTTTGGTGAAAGCAAGAATTGGCCTTGCTGTCAAAAATTTAAATGATTTGCACCTGTCAAACAGGTGTGGAAAAATTGGTTTTGGGTGTTGGTGGTGCCTTCACACCGTAACCCTATAAAGGTGCTCTTGATAAAAGCAAGAATTTGCTTTGCTGTCAAAAATTGAAGTAATATGCACCTGTCAAACAGGTGCAAAAAATTGGTCTTTGGGTTTTGGTGATGCCTTCACACAGTGACCCTATAGAGGTACTCTTGATGAAAACAAGAATTGGCATTGCTGTCAACAATTGAAATGAAATGTAACTCTCAAACAGGTGTGGAACAATTGGTCCTTGGGTGTTAATTGTGTCCATGAAATCAACACCCACAAAGCTAGGCAGCCTAGACAGTCTTTCAGAGATTTCAGATTCAAAAAGCACCTAATCAGCGACATCAGCATCAGGGGCTTGATAGCTGCTGCTAATCTAGGACTGATTCATTTTGATAAATATCAGCTGGTCCACGGAGTCTGTGCACAGACACACTCTCTTATCTATCACAAAACCACCAGCAGTGCTGAATGCCAGTTCGGAAAGCATGCTGGATGCAGGACAGGACAGCCCAGCAGTTCAATTGCATGCTGGGCAAGTTACATAGTTACATAATTGATAAGGTTGGAAAAAGTCCATCCAGTCCAACCTGTATGTGTGCTTATATGTTAATAGTACATTGTATACCCATGTATATTGTGGTCGTTAAGGTGCCCATCTAATAATTTTTTGAAATTATCAATGATCCCCGCTGAAACCACTGCTTGTGGAAGGGAATTCCCCATCTTTAACACTCTTACAGTAAAGAACTCCCTACGCAGTTTAAGGCTAAATGGCTTTTCTTCTCATTTTAGTGAATGGCCGCGTGTCTTTTTAAATTCCCTTTCACTGAAAAGTTTGTTCCCTATAGTGGGGTCACCAGTACACCAGTACAGTATTTATATATTGAAATCATATCCCCTCTCAAGCGTTTTTTCTCCAGAGAGAACAAGATCAATGCTTGTAGTCTTTCCCATAGCAGAGATTCTCCAATCCCTATATTAACTTTGTTGCCCTTCTCTGGATCCTCTCCAGTTTCAGCACATCCCTCCTGAGGACTGGTTCCCAGAGTTGGACGGCATACTCAAGATGCGGCCATACCAAAGTCTTGTAGAGTGGGAGAATTATTGTTTTATCTCTAGAGTTAATCACCTTTCTAATGCATGCCAATATTCCATTGGCTTTGCTTGCAGCAGCCTGGAATTGCATGCCATTGCTGAGCCTGTCATCTACATCTACCAGGACCTTTTCCATCCTAGAGTTCCCAGAGGCTCTACTCCTAGCGAGTAAACTGCATTCATATTTCTGGCACCCAAATGCATTATTTTACATTTTCCAACATTAAACCTCATTTGCCATGTAGTTACCCACCCCATTAATTTGTTTAGATCTTCATGCAAGGTTTCCATGTCCTGCATAGAAGTTATTGCCCTGCTTAGCTTTGTATTGTCTGCAAAAACTGAAATTGAGATGTTTATCCCATCCTCTAGATTGTTTATGAATAAATTAAATAGGGTTGGTCCCAGGACAGAACCCTGTGGGACCCCACTTTTCACATCAGACCATTCTGAGTACTCCCCATTTATCACCACCCTCTGGACTAGCCAGTTTTCAATCCATGTACTCACCCTTTGATCCATGCCAAACGACCTTAGTTTGTACAGTAAACATTTATGGGGAACCTGTATCGAATGCCTTGGAAAATCCAGGAAAACCACATCTACCGGCCTTCCTTTAAGTTCTGGCCAGTGGTCGATTCTCATGACCCAGTAACCCAGTGGATGGTCAACTGGAAAGTTCTCCATGTCTGTTTTCGCTCCTAGATAATCTCCCACCATATAAGGCATACACTGCTGACAGCCCTGGGCGCCGAGGACTAAAAATTTTTTGAAAGGCCTCACTGAGGCAGCCCCTTTCTCTACCTCTCATCTCTTGACCAACAGAAGCCTCAAAACAACGTTTTCCACCAGACTGTAAACTACCAGAGTCGGGAAAAGCGTTACATAAACTCCTCTTTATGGTGTCCTCAAGAGATTTCATATTTTGCTCTCTGCGGGGACGGAATGAGCTCTGAGACGTTCCCCTTGTAATGGTGGTCAAGGAGCGTTGCCAACCAATAGTGATCCTTCTCCTTGATGCTACATCCTTTTGCAGGCTTTGAAGAATGAGGGAGCCCATGCCCCGTAAGTTTGTGGAGGCATGAGAAGCAGACTCCTCTGGGTCACTGAGGATTACAGTCTGGAACGGCCTCTTCCCAGCCACATACTACTCCCAAGGATTCTGATGATAGAATACCATCTGCTAAGGGTTTATGTGTGAAGCTCAGTATATCGTTGTTTTACATTAAGATAAAGTACCTACATCCCTGTTCAATATAGAAATATTTGTCCTATGTGAGAATAGGACGACTCACCCACTAGGGGAGAGAGAAGGGGGCTATGGGATTTTACATGGTACCAAAATGGACTCACACTCTGCTAAGGGTTGACGTATGTCTTGCTCTGCTTCAATGCCTCCAAAGCTGCCAGAATCCTCCTCCTTCTCCCTCTCCTCTTGTGTGTTCTGTGGCGTGGCAAGAATGGTGTCTGCATAAAGCAGGCCTTAAGAGGAAAGGAAGTCCTCCTCTTCCTCCCACTGCTCTGCCTCAAGTGCCCTGTCCATAATGCCATGCAGAGTCTGCTCCAGCAGGAAAACAACAGGGATTGTGTCACTGATGCATGCATTGTCATGGCTCACCATCCTTGTTGCCTGCTCAAATGGTGTCAGTACAGTGCATGCATCCTTTATCAGCAGCCACTGGCGTGGGAAAAAAAAGCTGAGCCGGCCTGAGACATTCGTTGTGCTATACTCACTGTCACGTACCTGATGGTAGAGTCTGACTTATGCAGTAGGCAACCTCTCTTACGGCCCTGGTTCCAGAACCCCTGGTAGAGCAGGCAGGGAGCGCTGGAGCACAGGGGAGCACGAGGGCTGGATTTGACACTGGTGATGGTAAGATGTCGTCCAGAAGTCTGTGCTAGACTGAAGAGTAGTGATGCAGGCCGGGTCAATAACATGCGGGCAAAGCAGTACAGGAGGAGCAGGCAATCGGATGGTCGGGTGCAGGCAGGGTTGTTAACAGGCAGGCATGTTGAGGTACACAGGGATCAGACAGAAGAGTGGTCATAGGCAAGCCGGGGGTCGGTGCTGGCAGAGTTCAAGCAGATGTGGGTTCAGGCCGGGTCACAGGAAGTTCAGAACGGATAACACAGAAACACGGTAATGCTGTAGAACGGACAGCACCAATTGCAAGGCGCTGTCAGCTTAAATGGCTGTCTGGGGACCATGTGCTGGCACACAGGCACGCATGCGCACGCACCGGCACGCGCACTCGCATGCAAACGATACGTGCACACGTGCATGGATCTCCTGGCCTGAATTTCAGAGGCGGAAGTGGTCTCCTGACACTCACACAGGTACTCATAGATGGTCCTCTGCTGCAAGCGCAGCCACTGCAGCATTGCCAAAGTCGAGTGGGCATGTCATAAATCAGGCAGTTTCCCTCTGAATTTCAGCCAACGGAGCACTGGCTGTGTATGACCACCTGAAATGGCTACAGACTCTTCTGGACTGCTTTAACAGATCTTCTAACCCTGGGTACCTATTTAAGAAACACTTCACTACCAAATTGAGGACATGTGCCAGGCATGGCACATGTATCAACTTTTCCTGTCTGAGGGCGGACAGGAAGTTTGTGCCATTATTGCACACCACCATTCCTGGCTCCAGCTGGCGTGGCATGAACCATCTCCTTATTGGCCACCCAGACATGTTGGGGGGTGCTTATTAACAAAATGTAATAAAGATGTGGAAATGTGTACATGGATGCACGTTAATAAATGTAAAGTGGTGCTTAGTGCACTTTAACTTGAGTACTCACTACACAGACACTCTCCACTGGCACACTACAATTTACTGCAGTAAAACTACACTGACGCACTGCAATATACTGTGGTAAACATGCACTAACACACTGAAATATACTGCACTGAAATATAGCGCATTAAACATGTACATATGCACTGAAACGTGCAGCATTAAACACCCAGTAATGCACTAGAATACACAACATTATACGTGCAGTAACACACTGAAATATACTGCATTAAACATGCAGTAATGCACTGAAATATACTTTGTTAAATGTGCACCAATGTGCTGAAATATACTGCGTTAAACGTGCAGTAATGCACTGAAATATACAGCGTTAAACGTGCAATAACGCACTGAAATATACAGCGTTAAACGTGTAGTAATGCACTGAAATATACTACGTTAAACGCTCAGTAACGCACTGAAACATACAGCGTTAAACGAGTAGTAATGCACTGAAATACACTTTGTTAAACCTGCACTAACACACTGAACTATACTACGTTAAACGTGCAATAATGCACTAATATATATGGCGTTAAACGTGCAGTAACTCACTGAAATATACTACATGAAACGTGCAGTAACGCACTGAATTGTACTGCATTAAACGTGCAATAACGCACTAAAATAAACTTTGTTAAATGTGCACTAATGCACTGAAATATACAGCGTTAAACGTGCAGTAATGCACTGAAGTGTACTGCATTAAATGTGCAGTAATGCACTAAAATATAGAGTGTTAAATGTGCAGTAAAGCACTGAAATATACTTTGTTAAACATGCACAGACACACTGAAATATTCTGCATTAAACATGCAGTAACACAGTTAAATATACTGCGTTAAATGTGCAGTAACGCACTGAAATATACTGTATTAAATGTGCAGTAATGCACTAAAGTATACTGTATTAAACGCGTAGTAACGCACTGAAATTTAGATTGTTATACGCACAGCAACGCACTGAAATTTACAGTGTTAAACGTGCAGTAACGCACTGAAATATACTACGTTAAATGTGCAGTAATGCAATAAAATGTACTGCATTAAATGTGCAGTAATGCACTGAAATATACTGTGTTAAATGTGTAGTAACGCACTAAAATATACTGAGTTAAACATGCACGAACACATTGAAATATACTGCAGGAAACCTACTCTGACAAAATAAACTGACACTAAAGTAAAAATGAATGGTCAAACTACACTCATGCTGCACTATCACTACATTCACATGTAGCCATGCCCCTGTAGGGGTTGCTAAATGTAGGGGTTCACCTTTCACCCTTCCTAACCAGTCACACTTTTCACAGACATCCAAAGTCAGGAATCAGTCCAAGTGCTTTGTTTTGTTGTTTTATTAAGGGATTTAACTTGGATGGCATTATGAGATGCCCAGGAGAATTTTTGTAATTGTTTAGAATGGAACCACTATGTACATTCCCTGTACATCAGGCTACACTCTCCTCCTGCACAAACTTGCTTGAAGAACCTCACACACTTCCTCCTGCACAAACTTGCTTTCAGACGCAGCTAGCACATGGTGAGGCCAGCCTGGCTCTGGCCAAGCCTTGTGGAATGCCTTTTGCAGGCAGGGCCCGCGGGTCCCTCTTGTGTAGTGATTAGTTTAAAGAATTAAATGTTATCTACCCTTGGTGAACTACTGCTCCCAGTGAGTCCTCTTCAAGCCCTGCCAGCCCTCCTGGCTGCAGCTGCCTTGTTCCACTGCCCATGACACCACAGTCCACTCCTCTGGCTCTGCATCCTTTCCTGACTGCAATCTCCCAGTCCTCTCAGGTGTGCCTCCCCAGTCCTCTCACTGACTGTCCATGTCACTCACCAACCCTCTTGGTTGTGACCAGTTGTCCCTCTCCTGAAGACTTGCCCGGGAAGTACTTCCTCTTGCTGTCCTCCTTGCTCATCTTGTGCCTCCTGTCCAGGACACCTCCACGATTTCTTGGAGGGCCCCATCAGTACCGGAGCCCCAGGCCCAAGGACACCCTTCCCAGACTGGGGAGCTCCCTCAAAGGGCCCAACAGCCTCAATACTCCATCTCCAGCTCTTCCACTTGAACAACTTCTCCCCAGCTGGGCCGACCCTATGCATTTAAGGAAGCCTGCCCCCTGCCAATCAAGGTTGGGGATTGAACAGAGCTCCCAAAACACCACAGGCAAACTCCACCTTACCTCCCCTCCTTTCTCCTTCCAGAACACTCCATAAGCTTCTTGAAAGGGAGAGGAGGCCTCAGTGATGCTGCTTGTGAGTCACCAGCTGCTACTCTAGGCCACTCCCAGCCCACACAAATCAAAACACACAGGTCTAGCTTCCAGCTAGGCCTGCTTAAATGTATATGTGCTACAAAAAATTCTACCACTATAGCACCTACCTAGGTAGAGGGTGCTACACACACTAAAGTGAGGCTAAAGTAAAAATGAATGGTTAAACTACATTCATGCTGTGCTATAACAAGATTTACACTAAAGTGATATTTTACGCTGACAATAGAATCACAATAGAACACTATAGCACACCAACTCGCTAGTAGCACTGAACAGAGCCCTGTTCTATCCCTCTCTACGCCAATAGCACACTGCAAATGGCCGAAATGCGGAGAATATTTCTATAGTGTGGGGCGGGACTAAGAGGTATGGTTCTGACAGTGTTCTGTGCCATGATTGGGCAAATATTTCATTGCTTCAGCCAATCAGGGCTTCCAATGGACTGTGCGGCGGTGCAGTGCATTGTGGTCATTCGGCAAGGCCCAAAAAATGGTCGAACGGGTGTGTCTATATGTCAAAAATGAAGTAAGGGTGGTAGAGAGGAGTGATATTATGAACGGGATAAGGGGGAGGTGGAATCAGTATGGGTTGAGCTTCATAGAGGAGAGGTAAATGGGAAATTAATAGTGGGTAGAGTTGAGCGGACACCTGGATGTTCGAAAAAGTTCGGGTTCAGTACCTAACTTGACCCGAATTTGACCCCGTACCCCGAACCCCATTGAAATCAATGGTGACCCGAACTTTTGGGCACAAAAATGGCTGTAAAAAAGTCCAGGAAAGGGCTAGAGGACTGCAAAAGGAAGCAAAATGGGGGTAAGAGTAGGACAAGTGCCCTACAAACAAATGTGGATAGGGAAATAACTTAAAATTACATTAAAAAAAAAATGGGAGGAGGAGGTGGATGTGGAGTAGGGGCCTAGAGGTTGACTAGGCCATGACCGTGGCAGTGTAGGTGGAAGTGGCAGTGGTGGAGGAGGAGGAGGTAGCCAACACTGTTATTTGTTTTATAATAGAGAGTAATGTTACCGCGCTAGGCTAAAAAATGGGGTGAAAAGACTGAGTGAGCTGCCACACACAACGACCAAACTAATCGTAAATAACAGATAAAAAATGTGAAGAGTGGCGCTAAACTCGAAGGGCGGCAATTTATCTAAATGTAAGTTAGATAGAAAATACGTAAATAGCATATACGTGATAGTTTCAAAGCAAATGTGATACAAACAGACAAAATACTAGTAATGACGTGAGAAACAGTGAAATAGAAACTGATTCAATCATATGCAGTCCATTCCTTTGAGGCAATCTTGGTTTGTTAAACTCTAAAACTCTTCTTAGGGATGGATCAAACAATCATAACACTGTGCCAGTGAAGTAAAGTGTTCCAAGTGAAATCAGTATATGAAAAACAATAAAACCAAGCCGGGATCTGCAGAAATCTTGTTTGATACTTCAACCCCTTACAGAGTGGAGGCTTACCGGAGGGAAGATGCAATGTCGCTTCTGTTTGGAGTGGGTATGAAATTCCCAATAGCAGGAACCTAGGAGAGAGCGTCACACAATCCGCGGTTCGTCACGGGTCACTTTGTGTTGGGGGTCGTCACACGTTCCAATCAGTCAGCGTCCACAGTCCGGTGCAAGGAGATCCAGATCCAGGTTTTCCAGGGAAGGGTGAAGGGAAGAGGGGGCCAGGGATGCCCCACAGGGTCCAGAGGCCGGTTCAAACCAGTATAAAAAACAAAAGACTCGCCATAGTGTAAAAACCTCTATGATGAGGGGGTTGTTTTTATTTGTATTCAAAAAAGGTTAAAACTCCATAAGCTTATAGATGAAAGAACAAACAAGTAAATAATGGGTAACGCAGCAATCCAGGGTCAGCAGCGCCCGACGCGTTTCATGTTAATACACCTCGTCTGGGGGCTGCTGACCCCCTAGAGAGCTGCGCTTAAATGCTGTATTGCCCCATGGTTGAAAGGACCGCACTTCCGGTTTGTGTGCATGGCTCTAATCGGATATATTCTAATGTTAAAACCCAACTGAAGGGCCTTGTGTGAAAAGTAGATCCTCAGGCTGTGTCGTTGAGGACATTTAAAAGGTTCAAAATACCATAAATGTTCCCCATGCGTTCCAATGACGCACTTCCGGCAGAACAGATACCGGAAGTGCTTAGCCGAGGAAGGTTAACATCAGGGCCGCCATATCCGAGACCTAAGCGGCTCGAAAATAGCGGAAATGACGTCACACCCCATGTAAAAAGACGTGTGTTGAGTACACCAAAGGGCAGATAACAATGAGAGATATTTAGTAAACATTTCTTATTGTACCCGGGACAATGTATTGAAAAATGTATTAAAAACGCATATATAATTCGGGGATGGTATCTCTATAATGAGACTAATTTTATACAGAAACCATATACACAAAAATAAAAGATAAAAGATATAATATATATGATGTAGAAATATAATAAAAATGACTACCTAGACACTATAAAATATCAATATTGTCAAGACGGATAAAACATATAAAACGCTTCCATCATAAAGTTATTTAGTGTAAATTCTGGAAACACATAGTAGTGTAACCATTACGGGAGAAAAAAAGGTAAAAAAAAAGGGATAAATGATAAGTTGGAAAAAAACGGATAATCCAACGCGGACCCAGATACTAAATAATGAGTGTAAGTATACATTGCGTATCTTGACAACATTGAAAGGGATCAGATCTGTTCGAATGCCAGCATGGGGCCTTGAGGTGTATACCCACATCTGGAACCAGAACATAATCTATTACAATGTATATAATGGTATAAAAAATGTATGTACAGAAACATAAGAGTTACTAAGCGGGGCAACAAATAGGTGGGGGGGGGGGGGTTATGTACTAGATTAACTACTGTACTTCAATAGCATAAATTAGTAAGAAAAACAAGACGGGACAAAAAAGTTAGGCTTTGTTGATAAATGCATTTATGTCCCAATCCACATTTAACCCAAAAGGGGAAAAACTTTTTAATTGGTAGATCCAGTAAACTTCTAACTGTGACACACCCTTAACTGTGTCACCTCCCCGCCATGGAGGAACGTATCTATCTATAATGGAAAACACTGTGCCAGCAGGATTTCTGTTGTGAGCCTTCAGGTAATGTTTGGGGACGCTATGGTTCATTTTCCCCTTGATAATGTTGGTTATGTGCTCACTGACCCGTATTGAGAAGGTCCTGGTAGTCCTACCCACATATTGTTTGCGGCACGGGCAAGTGAGCAGATAAACCACGTTCTTGGTTTCGCATGTACAAAAACATTTGATCGGTGCACGGTGTTAGTTGTAGTCGAGGAAAAACTTAGAATTTTTCTACTTTTGCAATGATTCAGCTTGAAAATTCTGCATCTGCGGCACGGGTAGAAGCCTTTTAGGTCCTGGAAGAAACTCACTTTCCGAGGGGGTTCCAATACATTGGGGGCAATCTTATGTCACAGAGCAGGGGCCCCTCTAAAGATGACTTTGGCTCGTGGTGGTAACAGAGGGCCTAGAACACGGTCATTCTGGAGGATATTCCAATGCTTCCTGAAAATGTTGCTGATCTGCCTATGTTGCAGAGAAAAGGAAGTAAAAAAAGACCATTTGAACTCCTTCTCATTTGTGTTGATTCTGGGTTTAGTATCAAGCAGTGTTGCCCTGTCGGTTATAAGGGCTCTATTGATTTCCATATTGACATCATTTATGTCATAGCCTCTCTCTATGATTCTCTTTTTCAAAATATCTGCTTGATTTTCAAAGTCGGGAGCGTCTGAGCAATTTCTCCTTAGTCTGAGGAATTGGCTACGAGGGACAGATCTGAGCCAGGATTCGTGATGGCAGCTGTCCCTGGGTATGTAACCGTTTCTGTCGGTTGGTTTGAAATATGTCCTGGTTCTGATGTTACCATCCTCAATCATGATTTCCAAGTCAAGAAAATGTATTTTTGTTCTGCTACTCTCATATGTAAGAGAAATACCTCTGTTGTTAGAATTTAAAATGATAAAAAATTGATCGAGTTCTTCCTCAGAGCCTCCCGGGTGGGTAAGTATGTCGATTATTTCCTTCAACCTCTGGTCAAGAAAACCCCTTCTTATCTAGAGGACACTAAGGACATCATCAACCTTTTAAAACGGACCCAGATACATACCAGTTGTTTGATTGCTACAGCAGACGTGGCCTCCCTTTATACTTGCATACCGCATGAGATGGGAATTGAGGCGGTCACTCACTTTCTGGTGTCTGATATCACACTTCCAGACACACAAAAGGATTATATTATTGAGCTTCTAGAATTCGCCGCACCCCACAAATATTTCTGGTTCGGCAACAGATTTTTTAAACAAATTAAGGGAGTAGCCATGGGGGCCAAATTTGCCCCTAGCTTGGCGAATCTTTTCATGGCCAAATGGGAGGAGGATGTAGTCTATGCTCTCCGACAACCTCAGCTGGTATTATGAACCAGATATATTGACGACGTACTCCTCCTGTGGAATGGCTCTGAGGAAGAACTCGATCAATTTTTTATCATTTTAAATTCTAACAACAGAGGTATTTCTCTTACATATGAGAGTAGCAGAACAAATATACATTTTCTTGACTATGAAATCATGATTGAGGATGGTAACATCAGAACCAGGACATATTTCAAACCAACCGACAGAAACGGTTACATACCCAGGGACAGCTGCCATCACGAATCCTGGCTCAGATCTGTCCCTCGTAGCCAATTCCTCAGACTATGGAGAAATTGCTCAGACGCTCCCGACTTTGAAAATCAGGCAAATATTTTGAAAAAGAGATTCATAGAGAGAGGCTATGACATAAATGATGTCAATATGGAAATCAATAGAGCCCTTATAACCGACGGGGCAACAATGCTTGATACTAAACCCAGAATCAACACAAACGAGAAGGAGTTCAAATGGTCTTTTTTTACTTCCTTTTCTCTGCAACATAGGCAGATCAGCAACATTTTCAGGAAGCACTGGAATATCCTCCAGAATGACCGTGTTCTAGGCCCTCTGTTACCACCACGAGCCAAAGTCATCTTTAGGGGGGCCCCTGCTCTACGACATAAGATTGCCCCCAATGTATTGGAACCCCCTCGGAAAGTGAGTTTCTTCCAGGACCTAAAAGGCTTCTACCCTTGCCGCAGATGCAGAGTTTGCAAGCTGAATCATTGCAAAAGTAGAAAAATTCTAAGTTTCTCCTCGACTACAACTAACACCGTGCATCCGATCAAATGTTTTTGTACATGCAAAACCAAGAACGTGGTTTATCTACTCACTTGCCCGTGTGGCAAACAATATGTGGGTAGGACTACCAGAACCTTCTCAATACGGGTCAGTGAGCACATAACCAACATTATCAAGGGGAAAATGAACCATAGCGTCCCCAAACATTACCTGAAGGCTCACAACAGAAATCCTGCTGGCACAGTGTTTTCCGTTATAGATAGATATGTTCCTCCATGGCGGGGAGGTGACACAGTTAAGGGTGTGTCACAGTTAGAAGTTTACTGGATCTACCAATTAAAAAGTTTTTCCCCTTTTGGGTTAAATGTGGATTGGGACATAAATGCATTTATCAACAAAGCCTAACTTTTTTGTCCCGTCTTGTTTTTCTTACTAATTTATGCTATTGAAGTACAGTAGTTAATCTAGAACATAACCCCCCCCCCCCACCTATTTGTTGCCCCGCTTAGTAACTCTTATGTTTCTGTACATACATTTTTTATACCATTATATACATTGTAATAGATTATGTTCTGGTTCCAGATGTGGGTATACACCTCAAGACCCCATGCTGGCATTCGAACAGATCTGATCCCTTTCACTGTTGTCAAGATACGCAATGTATACTTACACTCATTATTTAGTATCTGGGTCCGCGTTGGATTATCCGTTTTTTTCCAACTTATCATTTATCCCTTTTTTTTTACCTTTTTTTCTCCCGTAATGGTTACACTACTATGTGTTTCCAGAATTTACACTAAATAACTTTATGATGGAAGCGTTTTATATGTTTTATCCGTCTTGACAATATTGATATTTTATAGTGTCTAGGTAGTCATTTTTATATTTCTACATCATATATATTATATCTTTTATCTTTTATTTTTGTGCATATGTTTTCTGTATAAAATTAGTCTCATTATAGATATACAATCCCCGAATTATATATGCGTTTTTAATACATTTTACAATACATTGTCCCGGGCACGATAAGAAATGTTTACTAAATATCTCTCATTGTTATCTGCCCTTTGGTGTACTCAACACACGTCTTTTTAGATGGGGTGTGACGTCATTTCCGCTATTTTCGAGCCGCTTAGGTCTCGGATAGGGCGGCCCTGATGTTAACCTTCCTCGGCTAAGTACTTCCGGTATCTGTTCTGCCAGAAGTGCGTCATTGGAACGCATGGGGAACATTTACGGTATTTTGAACCTTTTAAATGTCCTCAACGACACAGCCTGAGGATCTACTTTACACAGAAGGCCCTTCAGTTGGGTTTTAACATTAGAATATATCCGATTAGAGCCACGCACACAAACCGGAAGTGGATATTGGAACGCACGCCGGGCCGCCGCGGCCGGAAGTGCGGTCCTTTCAACCATGGGGCAATACAGCATTTAAGTGCAGCTCTCTAGGGGGTCAGCAGCCCCCAGACGAGGTGTATTAACACGAAACGCGTCGGGCGCTGCTGATCCTGGATTGCTGCGTTACCCATTATTTACTTGTTTGTTCTTTCATCTATAAGCTTATGGAGTTTTAACCTTTTTTGAATACAAATAAAAACAACCCCCTCATCAAAGAGGTTTTTACACTATGGCGAGTCTTTTGTTTTTTATACTGGTTTGAACCGGCCTCTGGACCCTGTGGGGCATCCCTGGCCCCCTCTTCCCTTCACCCTACCCTGGAAAACCTGGATCTGGATCTCCTTGCACCGGACTGTGGACGCTGACTGATTGGAACGTGTGACGGCCCCCAACACAAAGTGACCCGTGACGAACCGCGGATTGTGTGACGCGCTCTCCTAGGTTCCTGCTATTGGGAATTTCATACCCACTCCAAACAGAAGCGACATTGCATCTTCCCTCCGGTAAGCCTCCACTCTGTAAGGGGTTGAAGTATCAAACAAGATTTCTGCAGATCCCGGCTTGGTTTTATTGTTTTTCATATACTGATTTCACTTGGAACACTTTACTTCACTGGCACAGTGTTATGATTGTTTGATCCATCCCTAAGAAGAGTTTTAGAGTTTAACAAACCAAGATTGCCTCAAAGGAATGGCCTGCATATGATTGAATCAGTTTCTATTTCACTGTTTCTCACGTCATTACTAGTATTTTTTCTGTTTGTATCACATTTGCTTTGAAACTATCACGTATATGCTATTTACGTATTTTCTATCTAACTTACATTTAGATAAATTGCCGCCCTTCGAGTTTAGCACCACTCTTCACATTTTTTAACTGTTATTTGTTTGTTTGTTTTTTTTTTCTAATTGGGGTAGCCCCTAAAATATTGAGACATATTAAAAAAAAACAAGTATACCAATGGCTGTGTGAGGCCGGTCTAAATGTCTATTCTGCACAAGGTACAGACAAATCTTGTGGGATCCATGCCTGGTTCATTTTAATAAACATTAGCTTGTCCACGTTGGCTGTGGACAGGCGGCTGCGCTTGTCTGTGATAACGCCCCCTGCCGTGCTAAACACACGTTCAGACAATACAGTGGCTGCAGGGCAGGCCAGCACCTCCAAGGCATAAAGGGCAAGCTCAGGCCATGTGCCCAATTTGGAGACCCAGAAGTTGAATGGGGCAGACCCATCAGTCAGTACGTGTAGGCGTGTGCACACATACTGTTCCACCATGTTGCTGAAATGCTGCCTCCTGCTAAGACGTTGCCTATCAGCTGGTGGTGCTGTTTGTTTTGGCGTGCTTCTGACAAAGCTTTTCCACATTTCAGCCATGCTAACCCTGCCTTCTGAGGTGCTGGCGGTGTCACAGCTGCATTGGCGACCTCTTCCTCCTCCTCTGCCTTCGCCTTGTGCTTCCACAGAGCCCCCTGTGTCATTTGGGAATGCCCTCAGCAGCGCGTCTACCAGCGTGCCCTTGTAGTCACGCATCTTCTGATCACACTCCAGTGAGGGAATTAAGGATGGCACGTTGTCCTTGTAATGGGGATCCAGCAGGGTGGCCACCCAGTAATCGGCACAAGTTAAAATGTGGGCAACTCGGCTGTCGTTGAGCAGGCACTGCAGCATGTAGTCGCTCATGTGTGCCAGGGTGCCCAGAGCCAAAGACAAGCCTGGTAATGCAGGTTGTGCTCAGGTTTAGAACATTTTTGCCTTGCTTCAGGCTCTCATTGCACAGCGTGCAAACCACTCGTGTCTTGTAGTCAGCATATTGTCTGAAGAACTGCCACGTGGGGGAATGCCTTTGAGCTGCCTTTGGTGTGCTAGGTCCCTGGGTGTGGTGGGTAGTAGCAGGCATACTGTGTAGGGGACGCGCGCTCTGCTTTTGCAAACTGCTTCCTCTTTTGCTGTGCTGGTGCCCCTGTGTGACCACCACCTCTTCCTCCAAACTGCACATGTCACTCGCATGACCCTCATTCCGTGTGGGGTCTAGGACCTCATCATCCTCCTCCTCCACATCATCTTCCACCCACCCTTCACCACTGCCCTCGTTGTCAGTCTGCACACTCTGGAAAGCTGCAGCAGTTGGAACCTGTGTTTCGTCATCATCAGAGACATGCTGCGCTGGTGTTTCCATGTCCTTATCCTGCAACAGAAGTGGCTGGGCATCGGTGCACTCAATGTCTTCCACTTCTGGGGCAGGGCTATGTGGATGGCCCACGGAAAGCACACCAGGAGAGTCATCAAAAAGCAGAAGAGACTGTTGCAGGACTTTGGGCTCAGATGCTTGGCTGATTTACAAGGGGCTGAGGTAAAAGACAGATGACCATGGGGTTCAGGTGGCAACTCTGAGCTTTCATCAAGGGACTGGGTGGGAGACAATGTGAAGGAACTGGAGGCATTGTCAGCCACCCAATCTACTATCGCCTGTACTTGTTCTGGCCTCACCATTCATTGAGCTGCATTCGGGCCTACCATATAATGTTGAAGGTTCTATCGTCTATTCGCACCTGAAGAAGGTGTTTCACTTGTATGTGTAGCTGGCACAAATCACCATGTCCTCTCCTTGCAACAGGAACTTCACCAACACCACCAACACCAGCAGCATCAGCAGCACCACGACCCTTATTTGATGCTCTACTCAGTCTGGCCGCAAATGTACTATGTAGCATTATTTATTAATACAAAAAAAAATAATACATTCTTTTTTTTTTTGGAAAAAAACAATGTAGACGCACTTTTTATTTTTGTGCAAGAAATGCACCGCTCACACCAACAGTAGGAACCTCTCCCTATAGAACTAGGAGATGATTTTAGAACAATAATCTGTCCCTCACAGCACCAGCAGGAACCTCTCCCTCTAGCAGTATGTGATGATTTTAGAACAATAACCTGTTCCTCACAGCACCAGCAGGAACCTCTCCCTATAGAACTAGGAGAGGATTTTAGAACAATAATCAGTCCCTCACAGCACCAGCAGGAACCTCTCCCTATAGCAGTATGTGATGATTTTAGAACAATAATCTGTCCCTCACAGCACCAGCAGGAACCTCTCCCTATAGAACTAGGAGATGATTTTAGAACAATAATCTGTCCCTTACAGCA
>BLSH010306994.1:862005-876269 GCA_018402905.1 Glandirana rugosa
TATCCTCATCCGCTACTAAAATCTTGTTATTAGACAGGGAATGTCGTTGTCGTCCTTGGACTGGGATATCCATATCCGCTACTAAAATCTTGTTATAAGACAGGGTATTGTTCTATAATCATCTCCTAGTTCTAAAGGGAGAGGTTTCTGCTGGTGCTGTAAGGGACAGATTATTGTTCTAAAATCATCTCCTAGTTCTAAAGGGAGAGGTTTCTGCTGTTGCTGTAAGGGACAGAATATTGTTCTAAAATCATCGCCTATACCTATAGGGTCAGGTTCCTGCTGTTGCTGTAAGGGACAGATTATTGTTCTAAAATCATCGCCTACTCCTATAGGGTCAGGTTCCTGCTGGTGCTGTAAAGGACAGATTATTGTTCTATAATCATCTCCTAGTTCTAAAAGGAGAGGTTCCTGCTAGTGCTGTAAGGGACAGATTATTGTTCTAAAATCATCTCCTAGTTCTAAAGGGAGAGGTTCCTGATGTTGCTGTAAGGGACAGATTATTGTTCTATAATCATCTCCTAGTTCTAAAAGGAGAGGTTCCTGCTAGTGCTGTAAGGGACAGATTATTGTTCTAAAATCATCTAGTTCTAAAGGGAGAGGTTCCTGCTGTTGCTGTAAGGGACAGATTATTGTACTAAAATCATCGCCTACTCCTATAGGGTCAGGTTCCTGCTGTTGCTGTGAGGGACAGATTATTGTTCTATAATCATCTCCTAGTTCTAAAGGGAGAGGTTCCTGCTGGTACTGTAAGGGACAGAATATTGTTCTAAAATCATCGCCTACACCTATAGGGTCAGGTTCCAGCTGTTGCTGTAAGGGACAGATTATTGTTCTAAAATCATCGCCTACTCCTATAGGGTCAGGTTCCTGCTGGTGCTGTAAGGGACAGATTATTGTTCTATAATCATCTCCTAGTTCTAAAGGTAGAGGTTCCTGCTGTTGCTGTAAGGGACAGATTATTGTTCTAAAATCATCTCCTAGTTCTAAAGGGAGAGGTTCCTGCTGTTGCTGTAAGGGACACATTATTGTTCTAAAATCATCGCCTACTCCTATAGGGTCAGGTTCCTGCTGTTGCTGTAAGGGACATATTATTGTTCTAAAATCATCGCCTACTCCTATAGGGTCAGGTTCCTGCTGTTGCTGTAAGGGACAGATTATTGTTCTAAAATCATCACCTACTCCTATAGGGTCAGGTTCCTGCTGGTGCTGTAAGGGACAGATAATTGTTCTAAAATAATCTCCTAGTTCTAAAGGGAGAGGTTCCTGCTTGTGCTGTAAGGGACAGATTATTGTTCTAAAATCATGTCCTAGTTCTAAAGGGAGAGGTTCCTGCTGCTCCTGTAAGGGACAGATAATTGTTCTAAAATCATCGCCTACTCCTAAAGGGTCAGGTTCCTGCTGTTGCTGTAAGGGACAGATTATTGTTCTAAAATCATCGCCTACTCCTATAGGGTCAGGTTCCTGCTGGTGCTGTAAGGGACAGATTGTTGTTCTAAAATCATCTCCTAGTGCTAAAGGGAGAGGTTCCTGCTTGTGCTGTAAGGGACAGATTATTGTTCTAAAATCATTTACTAGTTATAAAGGGAGAGGTTCCTGCTGCTCCTGTAAGGGACAGATTATTGTTCCATAATCATCTCCTAGTTCTAAAGGGAGAGGTTCCTGCTGATACTGTAAGGGACAGATTATTGTTCTAAAATCATCTCCTAGTTCTGTAGGGAGAGGTTGCTGCTGCTCCTGTAGAAGAAGAAGAATTTATTATTCATTTTTTTGTATTAATAAATACTTAAATAGTGCTACATAGTACATTTGCGGGTAGAATGAGGAGAGCGTCAAATAAGGGACGTGGTCGTGGTGCTGCTGGTGCTGCTGGTGCTGCTGGTGTTGGTGAAGCTCCTGTTGGAAGGAGAGGACGTGGTCGATCTGTGCTAGCTATACGCACAAGTGAAACACCTTCCTCAGGTAGCCGACAGAACCTTCAATGTTATATGATAGGCCCGAATGCCGCTCAACAAATGGTGAGGCCAGAAGTACAGGCGATAGTAGATTGGGTGGCTGACAATGCCTCCAGTTCCTTCACATTGTCTCCCTCCCGGTCCCTTGATGAAAGCTCAGAGTTGGCACCTGAACCCCATGGCCATCTGTCTTTCACCTCAGCCCCTTGTAAATTAGCCAAGCAGTCTGAGCCCCAAGTCATGCAACAGACTCTTATGCTTTTTGATGACTCTCCTGGTGTGCTTTACTTGGGCCATCCACATAGCCCTGCCCCAGAAGTGGAAGACATAGAGTGCACCGATGCCCAACCACTTCTGTTGCAGAATGAGGACATGGAAACACCAGTGCAGCCCATCTCTGATGATGATGAAAGACAGGTGCCAACTGCTGCAGTTTTCCTCAGTGTGCAGACTGACAAGGAGGATGGTTGGAAGATGATGTTGGGGAGGATGATGAGGTCCAAGACCCCACATGGAATGAGGGTCATGCCAGTGACGTGTGCAGTTTGGAGGAAGAGGTGGTGGTCGCACAGAGGAACCAGCACAGCAAAAGAGGAAGCAGGTTGCAAAAGCAGAGCGAGCGTCCCCTAGACAGTACGCCTGCTACTACCCACCACACCCAGGGACCTAGCACACCAAAGGCGGCTCAAAGGCGTTCGCCCACGTGGCAGTTCTTCAGACAATGTGCTGACGTTAAGACGCAAGTGATTTGCACGCTGTGCAATGATAGCCTGAGGCGAGGCCTAAATGTTCTAAACCTGAGCACAACCTGCATGATCAGGCATCTAAATTCAAGGCACAAGCTGCATTGGAATAATTACCTCAAAATCCAAGAAAGGTCTCGGCCTACTCCTGCTTCCTCTTCTGCTGTTGCCTCGGCCTCTTCCTCCACCTCTACAGTGCCAGTGTCACCTGCCACCCAGCAAACAGAGCATGTGACAGCAAAGCCATCATGTCCGCCACCGTCCCCAAGCATTTCCACACAGTCCCATGGAAGCTTACAGCTCTCCATCTCCCAAACACTGGAGAGAAAGAGAAAGTACCCCCTACCCACCCACGATCCCTGGCCCTGAATGCCAGCATTTCAAAATTCCTGGCTTTTGAAATGCTGTCATTCTGTCTGGTGGACACGGACAGTTTTAAAAACCTGATGGTGGCGGCTGTCCCACAGTATGTAATTCCCAGCCACCACTACTTTTCCAGGCGAACCATCCTTTCCCTGCACAAACAAGACGGGGACAAGATCAAGTGTGCACTGCGCAATGCCATCTGTGGCAAGGTCCACATAACCACTGATACATGGACCAGTAAGCACAGGCAGTGAGGCTATATCTCGCTAACTGCACACTGGGCAAATGTAGTGGCTGGTGGGCCTGAGGCGGCTAGCCATTTGGCGCATGTCCTTCCGCCACCGAGGATTGCAGTGCATTTCTCTTTGCCTCCTGTTGCCTCCTCCTCCTACTGCGCTTCCTCCTCCTCTACCACCTCCTCATCCGCTCAGCGTAACACCTTCACCACCAACTTCAGCACATCCAGGGGGAAAAGACAGCAGGCTGTTTTAAAACTGATATGTTTGGGGGATAAACCCCACACTGCGCAGCAGCTGTGGATGGGCATTGAACAGCAGACTGATGAGTGGTTGTTGCCACTGAGCCTCAAGCCTGGCCTGGTGGTGTGCGACAAAGGGCTAAATCTCGTAGCGGCTCTGGGCCTAGCCGGTTTGAAGAACATCCCTTGCTTGGCGCATGTGCTGAATTTGGTGGTACAGAAATGTCTAAAAAACTACCCGGATATGTCAGAGCTGCTGCAGAAAGTGCGGGCCATCTGTGCACACTTTCAGCGTTCTCACCCTGCTGCTTTTCGCCTGTTAGCGCTGCAGCGGAACTACAGCCTTCCCGCTCACCGCTTCCTATGCGACGTGCCCACAAGGTGGAACTCCACCTTGCACATGCTGGAGAGACTGTGTGAGCAGCAGCAGGCAATAGTGGAGTTTCAGCTGCAGCACGCACGGGTCAGTCTCTCTGCGGAACAGCACCACTACACCAGCAACGAGTGGGCCTCCATGCGAGACCTGTGTACCATATTGCGGTGTTTCGAGTACTCCACCAACATGGCCAGTGCCGATGACGCTGTTCTCAGCGTTACTATCCCACTTCTATGTCTCCTTCAAAAAACACTTCGGGCGATGATGGAAGAGTATGTGGCACAGGAGGATGAGGAGGAAGAGGAGGAAGAGGTGTCATTTCCACGGTTATCAGGCCAGTCATTCACAAGTGGCTCGGAGGGTGGGTTCCTGCGCCAGCATAGGCCAGGTAAAAAATATTCAAGCCAGGACACAGTTCTGGAGGACGAGGAGGACGAGGAAGATCATGAGGAGGAGGAACCGCAGCTCGTGGGCATCACTGGAGCGTGGCTGGGGGGATACAGAGGACACAGATGATACACCTCCCACAGAGGACAGCTTGTCTTTGCCTCTGGGCAGCCTGGCACACATGGCCGACTACATGCTGCAGTGCCTGCGCAACGACAGCCGAGTTGCCCACATTGTAACTTGCTCTGATTACTGGGTGGCCACCCTGCTGGATCCCCATTACAAGGACAACGTGCCGTCCTTAATTCCCTCACTGGAGCGTGAGAGGAAGATGCGCGACTACAAGCGCACACTGGTAGACGCGCTGCTGAGGGCATTCCCAAATAACATCGGGTGCTCAGTGGAAGCACAAGGCGAAGGTAAAGGAGGAGGAGGAAGAGGCCACCAACACAGCTGTGGCACCGCCAGCACCTCAGAAGGCAGGGTTAGCATGGCCGAAATGTGGCAAAGCTTTGTCAGCAGCCCGCCACAACAAACAGCACCACCAGCTGATAGGCAAGGTCTTAGCAGGAGGCAACATTTCAGCAACATGGTGGAACAGTATGTGTGCACACGCCTACACGTTCTGACTGATGGGTCTGCCCCATTCAACTTCTGGGTCTCCAAATTGGGCACATAGCCTGAGCTTGCGCTTTATGCCTTGGAGGTGCTGGCCTGCCCTGCAGCCAGTGTATTGTCTGAATGTGTGTTTAGCACAGCAGGGGGCGTTATCACAGACAAGCGCAGCCGCCTGTCCACAGCCAACGTGGACAAGCTAACATTTGTTAAAATGAACCAGGCATGGATCCCACAAGACTTGTCTGTACCTTGTGCAGAATAGACATTTAGACCGGCCTCACACAGCCATTGGTATACTTGTTTTTTTGAATATGCCTCAATATTTTGGGGGCTACCCCAATTAGAAAAAAAAGCAAACAAACAACAAAAAGTGTTGGCTACCTCCTCCTCCTCCTCCTCCACCACCGCCACTTCCACCTACACTGCCACGGTCATGGTCTAGTCAACCTCTAGGTTCCTACTCCACATCCACCCCCCTTCCCATTTTTATTTTTTTTATTTGATTTTAAGTTATTTTCCCTATCCCCATTTTTTGTAGGGCACTTGTCCTACTCTTAACCCCATTTTACTTCCTTTTTCAGCCCCTTAGCACTTGCCAGGACCTTTTTACAGCCATTTTTGTGCCAAAAAGTTTGGGTCCCTATTGACTTCAATGGGGTTCGGGGTCCGGGGTAAAGTTCGGGTCAAGTTCGGTACCGACCCACCGAGCCAGGTGTCCGCTCAACTCTATTCCTCTTCTATTACAGGAGACCTAAATTAGGATTTTTCTCTATGTAGAGGTACCCCCGAAGGAGCTGCTGATTATTATATATTTGTCCCGGGCCTCCCTCTGATTATCCTGCAGCCAGTCACATGGATATTTTCACACTGCCAGGTGCACACACACAATCCTGCTCATTTGCAATGACCAGTCTAGGGGATGTATTTTTGATATTTTATTGTAGAACTTGGATAGGAGATGGAAAGCTATGGGATACTCCAAATTAACTGACTTCAGATGAGGACAACTTCTCCCTATCTCTGTACAGCAGACTGTCAGTGGCATTACATAGCAGACTGATCTCCATCTTTAAGCAATAAAGAACAAGCCAGACTTTGCTTCTTCAAGATGCTAACCAGCATCTCCTTTCTAACTCAATGTAGCAGACTACCAATGGCACTTTATGGCAGGCTGACTTTAGTGGAACAGGTCCCTTTTTAAGCAGTAAGGACAAGCCAGACTCTGTTCTTCAAGACACTCACCAGTGTCTCCTTTCTAGCTGGCACACCCAATTAGCTGATTAAGAGGGCAGGGGAAATTCTAGCAGCACATTCTCAGGGATCCCTTCAGGGGTCTGTACTCACACCATGTCCTAGGACAGTCGATAGCCTCCTTCCAACTTCCAAGCGACACTTTGTAACTGTGATATCAGACTGAATCCAAGGATGTCCTCCCTCTGTCAGCTTCTAAAGAACACTTAACTGCAGCTTCAGCAACTTAAGCTAGGCCTCGACCAGGCCCAACTACAGTCTCCTGGATTAGCGTCAAGCCTAGCAGCCAGGAGCTGAACACACACCTCCACCCCTGAGGTCTGGGTGGGCTGGAAATCCTAACCTTGAGCCCATATGCTCCCTTTTATATGAAGGTGTTCATCCAAAATGCAGTGGGGGCAACTCCCCTGCTAGTTGGTCAGAACCACCCTCAAATACACCTGCTGTCACCGGCTGGGTTCTCATCACACTGCCCAATAGGGACATATACAATTGAACAGTGTAAAACACTCTCCAGACCACATGAATCAGCACCAGAGCACACTGAGCAGCCCTTACTCAAATCCAGGCTCTCTGATAAGCAGATAGCCTATACATTTGCCTATCTGCTCTTCTGTTAAGCATAGAGAGCCAAAACTATATACACTCACTACAACCCAAACTAGAGGGGCACTACATCTATTAACTGACATGGTCACACCAGTTGTCAATAGAGCCTATTGTATGATCACATGGCACAGCTGTCAAAATACATCACCACAATAATGTAAAACCTTTTTAAAAACATTTATTTCAATACAACATAAAATCCAATACACTATGCACTTTACAGTATTACCACTCAGTTATCAGAAGCCTTGCATTGTGTACCCCCCCCCCCCACACACTTTCCAACGTGTTTCGTCAGAATGACTTTATCAGTCAACAAATGTTTTTTAAAAGGATTTAGACTATTTGAGTATTTTATGCTTTTAACATGGCTTGACATGATTTGGAGTGGAAATTAGAAGTGGGAGTTAGTGGCTTTGGTGCTCAATACAAACAAGTGCTATTAGACCTTTCATAAGAGGTTCTGGTGATCTATCTACATTGGTGTGTGGGGTTTTCTTCATGTAAGCTTAGCACACAGAAAGGCAGGGGAGGGAACAATATCACTGATAAAGACACACAAGATTGTATTGAACATATTTGCATAATTTGGAAGGACAAGTAATTCACATAGAGACTTTTTTGTTTCATTACTTTTTTTTATTGTTTTTGGTTCATTTTTATATTTGTATAATTATTTATGACTGAGAAAAAGATGCATAATGTAGCATTATTGGTCATTGTACACTAATGTTTTAGTGTTGAAGTTTGTTGCATTACAGGTAATTTTGAGGTACCCTACATTACAAATACAGAAGGCCTTTCCTTTTTTTTCTAAAAAAAAAAATAAGAATTTGTAGATTAGCCACTAGAGGGAGCACTCGCTGGATTGGTAAATTACTCCTTCTTTCTGATATCTGCCAAACATATGGAGTACATTGTTTTCAAAGGGTTAGGAGACCATTATTCAGTAGAAATCCTGCTATTTCCAGGTATGTGGGAGCTTTCCCCCAATATCCCGACTCTCTACAATGAAGTACTTGGGGCCTTAGTGGCCAATTGACAGGTCCCAGTGCTGACACATGGAGTTGGGCAGGGTCATTCCACAAAGTGTGTAGTTGGTGTTTATCTACAATGTTGTGGGGATAGCAGCTGGCATAAGTACTGTCTTGCCACCTGGTCAGTATCTTACCTGCCTTGGCAAACAAGGAATGGCTACACTCTGGTGCTTCCTGCAAAGGTTCAAAACTTTATTGAACCAAGGTGTATAAACAGTCCCTGCCCCTCCCTATTACCAGCATGGCCCATTAAAAATGGGACATTTTGCAAAGTTAATAACAGAAAATTGATAATAAAGCCATTGTTTTGCCTATTTTTTGCCCACTTGCAATAGCATTTGGAACCGTGGTGAAAAGGTTTGAAAGGTAAGTATACGCTCACTGGCCATTTTATTGGGTACACCTAGCTAGTACCGGGTTGGACCCCCTTTTGCCTTCAGAACTGCCTAAGGCCCCTTTCATACTTGTGAGACCTGAAAGTCATGCAATAATACTGCAATTTTTGCCGTGATTTTGATGTGACTTTAAGCAATGCCTGTGTAATCTTGAGGTCTATGGACCTCAAATCTCATCAAAGTAGGACCAAAGTAGTACAGGGACTACCTTGAAGTCACTGCAACATGAAGTCGCACAGATATGAATGGTACTCATTGGAAATCATGGGGTACTTTGCAGTCCCGAGTCGCAGGATAAGTTGCACAAGTGTGAAAGGGGCCTTAATTTTTAGTGGCATAGATTCAACAAGGTGTTGGAAACATTCCTCTGAATTTTTTTTCCATATTGACACAATAGCATTATGCAGTTGCTGTAGATTTGTCGACTGCACATCCATGATGCAAATCTTCGGTTCTGCCACATCCCAAAGGTGCTCTATTGGATTGAGATCTGGTGACTGTGGAGGCCATTGGAGTACAATGACCTCATTATCATGTTCACAAAATCAGTGGTGAGATGATTGGAGCTTTGTGACATGGTGCATTATCCTGCTGGAAGGAGCCATCAGACGATGGGCATGCTGTAGTCATAAAGGGATGGACATGGTCAGCAACAATACTCAGGTAGGCCGTGGCATTTAAATGATGCTCAATTGGTACTAAGGGGCCCAAAGTATGCCAAGAAAATATCCCCCACACCATTACACCACCACCACCAGCCTGAACCATTGATACAAGGCAGGATGTTTCCATGCTTTCATGTTATTTCAGCCAAATTCTGACCCTACCATTTGAATGTTTCAGCTGAAATGGAGACTCATCAGACCAGGCAACATTTTTCCAATCTTCTATTGTCCAATTATGGTGAGCCTGTGAGAATTGTAGCCTCAATTTCCTGTTCTTAGCTAACAGGAGTGGCACCCGGTGTGCCTTCAGAGATGGTATTCTGTATACCTTGGTTGTAACGAGTGATTATTTGAGTTACTGTTGCCTTTCTATCATCTCAAACCCATTCTCCTCTGACCTCCCTAAACCCTAGGGATGGTTGTGCTTGGAAATCCCAGTAGATCAGTTTTTGAAACACTCAGACAAATCCGTCTGTCACCAACAACCATGCCACGTTCAAAGTCACCCAAATCTCCTTTCTTCCCTATTCTGGTGCTCGGTTTGAACTTCAGCAAGTCATCTTCACCATGTCTAGATGCCTAAATACATTGAGTTGCTGCCATGTGATTGGCTGTTTAGCAATTTGTGTTACCAAACAATTGAACAGGTGTACCTAATAAAGTGTCCGGTGAGTGTATATTACATAGTACAGTGCAAGGGTGGCAGGTTTGGAATTGGAATTATTTGTACAAAATGTCTATTGTAAAGTATGTTGCAGGTACCCAGGTCAATGCCATTCTCTAACTTCCCATAACTAAGAGAATCATTCCAAACATCTGTATTACAAGACGTTCACACGGCCTACTGCAACTGACCTCGAGAGTGCAGTGTTTAAAATAATTAGGAGTAATATAAAGGGGCCAGCTCGACATTAATTAAACATAAATTAGCCGTCTTTAGCGTTCCTCTCCGCAGCCCTGTCACAGCGTATTATCGGATGTATAGAGTTCAGAGCAGTCAGCTAGATTTCCCCTTATGTGAGACGGAGTGTGAAGTGTGGTAATGTTTCTAAGTGCAGAACAAAAAAATCTCTTTTTTGTGTCCCACCACTGCTTGAGGCAACATTCTTGGAAACCTCTGAATAGGGAAGCTGAAGGAATAACCTGAGATAGATACGCTATGACAAGCCAGGAGGCTAAGCTCCACCGGTAAACCATCCTGTGAATGCCAGTCGCCTGTGGCTGTGACATTACCACATTTTGCTCAGCTTCAGAGAAGGGAAATTTAACTGACGACTGCTATGAACTCAGGCCGCTCTCTGAAACCAGATAATATGCCCTGACAATACTGTCAGGCAAAAAAGGCTGCGTACCCATTGATTTTATCACATTGGAGAGGTATTACCCTGAGCTGTGTGTGTGTTTGAGGGTATATGCAAATACTGCGGGGAATAGGCCAGGAAACATACACTGATTTAGGCAGGAGCAAGGCCCCAACGCTGCTGATACTGACTTGGCGAGCTGACACCGACCACGCCGGCATGCATCCGCTGGAGCATTGATTTTGCTGTTTGCTGCTCATTGTGCATGCTAAAATAATTAGATCTCAATGGAAAATATGTGTGTGTGTGTGTGTGTGTGTGTGTGTGTGTGTGCGCGCGTAGGACACTCTGATTTATCCTTAACCCCTTCATAGTTTTCTTTGTTGTGATCAAAAAAAAGAAAGCAACAATTTCCTTTTCCAATCTCTAAATGAAAAATGGCCAAATATGAGCTACTCAGCACTAAAATAATTCACCTTGTTTCTGGTCAGGAAGTCAAGAGGAACATAGTTCCTCTATGGTTTCTTGGGGGCACAAACAGCCAGGCACGCAGTATTTTCTTCCCTCTCACTGGCTCAAAAACAGTCTAAGGAGTATATTTTGGTATTGTTTTTATTGCCGAGTACAACCTGGATAGGTAGAGGGGAGGAATGGGATACCTCAAAGGAACTGCAGGAACTGAGGACTTTTCCCTCTTCACTTTCCTGGTAGAGAACTTCCACAGAGTTACTACTTGCTAGGAGAAATACTTAGGATGTGCTTCTTTGTAAAACTAAAACAAAACTGCATACAGTCTCTAGGGCACAGGGCTTGGGTAGGTACTTACAACTCCGCCTTCTGATCCCCTAAGTGTTTCTTAGAGAGGGAGATGCAGACTCATGATACCACCAGCCACTGGAACCTCTTCCATCCAGCCTCCACCTTGTGTCATCGAGAGTGCATCTCCAGACCATTAAAGAGAAACCCCAAACCTTATTGAATAAGCCCCCCTCCCCAGCCTAAGCTATGGCTGGGACCTCGGTGTCCTCCAAGCAGCATCTTCAAGAGACTGCCCAGAGGGGCTCTCTGACCATCTTCTGGACACACTCCTCCAGAGATTGTCTGGGTTCCCATAAATATTCAAGTTGCGCTCCCAGTCTTCCTTCTACTGTAATTCTAGAGCCCTCTAGAATGCAGGGGGAAGCAATCAGACCATCAGCCTGTGTAACACTGAGCAGGCTAGAACAATCAAATCCTGCTCCACTGATTACAGAGGAGCTAAACTAAATGTATCTAGCAACCTATATTAACTAGGAGGGAGCTACAATAATAAGTGAATAAATACTTTGCCCCAAACTGTCCTCGAGACCTAGGTATTCCCTTGTTGAGTGCTGCCATCTTGCTTATTGCGAAGTGAAGAGAAGGGGTAGCCAAATGACCAATCACAGCCCTCATTTCAAAGGTACCTCTGCCCTTCTAGGTTTTATGGCACTCTGCATATGCCAGAGGCTCTAGGTAAGTGGTTAGAAATAAAGATAAGGGCTTAACTATTGAAAAGTTAAAATGTACTTATTAGTAGCAGTGCTTTTTAGCCAGCTTATGCAGCACGTTTTGGAAAAAGGAGGTATGTATTTTAAACAGCAAATTATGAGGATATCAGTGTTTACATGCTTGGGAAATGTAAAGGGTCACTTTAAGTCATTAAAGGTAAAGGGCAGTAACTTGAAAGACAGCCATAAACACCATCAATAAATGCTACGAAAGGTATCTAGGTGTAGATATTTAAAGTAAACCTGTGCTTTGCCCCACTGCTGCCCTTCACTCTACCGCTGTTCCATTTACCCACCACAGAGGAAGGGCATGGCTGACCTCAGTCAGTCCGTGTGGGCTGCAGCACCTCGAGCACTGTCACATTGAGCAGGGATGTGTGCTTAGACCGCTGCTCTTCACACTGCTGACCCATGACTGTACTGCCAAGTTCAGCTCCAACCATATCATCAAGTTTGCGGATGACACAACTGTGGTTGTTTCATCAGCAACAATGATGAAACACGCTACAGAGAGGAAGTGGCACAGCTGGTTAAATGGTGTAGTACAAACAACCTGTCCCTTAATGTAAGGAAAACAAAGGAGGTTGTGATGGAATTCAGGAGAAATCTGTTGATCACCCCCCCCCCGACCATCGACAGTTTGACTGTGGAGAGAGTCACTAGTACTAAATTCTTGGGAGTGCACATCGCAGAGGATCTTCTGCGACGCCTTAAAAAAGCCAGTCTCCCTCCACCCATCCTTACTACATTCTATAGGGAAACCATTGAGAATGTGCTGACCAGCTGCATCATTGTCTGGTATGGGAACTGCAGTTCGGCGCCGATCCGCTGAGCACACGCAGCGTGCAGCTTGGGTTCCATTCGTGTGACACAACTTCTTATAAGGGTGATCTGGCTTTACTAAGACACCTCATACTTGGTTTGAAGCCATCAGCTTGGTACCCTAATATGAGAGGGGTTGTCGGTAACTCACCCCTGGAGAGGTTTCCTATATACATAAACGGCCTACTTGGAGGTGGATATTTTATTTTGGACGCCAGACGCCGGTGTGTTGTTGGTTGTGTCTATGAGTATTAGCTATCTCCTGCTCTGCTTGACCACATCACCTTACCAGTGCTTCCTTGCTTATGAATTGGAAACAGACTAAACTACCCCTGAGATCAAGACTTAATGGATACCTTCTGGGACCACCATTTCAGCTTGTATGGGCCTAATGCCCCATAACTGCTCTTTGTCTTAACCATTTACTACGTCATCTTCCTTATTATCAGTGACTATACACCCCAGTGTCTCCACAATCCCCTGAGGAAGCCCAATAGGGCGAAACACATTGGAAAGGACCAAGAGACACCCATCTATTGATGCTCCCACCCAACATCCTTTGGTTGCCCTACTTGGTCAATGCAGTACATGTTCTCTGATGTAGGGGGGGGGGGGGTTGATGCTCATAGATGGGTAGTGCATTTGCACAAATGGGAAATGTATGGCATTTTAATTCACATGTGTGTATTAGCTAACTGATCCCTATTGGGCATGGGCAGTTATACATTTTTTTTTTTTTTACCAATCAATTTTTATTGAAGTTTTCACATGACAAGCTATTACATGCATTTACAACCACAAGTTCAGCATTATAATAACAGTGTTACATATACAAGCTTATTATGGACTGCTTGAAGGAAGTGATCTATAGTCAAAACGCCATATTACAGGTCCAAGAAAGAAAAATAAAGAGGTTTCGTGGACTTGGGTTGAGAAGTAGGAGAGACGTAGAGGGAAAATTAGGGGTACTCCAAGTGGGGTAGGGGAAAGATTGAGTCAGGGTAGCATCCATTGCTACAGTACTACTGATTTCATAACTGATCGTTTGTGTTAGTGACACGGGACAAGCGTAAGATAAAAAGGAAGGGGAATCTATCATACTAGTTATAACTATTTGGATTATTTGACCAAGTTTTCCATTTTTTATCAAATTTAAGGAGTGAAGTGAACCTAAGAGCGAACCATTTTTCCATTGCATACTGAAAGTTAAGATCTGAGATCACGTTGATTAGTGAGGGGGTTTTATCTGTTTTCCAGAGTCTAGTGATATTCACCTTCGCCGCATATAATAAGTGAATAGTGACTGTTCTAGCGTCTATGGGGATTTGATCGAGGCCTATGTGTAGAAGGGCCAATCTGGGGTTTGGTTGTATTATGTTACCTGATATTTCTGAAATTAGTGTAAAGATTTTATTCCAGTATGGCTTTATAGATCTACAAGTCCATAAAATGTGATATAGAGTACCTATCTCCCCGCAGGATCTCCAGCATTGTGGAGAATGGGACGTATATATTTTTGAGAGTTTCTTTGGGGTCAAATACCATTCATGGATAATTTTTAAGTATGCTTCCCAGTGGTTGACGCAACGAGAGGCGCTGTAGGATAATGTAAAGGCTCTCTTCCATTCTGATTCAGAGATATGTTGGCCCAAGGTGGTTTCCCATTTTACCATTGAGGGTGTTGTGAAATTGAATGACATTTGGATGTTATGTCGGTAAAAGAGGGAAATGC
>BLSH010306994.1:920932-943509 GCA_018402905.1 Glandirana rugosa
CCTCTAGGCTCCTACTCCACATCCACCCCCCTTCCCGTTATTTTACTTGATTTTAATTTATTTTCCCTATCCCCATTTATTTGTAGGGCACTTGCCCTAGTTTGAAGATGATTTTAGAACAGTTATATGGCTTCTACCGTTCATTAATACTTTTCAGACACAGTTTGAAGATGATCCACATTCACCTCCATTTTTGCTTTTTTTATGTTTTTATTTTTTTTAAAATATTTAAAGTTATTTCCCTGTCCCCATTTTTTTGTAGGGTGCTTGCCCTACCCTTACCCCCATTTTACTTCCTTTTGCAGCCCTCTGGGGCTTTCCAGGACTTTCCTACAGCCATTTTTGTGCCTAAAAGTTCGGGTCCCCATTGATTTCAATGGGGTTCGTTGTCCGTGCGATCGTTCGGGTTCCGTCCGGACCCGGACCCGGACTTTGTCCCGAGGTTCGGACGGACCAGCAGAACCCGAACTTCCAGGTGTTCGCTCAACTCTAGTTATGAACTGTGGGTATATTTCTTCAAGTTTTAGGCATGAGGTAGGGTTCGCTGGGAGGCCACTGTGCTCTGTGTCCCTGTTTACGACCCTCGTAAATTCTGAGCCTCTTTTATGCCATGTTTGGTAGGTTTTATAGGTGGCCTAGCAGAAACAGACATCCTGGCTCATGTAGCTAAGATAACAAGTTCTTTAAAGTGGCTTTTTGGAATTCCACACGGAAAAGGGAGGAGGGGGTGTGTGAGGTATTCTGCACTGGGTATTTGATAGGTTAAACTGTCATGATGTCATCTGAACAAAATGGTTGACAGTAGAGTTGAGCGAACCCGAACTGTAAAGTTCGGGTCCATACCGAACTTTGGGGTGTCTGTGACCTGGACCCGAACCCGGACATTTAAAAAAAGTTTGGGTTCGGGTATTTGATCACGCATGTTGAATAGCTGCAGGGCAGCCAATCAACAAGTGTTTCACTGGTTTGCCTTAGAAGCCATCACAGCCATGCCTACTAATGGCATGGCTGTGATTGGCCAGTGCATTATGTGACCCAGCCTCTTTATAAGCTGGAGTCACAGTGCTGCATGTCACATGCTCTCTGGGTAGTGTAGGGAGAGGATGTTGCCAGCGCTGTGAGGGACAGATTGCAGATATAATAACATCTCATCCTGCATTACAGAACGATCTGATTGTGGACTAGGTAGAGATTACTACTACTACTGCTTTTAGGGACAGATTGCAGATCTAATAACATCTCATCCTGCATTACAGAACAATCTGACTGGACTAGGTAGAGTCTACTGCTTAGAGGGACAGATTATTGTTCTAAAATCATCTTCTAGTTCTATAGGGTCAGGTTCCTGCTGTTGCTGTAAGGGACAGACTATTGTTCTATAATCATCGCCTACTCCTATAGGGTCAGGTTCCTGCTGTTGCTGTAAGGGACAGATTATTGTTCTAAAATCATTTTACTTCCTTTTGCAGCCCTCTAGCACTTTCCAGGACTTTTTTACAGTCATTTTTGTGCCGAAAAGTTCGGGTCCCCATTGACTTCAATGGGGTAAAATTCGGGTCAAGTTCGGTACCGAACCCGGACTTTTTCCCGAAGTTTGCCCGAACCCACCGAACCCGAACATCCAGGTGTTCGCTCAACTCTAGTTGACAGCTTTTCATGTGTCCAGCATGTGATATCATTACAGTGAGTACACCACTAAGTGAAAATGTCCATATTAGGCCCAATTAGCCACTTTCCCTCCCGGTGTCATGTGATTAGTGTTACAAGGTCTCAGGTGTGATTGGGGAGCAGATGTGTTAAATTTAGTGTTATCGCTCTCATACTGGTCACTGGAAGTTTAACATGGCACCTCATGGCAAAGAACTATCTGAGGATCTGAAAAAAAAAATTGTCGCTCTACATAAAGATGGCCTAGGCTATAAGAAGATTGCCAAGACCCTGAAACTAAGCGGCAGCAGGGTGGCCAAGACCATACAGCGGATAGAGGGGGCGGTGCCCGTGCACCCTTAATGGACGGGCCACCTCTGGGTGCAACTATCCTTTAAATCAGTTCTTTACCCTGAAAGCACTCTGCTCCATTTAGCTTTTTTTTTTTTGTTCAAGTTTCAGCCCAGCCCCTACCCTCCATGCTCACCTGGGAAAATGATGTCATTGATCCTGGTGCCTCCTAGGAGATGCACGTCACATATTCCAGAAGGCATAGTCTTTTTCCATTGACAAAGCAGGAGTGGCTGTACCTAGTGGTGCATCATAAGAAGGGGTGGCCTGAACCCAGAACAGATGATGGCCTGCTGATGATGTGACTGAAGAAAACTGCAGCATGGTACTCTGACAGTGGCAACAAAGAGGTGGATCCCAGCAGGACAATGCTAGATCCGCTGGGTGGGCGAGTATCTGAACTGAGGACAACTCAGCATCAGCTATGTAGGGATTAAAAAAAATAAACAAATAAGAGGCAGGGTGAGGTTTCCCTTTAATCAGTCCCCTCCACACCCTTAAGTGCAGTTCACCTGCTCAAATAGTCACATTTTGTTTCGATCCAGTGATCCTCACTGTGTAGCATTACACTACCAGGTCTTCCTCTTAGTGCATTCCATTCATTTCTTTCAGTAAGCTGTACTTATGGTGACCTCAAGCGTTCCAGCAGAGTATGGCGTATCAATGGGCTGTAGTGCACATGTATTTTAAAAAGAGGATATTTTATGTAATATTTGACCAGTGGGTATCTATGGGGTTGATTTACTAAAGGCAAATACACTCACTGGCCACTTTATTAGGTACACCTTGCTAGTACGGTGTTGGACTCCCTTTTGCCTTCACAACTGCCTTAATTCTAGGTGGCATAGATTCAACAAGGTGTTGGAAACATTCCCTTTAGAGATTTTGGTCCATAGTGACATGATAGCATCACGCAGTTGCTCCAGATTTGTTGGCTGCACATCCATGATGCAAATCTCCCGTTCCATCACATCCCAAAAGTGCTCTATTGAATTGAGATTGGATTGAGACCATTGGAGTACAGTGACCTCATTGTCATGTTCAAGAAATCAGAGGTGAGATGATTTGAGTTTTGTGACATGGTGCATTATCCTGCTGGAAGAAGCCATCAGACGATGGGTACACTGTAGTCATAAAGGGATGGACATGGTCAGCAACAATACACAGGCAGGCCGTGGAATTTAAACAATGCTCGATTGGTACTAAGGGGTCCAAAGTGTGGCAAGAAAATATCCCCTCACACCATTACACCCTCACCACCACCTGCCTGAACCGTTGATACAGGTGTCAGGGCTGGGCTCAGCTCTCCCTTCTCAGAGCAAGCTGCTCAGCTGAGGGTTCATTTCCAGTCTCAGCTTCCACTCTGTCTCACCTGATGACCATATCCTGCCTTGTTAAGCCAGCTCTGCTGCTATATAAACTGCCTGGATCAGATCTCAGACGCCTTCGCCTTGGTCATCTCTGGAGAAATCTCTGCTGTGTGTTCTTGTGAAAGACTTTGCCTGTTTGATGTTCCCTTCTGGTTCCTGGATTCAAGACCCTGCTTGGCTGACTCTCCTCTTGGCTCCTGACCCTGCATTTCATTTCTTTGACCTCTCTGACCTCTGGACTTCTGTTTCACTGGCCTGCTCTAACTATCCGCTCTGGTTACCGAACCCTGGCTATGTTTTGACCACGTTTACTCTGTTTATGACATTTTACCTTTTTATTAAAGTGTGATTTTACTGCACTTTTGTCTTTGTCTGATTCATGGTTCCTGACAACAAGGCAGGATGGATCCATGCTTTCATATTGTTTATGCCAAATTCCGACCCTACCATCTGAATGTTGCAGCTGAAATCGAGACTCCTCAGACCACCTGGAAAACAATGGTGGCCACACAAAATATTGACACTTTGGGCCCAATTTGAACATTTTCACTTAGGGCTGTACTCACTTTTGTTGCCAGCAGTTTAGACATTAAGTTATTTTGAGGGGACAGCAAATTTACACTGTTATACAAGCTGTGCACTCACTACTTTACATTGTAGCAAAGTGTAATTTCTTCAGTGTTGTCACATGAAAAGATATAATAAAATATTTACAAAAATGTGAGGGGTGTACTCACTTTTGTGAGATACTGTACTTACGTGAGCCCAATGTCGATCCAGCGATGTTCCCTAGAGCAGCTGCTACCCCGGCCTTCTTGTGGCTTACAGAGACCAACGGGAGCCACTGGCTCCTGCTGCTGTCAGTCATAGCCAGTGAGAAGTGTGCAGGACCGAGCTTCATTTTCAAGTGGATATACAGAGCAGGGCTTGGGAGTGAGCATGCACAAGTGCCCCATAGCAAGCAGCTTCCTATGGGGCACTCAGCAGGGGCCAGAAGCTCCAGCGGGGGACCTGAGAAGAGGAGGAATCGGGGCAGCATTGTACCAAAACATTGCACAGAGCAGGTATTGTAAGTATAAATGTTTGTTATAAAAAAAAAATTACCATTAGTATCACTTTATTATCCAGAAGCTGTGTGTCTTTAACCACCTGCCCACCACTCACAGTATATATACTGTGAGTGGGCAGCACAGGTACAGGCACAGTCACACACATGTATGTGACCGGCCTTGTTCCAGGTTTGTGATTGGACACAGCATGAGTTTGGCGGCAGATTTCAGATGAAACCTGCTGATCAGCTGTGTCCAATCACACAAAGAGTTCTATGTTTACAAACACACCAAACTCTGTGTACATAGGGACAGCGATCTGGCTATTTCTTCTCCTTGAAAAGCATGGAGAAAAAACAGTCAGATCAGAAAGTAAAAGCAACACACATTGCTAGGCACATAGTTAACAACTTGATTGCCCCTAGATGTTTACACCTTCCCAGCCATTGTCTTTAGTACAGTATTATCACTGATCACTGTATTAGTATCACTAGCGATGTCAGTGTCAGTTAGTGACCCTCCCAGCCAGTGTCTGTTAGCGTCAGATTGTCCGCCACCCTATCACAGTCCCACAATAAGTTGCTGATCACCGCCATTACCAGTATAGTGTCATAGCTGCATAAATTCCATTATATACCCCATAGTTTGTAGACACTATTACTTTCGCACAAATCAAATAATATACACTTATTGAGTTTTTTTTACAGTCACCAGTGACAGTCAGTCACCGGTGGTGATCAAATATCACCATAAGAATTATTTATTTGTGTAAAAAAAATGATGTAAGTTTAATTTGCATACAGTGTTGCATGACCGAACAATTGCCAATAAAAGTAGCACAGTGCTACAGTATATAGCAAACAATTCTCTGGTCGTACAAAATGTATTCCTTTCCCTTCACAACTGTGACATACCAATTTAGCTTCTCCAAGAAGACTTCTTCATTCACAACGGCAATCAATAAGTGGCCTTAATCAAACTTTCATTTCATTAAGCCTGCTTCTAGGACGTCGGTTTGTGTCAGTGTAACCGGCATGTTTTCATTTACATGCAGTTGCTTGGCTTCAGAAGACATCTCAGCATTCCATAGTAAGGCTGCTGTTAAATAAATAATAAGACATGGAATCTAGGTAGGCGATGCATAATTCAAATTTGACATCCTACATAAAGAAAATCAAACATTACTTGACAATACAAAGAAACGCAAAAAGGACACAGTCGCACAACAGTTCAAAACCGTTTTACGGTAAGTTGTTTGGAGTTATCTTGTGAATTTTTAGCTCATAAATAAGCTATGGTAAATATTTTATTTAGATTGCTTTGAAAAATGCATTTACTGACGCCTCCAATAGTACATTTTTACATTAATGTCTTTATTAATGAGCAACCTATAGCACCAATGTTATTTTCTATAGATTTGCAATGTTAAATAATGATGTCAGACTTGGATGTCATTTTTTTCATGGAGTTTTCTTGTTCTTTTATTTCAGCAACCTTTTTCCACTTAAGGACTGGATTCAATGTACAGTTTGTGAATGCATGGAGGGCCGCATTCACCTGCTAATAATTGAAGAAAATAATCTGGACCCCTTTACATTACACAGTCCCCGCATTTCTGGACCCCTTTACATTACACAGCCACATGCCTCTGGACCCCTTTACATTACGCAGCCCCCCTGCATATTACACAACTGCCCCTGCACATCACACAGCCTCCCCTACTCAGCCCCCCCAGCATATTACACAGCCCCCTCCATGTTATGCTATAAAATTGCGCACACTCGTGGAATAGTGACAAACCACAGTACAGGGTGGGCCATTTATTTGGATACACCTTAATAAAATGGGAATGGTTGGTGATATTAACTTCCTGTTTGTGGTACATTAGTATATGTGAGGGGGGAAACTTTTCAAGATGGGTGGTGACCATGGCGGCTATTTTGAAGTTGGCCATTTTTAATCCAACTTTTGTTTTTTCAATAGGAAGAGGGTCATGTGACACATCAAACTTATTGGGAATTTCACAAGAAAAACAATGGTGTGCTTGGTTTTAACGTAACTTTATTCTTTCATGAGTTATTTACAAGTTTCTGACCACTTATAAAATGTGTTCAATGTGCTGCCCATTGTGTTGGATTGTCAATGCAACCCTCTTCTCCCACTCTTCACACACTGATAGCAACACCGCAGGAGAAATGCTAGCACAGGCTTCCAGTATCTGTAGTTCCAGGTGCTGCACATCTCGTATCTTCACAGCATAGACAATTGTCTTCAGATGACCCCAAAGATAAAAGTCTAAGGGGGTCAGATCGGGAGACCTTGGGGGCCATTCAACTGGCCCACGACGACCAATCCACTTTCCAGGACACTGTTCATCTAGGAATGCTCGGACCTGACGCCCATAATGTGGTGGTGCACCATCTTGCTGGAACTATGATGTCGGTGATAGGGAATTGCTGGCCATCAAGTTGGCTTTGGAGGAATGGGGGTACCTCCTGGAAGGAGCAGCTCACCCGGTATTGGTTTTTACTGACCATAAAAACCATAAAAAAACATATGCTGTGAAGATACGAGATGTGCAGCACCTGAAACTACGGATACTAGAAGCCTGTGCTAGCATTTCTCCTGCGGTGTTGCTATCAGTGTGTGAAGAGTGGGAGAAGAGGGTTGCATTGACAATCCAACACAATGGGCAGCACATTGAACACATTTTATAAGCGGTCAGAAACTTGTAAATAACTCATGAAAGAATAAAGTTACGTTGCAACCAAGCACACCATTGTTTTTCTTTTGAAATTCCCAATAAGTTTGATGTGTCACATGACCCTCTTCCTATTGAAAAAACAAAAGTTGGATTCAAAATGGCCGACTTCAAAATGGCCACCATGGTCACCACCAATCTTGAAAATTTTCCCCCCTCACATATACTAATGTGCCACAAACAGGAAGTTAATATCATTAACCATTCCCATTTTATTAAGGTGTATCCATATAAATGGCCCACCCTGTACTTAAAAATCTCCATAGGCAAAGCTAAACATTTCTACAGGTTACCAGTTTAGAGCTACAGAGGAGGTCCAGTGCTAGAATTATTGCTCTTGCTCTAACGATCTTGGCAATACCTCACATGTGTGGTTTGAACACTGCTTACATTTGCGGTCACAACTTATGTATGTGTTTGCTTCTCCGTGTGGGCATGGAGCAACAGGGCACTTGCATTTTTTTTTTTTATTGTATTTCATTTTTTTTTTATTTTTACACTGTCCATTTAAAAAATTCTGATCACTTTTATTGCTGTCAGAAATATCCTTTGTGACAGTAATAGGCAGTGACAGGTACTCTTCGGAGACTGGGCCGCAGGGCAGTATTCCACCTCAAACACACCTCCAAGATGACCACTAACTTGCTAAAGAAGCTGAGGGTAAAGGTGATGGACTGGCCAAGCATGTCTTCAGACCTAAACCCTATTGAGCATCTGTGGGGCGTCCTCAAATGGAAGGTGGAGGAGCACAAGGTCTCTAACATCCACCAGCTCTGTGATATCATCATGGAGTGGAAGTGGACTCCAGTGGCAACCTGTGAAGGTCTGGTGAACTCCATGCCCAAGAGGGTTAAGGCAGTGCTGGAATATAATGGTGGCCACAAAAAATATTGATACTTTGGGCCAATTTTGGACATTTTCACTTAGGGGTGTACTCACTTTTGTTGCCAGCGGTTTACACATTAATGGTTGTGGGTTGAGTTATTTTGAGGGACAGAAAATTTACACTGTTATACAAGCTGTACACTCACTACTTTACATTGTAACAAAGTGTCATTTCGTCAGTGTTGTCACATGAAAAGATAGAATAAAATATTTACAAAAATGTGAGGGGTGTACTCACTTTTGGGAGATACTGTATGTTAGAATTATTGCTCTTGCTCTAACAATCCCGGTGATACCTCACATGTGTGGTTTGAACAGTGTTTACATTTGCGGTCGCGACTTACATATGCGTTCGCTTGGGAGCGCGAGCATGGAGGGATGGGGCACTTTCAATTTTTTATTTTTTATTTATTTTATTTCATTTTTTATATGTAGCGCTGCCTTGAGGATCAATAGAAATTCCATCACCCCTTGGTCTACCCGACTCTGAGAGTCCTCCACCACCCCAGACACTCTGGGTTCACTCATATTAGGATCTTTTGTTTAAGTTAATACACTTCAGTGAGAGAGACCACACAAAGGTATGAGTTCAAAGTATTTACTTAACTCTTTCTTGAAGCTGAAGTAGAACTCAAGGTTAATATCAACAATTCACTGTTAAATACACTCTCAGAAAGACTTGACACATCAAATTACCTTATGACTCTTAATGAATAAGGAGACAACAAACACAAGGTGCGAATCACTGCTCCCTGCTATTCGCCAGTAATGAAATTATTGATAACAATAAAATTCCTCCAATCGAGTTTAGTCAAGTTACCAAGCTGTTCACCTATAAATGCTATAAATGTATCTATTATGTGGAATGAGTTAATAACGGATAATAACTTGACTATTCAGAAGATGGTGAACTAGAAGTAAATTGATGCCACTCAAATGGACTACTAGTAAATTAGTACCACTCTAAGATTATTCAGCTATAACTGATACAACTATAATGAATAGTATGAATCACTTATATAAATCCTCCTGTTCTATTCTAGAGAGTTCTTAGGTGAATTCAGTAAAATTAAGTATAACAACCCTGAGTCCCGCCAAGTGGGGGAAAAGAGAATAGCTGCAGTTGTAGCAAAGTTCAGTATATGTTCTGCATGCTCTGTGATTTTGAAGTTAGGTACCTAAGAAGAAACTGTGTCCATGAATCCTTAGGATAAGACACAAATGGTAGGCTGGCAACTTTGCTGAATTGAAAAGAAAACCTTCACAGTGATCACTGACTTTATGGTAAACTTGCAACTAGCAGCAATCCAGTATACTCAATTAACTGTAATCCAGCATTGGCTATTGAAAGGTAGTATTTAGGTAGGAAGGGCCCTTCTTTAGGAAAGAATTGTGATAATAGATCAGTACTCTTTTGTATGGGTCTGAGCCCGCTCTCCCAATTTTATAGATGACGGTCTTGCAGCTCAGATGATGATGATGGTGACGCTGGGGCTGATGAAACACTCCTGCACTTTGCTCCTGGAAACTGGTCTCCACTGCACTCCCTGCAGCTCTCCCTGATCGATCGCTCCTGCTGCCACTGGATCTGGAACAGTCTCAGGTGGTAACAGGCTGGCTCCCCTGATCCTCCTCTGGGACACCACAGTAAAGCAGCTCGCTGGAACACTGTGTAATTGCAGCACTCCGGAAACCATTGTATAGGCCACAGGCCGCATTCCCGCTGTGGCAGCACACAGGACTCTTGCTGATCTATGACACCATCCAAAGAGACTGCAACAGGCCCTTCCCTTCACTTGAATAGGTTCTCCCATAGGGCCCTGTTCTTCCCTGGAGCCTTCCACTGCAACACTGCCCGATGGGAAATCGAGTCCTACTACTGCAGAGTCTGATGATATCTCCTTTCTGTCACACTACAAGTCTCACAAGGCATCACTCCCTACCAGTTCATTCTCTTCACTAATGAAAACTCCCCACCATATTTCATGGGCACAAATGTCCCTGCTAACGGGGAAATAATGCCAGACTCCTGCTACATTTATTTTTACACTGTCCCTGTAAGACCCTAAATCCCTCCTTTGCACTTTAATGCATTCAAAATGCCAAGTTTGGCTGTTTTGAATGCTGTTATTATTTTATAATTTTGAGCCTTTAAGTCTTCTGTAAACCAGAAGTGATGTCATGACATCACTTCCAGGTTACTAGATCCGAGACCCAATCAAAGCCGACTCCGGCTTTATTCGGGACTCTGACCAGCCGGAGGACATACCGGCTGGTTGCTCAGGCCTCCCGCTGCTTGGGTTAACAGCTAAGCGGCTTCTTAGCTACATCGGTTGTTATCCCAAGCAAGCCAACCGGGGTTAAAATGTCCGCAGGCCGGGTGAAGGTGAATTCATCTCGTGCACTGATGGGCCAGACATTTAGCAGTGGCGAGCCGGGTGCGGCCCGTGGGCCATAGGTTGTTTTATTAAAAGAGAAGTATGGGGTTTTTTTTATTTCAGATTTATACTTACCTAGGTGGATGCAGCATCGCTGCAATGCTGCATCTGTCCCCCGGCATCTCTACACTGAAACCGACCCATCAAACACCGCCGATGGCTCGGTTCACACAGATCCCCCGAGAAGAGGGCTGCTGGCTGTCAATCAGCAGCTCTCCTCTCTGCTCCTCCACGCTCATTGGAACGCTGCGCTGTGGAGGGGCTGGGATGGACCATCTCAGGCTCTCAGCGGCTCGCTGAGTGGCTGAGATGGCTGTCGGTCCAGGCACCTGGCGGATCCCGACTCTTGAAGTCATAATGACGCGGTGCTTGTCCTGACTCCTGTGACATCAGCAGAGAGCGGACTTTAGTCCATTCTCTGCTGAAAATGGGTCACAGTAGTGCAAAACGAATTGCACTCCTGTGATCCATAGGAGAAGTATGGCCAAATGAGCTCAGGAGGGAAGGGGTGGCAAACAATCCACCCGCCACCAACCCCATCCCTCTTGGTTGGTGAGTCGGGTCACTGGCACCCCTCCCCAGTCGGTCAGTTGGTCACCAGCCCCTCACTTACTCCATCTAGGTCGCTTTCTCTGGGCGGCGTCTCCCCCTGCGTCTCCTCCCTCCTCCTCCTTGGCGGCCAATAGGATTGCTTCTCCTTTTGGCCAATTGGGTAAAGGGTCTCCGCTTCCCGATTGTATCAGGTACCTTGACGAGAAAATGCTCTATATGCAGATAAACCCTAATGTATCACCTGCGGTGTAGATGGCTAGTACAGAGGGGCCCCACTCTCCGACACCCTTGTGGGAACATACTGTGTCGAGAGAAGCATGGGAGCGAGACCCCTCCCATGGTTAAAACAAAGGAAGAGGGAATAGCCACCACCAGGCATAGTGTGGAGAAGCATGGGGGGGGGGGGGTTACAATTATCTTGAGAGGTAACGTTTACATTATATCGGACTGAGGAAGTAGAATGGTAGGCTATGTGGCTCCCGCCATAGGGGAGGAGTCATCCAAACGCCATTTGGAGAAGGAGCAGTGGGAAAGTCCTTAGTTGGGGGGTATGAATAAAACTGAATCAGACCTGCCATTCTTTATTTTCAATAGATTTTTATTGAATTTAAACATCATAGGTATGACAATACATTGCAGAAATCATAAAGAAGAGAAATCAGAACAAATGTATCAGTAACAGTGAGCAGCCTACAAATTTGAGAATGACAAATCTTCCATCCGACCTCCCTATGTCAGGAATGTTCCAGAAAGGAAGAAGAAGGGGACATGCAAAGGGAAGGAAGCATGCACCCCCCCCCCCCACAGCACCCCAAATGGAAACAAACTGTGCCGTGGAAGGAAACATGCCCCCCCCCTCAGCGTCCGGCTCCGGGGGTGCAAAGGAGGTCGACCAAAAGACCCGAGAGGATCCCAGAACCCCAAGACAGCCAAAGCTCCAACTGGGATGAATGAATGCTCAGAGAAATGACTATCCCATGGCACTAGGCCCCCCCGGGTAGACCAACAGTCTCGGGTTCCATATAAGTCCAACAGCTAATAGGGATAGAAAAGTTCATTGTAGTCCTTATGTTGGAAGCAGGATGTGAACTCAGAGACTATGGTCAGAGGGGAGATGAACCCCAAGCCAAAAAAAAAAAGGGTTACCCCAGGAAGGTGATATGCCCTCTCGAATTCTGATCCGATGAGGGCAGAAGATGCAATCAGCAAAGACTGTGTAGTAGTAATACCAATAATGCCTAGAAATCCTAGAAATCAAGCATGTACTGCAGCCGAAGAGGGAGTGTAGACTGAGAAAAGAAGAAGAGGAAGGGAAGAAGGATAGCCAGAAAGAAGAAAGGAAAGGACACAAGATAGATTCAAGGCGAGAGAGAAAGCGGGGAAGAGCCGGTGACAGAGACTGGACACACCACCTGTTAAATTGAATCTGTACTGGGGAGGGAGGGGCTATGAATGACCGACATGCGCAAGCCAGGGCTCCCAGATTGCATCATGTCTCTCCACCATGTCCAAAAGGATGCTAGCCATCTTTTCTTGTGTCATGATCCAGGAAATTTTCTTTTTGACCTGGTTAAAAGAGACATTTCCAAGCCCTAGCAATTGAGAATTTGGTGCCGGTTGGGTCAAAGGCGAAGAGGCGTCTAGTCAGTTTCGGAATTTCTGGGCCCAAAAAATTTAGAAGGGCAATTTGCAAGGTCTTTGGAATCGGAAATCCCGTAATTTTCCTAAGTAAATGAAACACTTTGTTCCAAAGACTCCTGACCTTAGAGCATTCCCACCAAGTGTAGAGCACAGTTCCTGTTAGACCACAGAAGGAGGTGGGGCAGAGCTTGGCGAGTCTGTAGGGGACTAGGTACCAGCGGGTCAGGACCTTGAAATTTGCTTCAACCAGGTTAATGATGAGAACACCCTTGTAGGACGCAGAGAAGGCCCTATGCCAGACCTCCAAGCTCCACTCAGACCCCAGCTCACTTTCCCAGTCTCCCATATAACAGGCTTTTCTGAGGGAGGAGGCAAGTGATCAATAAATCACCGATATGCCCCCCCTCCGCTCCATGGCTTGACCACCCCAGGCTTCATACGCTGTTAGCGAGAGAGGGGTGGATTTGTCTGTCCAAAGACATTTGATGAAGTGAGAAATTTGGTGAAGCCTAAATCTTTCCGACATAGGCATGTCTAGTCTACTCACGCAGTGAGCTATGGATAGGGGGCCCATGGAATTGATAAAGTGTCCAATCCTGTACAGACCCTTGTCCAGCCACCAACGAAAAGCCAAAATATCCATCCCAGGGGGGAAAGACGGATTATGGAATAGGTGGGAGAGCGGTCTCCGGAAGGAAGTCAGGGAAGCGCTGTTTTTAATGCTGTCCCAAAGGGCCAGGGAGTGCAATAAGGTAGGGGCCAAGACAGGAGGTCTCGCTTTGGGGGGGCACCATAGCAGAAAGTCAATAGTGTGTTTAGGGATTGCTTGTCTTTGTATGCGAACCCAGTCGGGGTGGGCGCTTTTAAAGTATATGATCGAGAGTTGGGAGAGTTGGGCAGCTTGATAGTTCCAGAGTAAGTTTGGGAGACTCAAGCCACCCTGATCCCTGGTCTGAAATAGGGTTTCTTTGTTTAGTCTGTGGCCTTTGTTACCCCAGGTGCAGCGTATGATTTTGGCTTGCAATTTTTTGAGCGGGTCCCTTGGGATGGGAACAGGGAGTGAACGAAAAAGGTATAGGAGCTTTGGGAGCAGGTTCATTTTAATTGAATTAACCCTTCCCAACCACGAGAGCCCTAATTTGTCCCATGTCTGTAAGTCATGTCCCAATTGTCAAAACATAGGAGGGTAGTTTGCAGCATATAAATCAGTTATGGATGGCGTGATGCAGACCCCTAAGTAGGGGAGAATTTTATCAACCCACCTGAATCGGAAGTTATTTTTCAGGGAGTTGACCAGATGGGCAGGCAAAGTTATAATTAGGGCTAGGGATTTAGAGTAATTTACGTGTAACCCAGAAATCTTACTGAACTCGTCCAGGGTCCTGCATATATTTGGAAGGGATACTAATGGTTCTGTGACAAAAAGCATGATGTCGTCAGCATATAGAGCACATTTGTGGGTTTGTGTGCCCCATTCAACCCCATGGATGTCTGGGTTGGATCTAAGAGCGATCGCCAGGATTTCGATAACCAGGATGAAAATCAGTGGGGAAAGAGGGCATCCCTGCCGTGTACCCGATCTCACCAGAAAGGGGGAGGAATGGTAGCCTTGAAGTTTGATTTTAGCTTCTGGGTTGGAGTAGAGGGCTTTTATTATATTTAAAAAGGACCAACAAAAGCCCCAGTGCTGTAGGACAGGGACTAGACAGGACCAGGATACAGTATCAAAGGCCTTCGTCATGTCTAAAGAGAGGAGGAACCCCTCTTGACGTGTGCTATTATCCCAGCCCGATCTCAAGAGAGATGTGATGTCACTCTCCTAATCTGATCCGGGCCCTGTCTCCCCGGTATAAAACCTACTTGGTTCCTGTGGATGTACTGACCTATAAAGTTAGAGATCCGGTTGGCTAGGATTTTAGTCAAAATTTTAAGATCATTATTAATGAGAGATATGGGTAGGTGATTCTCAACAGCACTGGGGTCCCTTATCAGGTTTGGGTATGATGGTGAAGAAAGCTGAGTTCAGATCAGTGTTTAGTGGTTCTCCAGAGTGCAGATAGTTAAAGAATCGGGCCATATAGGGAGCTAGGATGCTTGTAAAATGTTTGTAGTATGGGACAGCAAAACCATCAGGGTTGAGCCATTCTTTAAGGATTTGATGACATGAATAATCTCCTCTAGGGAGATAGGTTCCTCCAGGTCATCCCTATGTTGTAACCTTTGTTCGGGGCCTAGTAGGATATGAACGTATAGAGCTGGTTATCTATATGTCCTTTAAGTAGCAGATATCTGCCCTCCGGGTCTTTGAATTCGGTCGAGCAAGCAAAGTGGATATTACTTGAAAAGAAGATTCCAACCCATTTCGACTTGTTATCTAAACTGGCTAGGTAGAATGTGGAGAATTTGCGGTGAATAAAGGAGGGGGAAAATGATTTTGGGAAGTGGGTTTCCTGCACAAAGACGATTTGGGCAGCAAACTGCTGAAATGTCTTTTTTAGTTTCATGGGAGAGTTAAGACCCTGGGTATTGTGTGATGCTATGTGGAGAGGGGGCCAAGATGTGGATGGGTCAGCCATGGAGCAGAAGGAGGAGCGCACTTGGCAATCCTCGACCACCTACCTGAAGTCCAGTACGAGGAGGTGGAAAGTACTCCGGCGGGTTATGTCTGGTAGGGCTGTCTAGAGGCCATGTGAGTGATGGGTCCAGCTCTGTCACCAAAGAAAAAGGATACAGTCTAGAGGAAAGAGGAAACAATAGGTAAGCAAAGAGATGAGGTACAAAAAAGGAAAAACAAGGAAGAAGTATGGGAGACCTACTCCAACCAACAAACCATTTGGAGCCCACTGAAAGTGGGAACATCCTGTTCTGGAGAACTATAATGACCATTCTCCAAGAGCAGGGGGTGGGTGCATGACTGCTGCTCCATGAACCTCGCCCCCTATTAAACAAAAAAACTAGAGCTGACAGTAGGTCAGCTAACATGAGGAACCTGCAGTAACAACTGAAACCTTAATAGGTTAATAGAAGTCCTAGAGTTGGTAGGAACTAATACATCAGTGGAATGTCTGACTGACCAGTAGCGAGGACCTTAAGATTGGCCCTCCATCAGCGAAGCCGTATCCCCGACCAAATATTGATCGGGAGTATACTTCCCCCACGTAGAGAGGCCAAGCAAGGTGAGCATAGGCAAAGGTCCCGCTAATGGTCCATAATGAGGATGAGGACCTAGTAAGGCTATGATAGTAGGGGGTTGATCAAATTACAAAAAGTCAAAAGAGATCCGTGACCGAGTAGGTGGGACCTGACAAAGGTCCATGAGAACCAGTCTCCAATATCGGAGATGAGGGGGGAGAGAGAAAATTGTTAGGTCCTTCTCATGGCGGGGCCTTCTTTGACCTTCTTTGACCTGGGTTTCTGTCAGAGGGTGGTGAGTGGGCTAGAAGGGGGTGGCCTCTTGGACAAGCTGGAGGAGGATGTTTGCATCAGCAAAGATGGGTCCTTGGAGATGATTCCCAGTTGTTGTAATAGGGGCTCCCCTTCCTGAAAGGTGGAGAATCTGTATGACTTGTTGTGGAAGTCAAATTTTAGTTCAAATGGGAATTGCCACCAATATTTAATGTCCTTCTAGGACATTACTGTGAGGAGAGGTTTGAGGGATCTGCGTTTTTGGATAGTAAAAGGGGAGATGACCGCAAAGATTTGAACTGTGTGGCCCAAAACTTGAATTTGAGCTCTTTTCATCACTTCTTCTTTGGTACTGTAGTAGTGGGGTTTCACCACAATGTCCCATGGGAGTCCATTGGAATGAGGGGGCCCCAGCACCCTGTGGGCCCGGTCCAGTTCCATTTTGTGTGGACGGATGTCTGGGATAAGGGTTTTGATCAGGGAATGTACAGCGTCTGGGACATCGATGATGGTCTCCGGGAGGCCCCTGATCCTGAAGTTAAGCCTCCTTGACCTACTCTCCAGGTCATCAATTTTTATTTTAAAAGGTTTTATTGGGTTTTCACGAAGAACAAGTACAAAGGTATTTCAGGCATAAGATAGGAAACCGTGCCAACATCCGATACACATTATAACCAAAAACATAGAGCGGTTAAACATTTGGGAAGTCAGATTGTTGCCCCTGAGGTTACCCTTGGGGCTTGCGCTATAGTTGAGTGTGGTGACAAGGAATCAGCATAGTCGGAGAGGATCCCCCACTGCAGTACCTTGTCGGAGGTCAAACCGAACCGGGGGATGGGGGGGAATTAGATTGTCGTGTCCATCGGTATAAGTTTCCTTGGCAGCTTGTCAAGGCATGAGTATCCGAGTCTCAGGTTATAAGGCCTATTAAATCGGACAATATCCAATATGGCGTTTGGAGCTAGAGATTTGGGCGAGATGTAGGGGGTTGTCCTTGCTCTCCTGCGCCTTTGTGGGAGGGATAACCGGGATAACTGGAGGGGGTGTGGGGGAATGTTGAGAAGAGGGATGTTATTCAGGCTAGCAGACCAGCTGACAGCCTCTAGGGGGCTCTTTGGTATGGGGAAGTCGACCATATATGGGGAGGTGAGCGTGGCCATTGTGGAGGGGAGTGGCCCAGTAGGGTGGTAAAAGGGAGGAAGGGGGCGGGTGGGCTTTGGGGGAGCAATGACGTGGAGCCTCACAGGGATTACAATGGGATGTGCTTTTGTAAGGCCAAGGGGCGGGGTGAGTCAATCCAGGGGGGGCGAGAGCCTCCAACTAACCCTGGGATCCCATCTCTCTAGCCCTTTGGCCTTCGTGGGCTGTATACTCTTGTGTGAGAGTCGGGAGGATCGTTTTGGGAGGTGCGACGGGACTATTTATTGTGAGGATTTATTGCTTGGGTGTATTCCATGGTTGTCTTAAAATGTAGCCAGCAGGCCCAAGTATTATTGTGTTTGGAGATAGTGTCGTGGGAAATGGTGATGAGCTCTTCCATTTCAGCGATTCTATCTATTCGCAGGAACCATTCTCTAATTGAGGGTGCCCTAGATTTACCCCATAAAACTGGGATGCATAACTTGGCAGCGTTAAGCATATGCATCGCCAGGGATCTGAAGTAACGATGTTTGGGGAATGTGTTGTGATGTAATAGAAATTGGGCGGGCGAGAATTCTAAGTTTAGGGTGGAGACCTTTGAGGTGATTCTGTGGACTTCCTGCCAAAACTTGTGGATCATGGTGCAGGACCACCAGATGTGAATAAGCGAGCCAGGCTCCGAGTGGCATCTCCAACACAAGTTGGATGCTGATGGTGCAAATTTATGGATGAGGGTAGGGACTCTGTACCACCGACTTAGGACTTTATACCCGTTTTCTTGGGTGGATACATTTATTGAACCTTTAACCACTTCAGCCCCGGAAGGATTTCCAGCTTTAGGACCGGAGCCCTTTTTGCGATTCGGCACTGCGTCGCTTTAACTGACAATTTCGCGGTCCTGCGATGTTGTACCCAAACGAAATTTGCGTCCTTTTTTTCCCACAAATAGAGCTTTCTTTTGGTGGTATTTGATCGCCTCTGCGTCATTTCTGATCGCCGCTATAAACGAAAGAAGAGCGACAATTTTGCAAAAAAAAACAAATTTCTTACTTTTTGCTAAAATACAAATCCAAAAAAAAAATATAAAAAAACATTTTTTTTCACCGTTTTTGGCCGATTTATATTCTTCCTCATATTTGTGATAAAAAAAAATCGCAATCGGCGTTTATTGATTGGTTTGCGCAAAAGTGGTCGCGTTTACGGATGATGAGAATTCATTTTTGGGGTTTTTATTTTTTTTTTATTTTTTACTAGTAATGGCGGCGATCTTCGATTTTTAGCAGTACTGCGATATTTCAGCGGACATGTCGGAACATTTTGACACTTTTTTGGGACCATTGGCATTTATACAGCGATCAGTGCTATAAAAATGCACTGATTACTGTGTAAATGCCATTGGCAGTGAAGGGGTTAACCTGCAGGGGGCGCGCTAAGGGTTAACTATGTTCCCTGGGCGTGTTCTAACTGTATTGGGGCTTGCCTAGCTGGGGAAGGGAAGTGGTCACAGCCTTCACGTACAGGAAGGCTGTGATCACAGCCCTTCCCCCTCACACAGAGCGGAGGTCCTTGTTTACATGCACGGACCTCCGCTCACTCACTCCGGGGGGGCCATCGCGGGTGGCCGGCGGCAATCGAAGCCGCCGCACCCGCTCCCTGGCCCCCCCCCAACACAGTGAGCGCGCGTGCGCGCCTCCGGCGGCGCGCGCGCTCACAGTGGCTCTGTATCGCGGCCGCCGTCGTATGACGGCGTTTCGCGTTACAGAGCCACTCTGTCGCCGTCAATTGCCGATCAGCCGTCGGCAAGCGGTTAAGGACATTGATGAATATCCGTTCCCACTGGTCCTCTGTGAGGTCCAGCGACAGTTCTTTTTCCCATGTGAGGCACGTTTTGTGTTTCAGGGGGCGATGCTGGAAAAGTAATGTGTAGATGGACGATATCAGATGCTTTTGCGGGCTGGGTTCAGAACATAACGTTTCCATGGGGGTGAGTTGTTTAAGCCATAGGGCTCTGTGGTGTGGGTCTGAGAGAAAGTGTTGGATTTGAAGGTACGTCCATAGCGGGAATTCAAGGTCTGTCGTTAGTGCGGCTAAGTCTTCGCGGGTTCGTAGAGAGTCCCTGTGGAAGAAGTGACGTGCTAGGACATGTTTGTGTGGCCAATTTCCTGCTAAGAATCGGGTAGAGAGCCCTGGAGGGAATTCGGGGTTGGACCTGAGAGGGGTTAGAGGTCCTGGTATGGATGCCAGTTGGCATTTATTGCTCAGGTCTTGAAAGCAGCATAATGTGGGGCCAATGAGGGCATGGTCTTTGATAGTGGAAGGGATGGAGCGGGGAGGTATCCAAGGCGCCGTGGCTAGTGTGATGTGGGAGAGGGAGTTCTCTAAGTCTACCCATTGCTTGAGGGCTGTATGTACGTTCCAGTCCACTACCTTAGTTAAGAGGCACGCTCTATAATAGTTTCTCAGGTCCGGTAAGCCAATGCCCCCTCTGGCCTTGGGGAGGGTCAGTTGTTCATACTTAATGCGCGGGGGTTTGTTATGTCAGAGGAAGTTGGTACTTAGGGTTTTGTAGGTCGAGAAGAAGTGAGGGGGTAGATGTATGGGAATGGCTTGCATGACATAGAGGAGTCTTGGGAGGACGTTCCAGGTCATCAATTGTAGCCAAGACGGTTGTGCATTTCCTGGATCAGGTCTGAGTTCTGATTCACCCTAGTTACAGTGGCATCCATTTTATTCTCTACGTTATCAATGCGAGCTCCAAGCATTTGTAAGTCAGCCTTGATTTCAGAGGTGATCTTTGGGCAAGGCCCCTATCCAGGAGTTCTGCTAATTTCTGGAACATGAAGGACATGTCCTGATGCTGAGAGGAATGCTGAACCGTACCCTGGAGGGTGGTGGGGCGGGAGATCGAAGCTGAGGAGGGTGACATGAGAATCTCATCAATAGTGTGGTTGAGGAGAGAGACTGTAGAGGCAGGCGAGAGGGGTTCTCCCTGTATTAGCGAGCCGATGGCCCCCCTATCAACTCGGATTGAGGGGAGTCTTGCCAGGAGGATGGTCCAGGGAGGTCTGATGAGGTTGCATCAGAGGAGTGTCGGCTGTTCGCCATTATGTGAGTAGAAGTAATGTCAGGAGGTGAGCTGAATTGTGACTGCAAATTGCGCTTAACAGTTTTGGCCCACATGCGAGTGGATGGTGTGGAGGTAAAAAAGACATCCTTTATGCAGTCAGAGGAGTCCAGGGGATATCAGTCAAGGCGTGGAGAAGAAAGAAAGCTGGAAGTAATGTCCAGAGGTCACTCCAAAAATGGAGGAGGAGGCTGTGCTGCCAGAGAGGGATTGAGTGAGGGGTGAAGGGAAGCAGGGCCAGAAGAGAAGTCTGGCAGGGCCTTTTCAGAGAACAGTTCTCTTATGTGGCTGGCTGGATGAAGGTGCAGGGGGAGACCCCAGCCTAGGGCAGATTGTGGACCAGTGTATGTTATGAGGTTCAGAGATCGGTGTGGGTAGCAGTCTTAGCCCCTTCTGGATCCGCTCGAGCTGGCTGGTTCTCTGCTGGGGACGCCAGTGTCACGGAGCGGAGCTCTGTGATTAAGCAGCCATCACAGAGCACCGTGCATGCGCACTCAGACCTGCCATTCTTATGACTACCTTAGCTGCAACTACTGCTTCCTCAGCCTCATTAGAGGCGAGAGGTTGAGCTAGGCTAAGATCTAGAGGAGCCAGTCCACTCATCCCCTTTTCCTCTGCCACTTGGGAGGAGACATATGTTGCTCCTTCAAATGGAAGCCCTCTAACTGGGTCGTAACTGACCATAATGAACCAACAAGGGGAGAGGAATCCATTTCTAAGATATCAAGGCACGTTAAAAATCATGTACAAATCAACCTATAACAGAATCTGGTGAAAAAAGAGAGGGTTTAGATGGGTACCTTCATGTTACTGGCCCAGGGTTCCCATGTCCGCTCATATTTCCCCATCGTGTCTTGGATAATGCTTGACATCTTCTCTTGGCCCATTATCCAAGAAATGTTCCTCTTAGCCAGGGCAAAGGAGACAGTAGGACTTTCCCAAGCCTTGGCTATTGTAATTTTGGCTCCAGTAGGATAAAATTGATCAATGCTTGAGTGAACTTGGGATCCTGAGCCAGTGCCTCACCAGTGAGCTTTCTGACCAGATATCTGGTTCCAGAAGCTTCGTATCCTGTGACAATCACAGAAAACATGTAGTAATGAACCCAAATGTTTACAATTACGAAAGCATAGTGGAGAGGCCAGGGGGTATATTTTAGCTAACCGGGTAGGTACCATATACCAACGGGTCTTGACTTTTAGATTGGCTTCAACCAGAAATACATTGTTTCGACCTCCGAAGAAGTGATTGAAACATAGATGCCATTAATTTAGATCGCATTCGAAGTTGAGGTCTCTTTCCCAACCCGTCATATAGGTGGTTTTCCCAGGAGGCTCTGCAAGGGCTGTGTAGATTATAGCGATACCACCCCGAATCTCAGTAAGTTTGGAGCACCATTGTTCGTATAGGATGACCGACATCGTGGCCGGCTTTGTGAACCATATAGAACATAAAAAATGTGAGATTTGGGAGAACCAAAATCTCTCTGAGGGTGGCATGGCAAATTTACTGATACAGTGGCTCAGGGAAATAGGGCCCGATGTGTTAAAGAAGTGGCCTATTCTATAGAGGCCTTTATCTGTCCACCATTGAAAGGCCTGTATATTATTCAAAGAGTGAAGCTAGGATTATTAAAAATGTGGTCTAGAGGGTGCCAGTTGGAAGTGATTTTGTGGGATTTATGTAATGAGTCACTCTGGCCCAACGAGTGAAATATTGTAGGGGCTAGAATAGGTGGGTGGGATTTGGGATTTCTTCATAATAGATAGTCTATTGTATAGTGTGGGACTGCCTGTCTCTCCATCGTGACCCAATCAGGCTTAATACTATTGGAGTAAATGACAGAGATTTGGGCTAGGTGAGCTGCCTTATAGTACCACCATAGGTTTGGGAGGCCCAGACCCCCCTGGAGCTTAGGTCTATACAATATCTGTTTATAGAGACAATGTCCTTTGTTACCCCAAACAAATCTTATGATAGAGGATTGCAATTTAGACATGTGTGACTTCAGGACCGGTATAGGGAGGGATCTGAACAAATACAAAATTCGAGATAGCAGGGTCATCTTTTTTTTTTATTTCAAAAGTTTTTATTGAGAATTAACATGTCAAGGATTACACTCACAGACGATTTGCAATTTTTTTGAAACAGACGAGGGGAGAGGGAGAGAGGGTAGGGGGGAGGGAGGGAGGGGGAATTAGGGTGATGCATGGT
>BLSH010306994.1:948517-966621 GCA_018402905.1 Glandirana rugosa
AGTTTGTCCGCATAGTTTAAGTACTTTACTATGACTGCCCTGGGAGATTTGCGGTTAGGATCTGGGGGGCCAATTCTGTGTGCACGTTCAACAGTGCAGGGTGCTGGTAGGCCAAGCGCCTCAGGAATACGTGAGGAGCAGATATGGGCGAGAGCTTTGTTAGGACAGTCCTCCGGGAGGCCTATTATCCTGAGGTTGCTCCTTCTGGACCTATTTTCTAAATCTTCGAGCTTCTCTTGCATGGCTGAGAATGCCTTATCATGGGTTTCCATCGTGCCAGAAATCTGGTATAGTTCGTCATCAATGTCTGACACCCTGGCCTCTACTGCAGAGAGTCTGCGGGCCTGCTCTCCTAGCTCCCTCCTTATCTGTGCCATCCCCGCCTGTACTGCAGTATCTACTGCCTTTGATATATTAGGGAGGAGGATTGCAGCTACAGCCTGAGCTATTTTAGCATACTCATCTGTCTGATCCGTGTCTCTGGGCTCCGGGGCCTGTGTGTCCATGCATGAAGCCGCCTGGTCCGCGCTCGCGGCCATCTTGGTCACCCTTGAGCTGGGCCTACAGTTTCAGCACGGCCCGGAGCGGCTGACTCCGATCGCTGGGGGGTCAGAAAGCGGTCCATTGTGTGCTCGGTGGCTTCCCCTCGCTGGGCCGGTGTTCGTGTGGCGCCGAGTCCCGGTGTATATTGCTGGTTTTGTGCCTGTGTGAGCGGAGCTGTGCGCGCTCACACTTCCCTCATGAGGCGCCGGAACCGGAAGTAGCAGGGTCATCTTGACCGCATTAATTCTCCCAAGCCATGAGAGCCCACGGGCTGACCAGCTGGCCAGGTCAGCAGATAGTTTCTTGAGGAGGGGTGGGTAGTTGGCCCCATATAAAAGATCAATTGAGGAGGTTAGATTGATGCCTGAGTAAGGGATCAAATGGTTATTCCAGGAAAAGGGAGCGTGGTCTAGTCCTTCTTGCAACAGGGAAGGGTTCAGAGTAAACCCCCTGCAGCTTGACTCGTGCGGAAGGTCGGGAATAGAAGGTTTCCAACACTGCGATAAAGCTTGGGCCAAAACCCCAACCCTTTTCAGGATGGAGAAGAAGAAGGACCATGACACTGTGTTGAAGGCCTTCTGAAGGTCCAACGAGAGCAAATACCCCTCCTGCGGGGGGCCGCCATCCCAACCTGACTTCATCAGGGATACAATATCGATCAGTCTTCTTATCTGGTCTGGCCCCTGTCAGCCTGGTATAAACCCTACCTGATCTTTGTGGACATAGGAACCTATGAACGAAGCTAAGCGATTAGCCAAAACCTTGGAAAGTATTTTTAAATCGTTATTAATCAGAGAGATGGGTCTGTAATTGCCCACATCACTATGATCCTTCCCTGGCTTTAGAATGACTGATATCCTAGCTGAGTTTGAGGCAGGGTCAAGAGGATTACCTTTTCTCAGGGAATTAAAGTGACGGGCCAGATAAGGAGCGAGCGTGCTAGTGAAAGTTTTGTAGTAGCTGGTAGAAAACCCATAGGGTCCAGGGGCTGAGCCGTTGCGGAGTCCCCTTATGACCTTTAGGATTTCAGGTTCCTGACTAGGGGTATCAAGGAGGGATTGGTCTTCAACCGTAAGACAAGGCAAGGGAATCTCTCCCAAAAAGACATCCAACCCATTAACGTCTTCAGCTCTATCTTTGCTGTACAATTTGGAGTAAAAAGAATGGAAGGTTTCCATGATGCTTTGGGGGTTTTGAGTAATGTCTCCCTTCAGTGATCTTATTTTGGGGAACGAGATAGCTCGAACTTTAGGGGATAATTTGGCTGCTAGTTTAGACCCTATTTTGTCTTTTGACAAATAGAACTTAGCCGAATCAAGTTTAGAAAGCCAATTTGGGGTAGGGTGGCGCTTATGAGCTTTACTTAGTAGTTTAAATTCTTTTTCAATTCTACCTATGTCAACCTTCCACTCTTTTTTCAAGTTAGAGCCTAGCTGTATGAGGCTTCCGCGGATCAGCGCTTTGTTGGCGCCCCCCCACGTCATTCCGCAAGAAGAATTTCCATTTAAGTCCTTTCTTATCATAGTACTATGAACTGGGTTCTGTGATACTTTTTTTATTTGCACTAACATACAATTTTTCAGGACAAGCTTTTGGGGTGTGTCTGCTTCTTCAAGGTCCAAGCAGTACTGATTCACACAAATGCGTTATGGTAAAAATGTATAAAAAGGCTTTACAACCTCTTGAATACTGCTTTAAGGAATATTAAGAGTCATTATGAGGGCCAGTGTCTCCATATTAGATTTGGCTTACTCTGCATGTGATCCAAACTCTGCACGGAACTAAAGACCAGGCGGACACTAAGAATATTTTCACTTTCAATCCTTTTATTTTTTGTAATATATATTCTGTAATGATTTCTTAATACATTTTCTTTTCTTTTTCATTAAAATAGTTTAAAATCATTAAATTAGACGTATGGTATACATTTTTGGCTGAACTTATTTTTAGGGTCAGCTAATAATGGGCTATTGCCTGCTACCAGCTGACAGGGCAAAGCTGTACCAGGCATGGGCAGGATACCAACAATACCCATCTGCCCTATTATCAGCTGGCTCTACCTTTCAGAACATGACTATGGATTGTCTGCCTGTTGTAATGAAGGCCCCACTACCTTTGCTCCCATTGAAGCTGGTGCCATCTTTGATATGTTCCAGTGCCTGTTTCTTCCATCCCTTTTTATACCAACAATGCATGTCAGCAAAAATGCTGTGCATGTGCAGTTGTTAGTCTTATGGAGCCAGAGCCTAGTGATCATATTGTGAGTTCCCAGTGTAGCCAATGGCCCCCTTAGGGGTGGCTGAGTGTTGTGGTCCACCTGATCACACTGCCCTCAATCACATCCATACCACATCCAGAGTCATTGAACAGGCTGGTAATTTTGTTTTGTTTTATTTATTAGGGGATTCAACTTGGATAGGGATTGGAAAATTGTGGGATGCCCAATGAATTGATTCAATTTAGTTTTGGACCTTCTATATAAACTTCCAGTATATACACTCCTTTATCTTCTTCCAGCACATCACTTGCTTCTCTGACTCCTGTTCCTCTCTCCTGCACAATACTTGCTCTTACTGGTGAGACCTGGAAGGATATTTACCAGACCTCCATGCCCTCTTGTTTGGCCTAGCTAGAACATGATGAGGTCTGCTGTAGTTGAAGCAGGACCTCCAGACCACCCAATACAGGCAGGGACAGTTGGTCTCCAAAGTGTAGAAAAAGTACTACTGTGCTAGCCAACCTGATAGACTACTGCTCCCAGCCCATCCTCTTCCAGGCCCGGTCAGCCACCCCAGCTGCAACTGCCTTATCCACTGCCACAGTGACACTACAGTCCCATGCTGGCCTCTGCATCCTTCCCAGGCTGTCTCTTATCCCAATCCACTCCACTCTAATGCTTACAGTGAAACAATAAAAATGAAATATTCCTTTAAATAATGTGCCTGGGGGGGTCCCCTTAGTCTGCCTGTAAAAGGGCGCACCTCTGTGATGTTTAGAACAGTATTAGAGAAAAATGACACTTGTAAAGGAAAAATTGTTATTTAAAACCACACGCGGCTGTAATGTATTGCCGGTTCCCCGCAATATAGAAAAAAATCACTGAAAAAATTTGCGTAGGGTCCCCCCTCCCCCCCCAGTCCATACCAGGCCCCTCGGGTCTGGTGTAGATTTTAAGGGAAACCCCACACCAAAATTAAAAAAAAACTGATGTGGGATTCCCCCTGAAATCCAAACCAGACCCTTATCCGAGCATGCAACCTGGCCAGCCAGGATGGGGGGGAGGGGGAGCACCCCCTCTCCTGAACTGTACCAGGCTGCATGCCCTCAACATGGGGAGTATGGGTGCTTTGGGGCAGGGGGGGCTCTACGACCCCCACCCCAAAGTACCATGTCCCCATGTTGATGGGGACAAGAGCCTCTTCCCCACAACCCTGGGCTGTGGTTGTGGGGATCTGCGAGCGGGGGGCTTATTGAAATCTGGAAGCTCCCTTTAATAAGGAGGCCCCCAGATCCTGCCCCCCCCATGTGACTTAGTATCAGGTACATACCCCTACTAATTCACCAAAAGTGTCAAAAAAGAAAAAACACAGGAAACAATTAGGGACCTAATTAATAAGTCCTTTATTAAAAAGTAAAAAAAAAAAAAAAAATATGTGTCCCCCATTGTAATCCATCGTCATTCACGGCTCGTGACGGACCGAAAAAAAAAAAGCCGCAACAGCTCCTCCTTCATTGGAGGACTCCCATCGACTGCACGCTCTTTGCTTTGACAGTTTATTTATATGGAAGGACGGAGCCACGGTATCCAGTTCAGCGGCGATTGTGTCAGTGCAGTGCTGGAGGTGGAAGTCTGTGACAGTGACAGGGGATTGGTTCTAGCGAGCGCTGGAAGGGGAGAAACTATCAGCCATCATCTGCTGCAACTCACTGAGAGAGAGGAGGAGGGGCCGGGAGAGCAGATGGAAATGTGGGTGGAGGCAGCACTGAAGCTCACAGTGTCGGGGGCTGTGCTGTCTGTCTCTGTATTCTGCTGTGCCGAGCGACAGAAACGTGCAAGCTGGGGCGGTGCCAGCATAAACTTTTCTTAAGAGAAGCCCCAGCGGCCACCTGGGTTGCATTATTATGCTGGCACCGGCCCTGTGTACAGTGAATCTGGCCAGCCAGGGCCTATTTTATGGCAGGGGCCTGGAGCTGCAGCTCCCATAGCCCCTATGTTAATCCGGCCCTGGAAGTCACATGACATCAGAAAAGGTGGGGTGTCTCACTTACGTCACTGCGTGGCCCCGCCCTGCCATATATATAAACTGTCAAAGCAAAGAGCGTGCAGTCGACGGGAGCCCTCCCAACGGGGAGGAGCTGTGCACGCCCTCTACGCGCAATGCATTATGGGGTGCTCCATAGCGACGAAGTCGCTGTGAATGCCCCATAATGTTCTGAATTTGACAAACGGGCGAATACCCAATGTTCGAGTCAAACGTAATGTTTAGATCTGTACATCACCTCAAGAAGATCAGAACTGGAGAGTAGGAAAGCAAGAGCAGTGGATACAACAATACTCTAAAGAATCCCTTATAGCAGGGGTATGCAATTAGTGGAACTCCAGCTGCTGCAAAACTACTAAGTCCCATCATGCCTCTGGGGTGTCATGCTTGTGGCTGTCTTGCTATGCCTCATGGGACTTGTAGTTCTGCAACAGCTAGAGGTCCACTAATTGCATATCCCTGCCTTATAGGCAAAAGCTGATCCACCGTAATATAAAAAATTGCATGTTTATAGGTCTTTATTCAAATTCTAAAAAAAAAAACTTTTAGATGGGCATCCTAGCAAACACAATATATATATAGTTTATGGGAAATGGAAGTGACATAATCACATACACACACTAACACACGTTGAACTGGATGGACTTGTGTCTTTATTCAACCTTACCAACTATGTAGCTATCTAATACAAAATCAAAACTAGAATAACTGTACTTTATTGGCACCCCAAGGATTCACATAACACTGTATGTTTATTAACCATAAATACAAAATAATCAGATAACAGAATAAAATTGGTACACCTTCAATATGCATAGACGGAAACTCCTCAAGTTGTAGTGAATTGGTTAAATGTATATACCAAAATGCATTAACAAGAACTCAATTGTACACATTGGAACTGGAGAAAGTGAAAAGAAGGGAAACAAAACCGATAAGAGACATGGAGGAGCTCAGCTATGAGGAAAGATTAGAGCAGGAGTCTCCAAAATTTGGGCCAGTATACTGTCCTTCAAACCATAGGAGGGCCTAACTATGGTCATTGGAAGTACACTGAGCAAAATTATAAACTCAACACTTTTGTGTTTGCCCCTATTTATCATGAGCTGGACACACAGATCTATGAATTTTTCTATGTACACAAAAGGCTTATTTGTCTCAAATATTGTTCACAAATCTGTCTAAATCTGTGTTAGTGAGCACTTCTCCTTTGCTGAGCTAATCCATCCACCGCACAGGTGTGGCATATCAAGATGCTGATTAGACAGCATGATTATTGCACAGGTGTGCCTTAGGCTGGCCACAATAAAAGGCCACTCTAAAATGTGCATTTTTATTACATAGCACAGTGCCACAGATGTGGCAAATTTTGAGGGAGTGTGCAATTGGCATGCTGACTGCAGGAGTGTCTACCAGAGCTGTTGCCCTTGAATGTTAATTTCTCTACCATAAGCCATCTCCAAAGACATTTCAGAGAATTGGGCAGTACATCCAACCGGCCTCACAACTGCAGAGCACGTGTAACCACACCATCTCAGGACCTCCACATCCATCATGTTCACCTCCAAGATCGTCTGAGACCAGCCACCCAGACAGCTGCTGCAACAATTGGTTTGTATAACCAAAGAATTTCTGCAAAAACTGTCAGAAACCATCTCAGGGAAGCTCATCTGCATGCTCGTCATCCTCATCGGGGTCTAGACCTGACTGCAGTTCGTCGTCGTAACCGACTTGAGTGGGCAAATGCTCACATTCGATGGTGTCTGGCACTTTGGAGAGGTGTTCTCTTCACTGTTGAATCCTGTTTTTCACTGTACAGGGCAGATGGCAGTCAGTGTGTATGGCGTTGTGTGGGTGAGCGGTTTCCTGATGTCAATGTTGTGGATTGAGTGGCCCATGGTGGCGGTGGGGTTATGGTATGGGCAGGCGTATGCTATGGACAACGAACACAGGTGCATTTTATTGATGGCATTTTGAATGCACAGAGATACCGTGACGAGGTCCTGAGACCCATTTCTGTGCCATTCATCCACTACCCTCACCTCATGTTGCAGCATGATAATGCACAGCCCCATGATGCAAGGATCTGTACACAATTCATTGAAGCTGAAAATATCCCAGTTCTTGGATGGCCAGCATACTCACCGGACATGTCACCCATTGAGCATGTTTGGGATGCTCTGGATCGGCGTATACGACAGCGTGTTCTAGTTCCTGACGATATCCAGCAGCTTTGCACAGCCATTGAAGAGGAATGGACCAACATTCTATAGGCCACAATCAACAACCTGATCAATTTTATGTGAAGGAGATGGGCTGTTCTGCGTGAGGCAAATGGTGGTCAAACCAGATACTGACTGATTTTCGGACTCCACCAATACAGTAAAACTGCACATTTTAGTGTGGCCTTTTATTGTGGCCAGCCTAAGGAGAAGTGCTCACTAACACAGACTTAGACAGATTTGTGAACAATATTTGAGAGAAATAGGCTTTTGTGTGCATTGAAAAAGTGGTAGATCTTTGAGTTCAGCTCATGATAAATAGGGGCAAACACAAAAGTGTTGCATTTATAATTTTGCTCAGTGTAGAAAAGGTCCCAACATCTGTGGGAAAAAACAATGCCCCATCTTTGGTGTTAGTGGGAGGAATTGCACCCCTTCATTGGTATCATTGGGAGTAGTTGTGTCCCATCATTGGTGTCATTGGGCCCCGATGTTGGTATCATTGGGAGAAATTGTGCCCCATTATTGGTATCATTGGGAGAAACTGTGCCTCATCATTGGCACCATTGGGACAAACTGTGCCCCATCATTGGTATCATTGATAGAAATTGTGCCCCATGGTTGGTGTCATTGGGAGGAATTGCGCCCATTCATTGGTGCCTGCGGGGGGATTTGTGCCCTTTCATTGTGGTCAGTGGGGGGAATTATGCCCCATTAGTGGTATCAGTGGAAGAAATAGTGTCCCAAGGGCCAAATAAAAGCAAGCAAAGGGCCACATCTGGACCCCGGGCCTCAGTTTGGAGACCACTGGATTAGAGGAACTGACTTAATTCTCTCTTGAGAAGAGTAGGTTAATGGGGGTATGATCAACATGTACAAATACATAAGTGGTCCATATAGTGAACTTGGTGTTGAGTTATTCACTTTAAGGTCATCACAGAGGACAAGGGTGCGCTTTTTATGTTTGGAGGATAACAGATTTAATCTACAAATACGGAAAGGTTTCTTCACAGTAAGAGCTGTAAAAATGGGGAATAGACTCCCTCAAAAGTTGGTTCTAGCCAGCTCAGTAGATTGCTTTAAAAAAAGCTTGCATTCTTTCCTAAATGTATATAATCTAACTGGATACAAACATGTATAGGTAAAGTTGATCTAGGGAATATCCGATTGCCTCTTGGGGGATCAGGAAGGAATTTTTCCTCTGCTGGAGCAAATTGGTTCATGCTTTGCTGGGTTTTTCTGCCTTCCTCTGGATCAACTGTGGGTATGGGATTGTGTATAAAGGAGTGCATTCTTTTTCCTTTTATTGGTTGAAGTAGATCGACTTGTGTCTTTTTTCAACCAGACTAACTATGTAATATTATAAGGGGAATCCCAATTTCATGTTTCTCGGAATGCTGCTTCCTCAGGAGGATGAAATAATCATAACAAACGTTTTATATATATAGAGAGAGCAAAAGACCCCTTTCACATTGGGGCACACTCCGATTAGATCAGCAGGGGACCTGTCCACTGATCCTCTGCTGATCTGAGCATACTGAGTCCACTCTGCTCAATGGGTGGCAAGGTGTAAACAGACTTCACTTTACATCCCCCTGATCCATCTAGACAGAAGCAGATGTATCCCCTTCTGTTTTTTTAGCAGACCAGATCGGATTGGAGATAGCTGGGTGTAAACAGAATTAAATGTGAAATGAAGGGGGAGCTAGTGTTAATTGTACTGTATGTTACATAGTTGGTAAGGTTGGAAAAAGACAAGGCCATCCAGTCCAACCTGTGTATGTGATCATCCAAAAAATGTTTTTCAAAAAACCATATAATTTACCACTACCTGTTTATTATCAAATACAAACAAATGCTATGATCTCAATAATGCATTAAATGAACCAATCATATACTAATAACGAAATGTGAAACAAGTAAGTGACACGAAGTCCATCAATCCAAACAGCCTAACCCCTTCACGCCAACGTCACACAAATATGCAGCCCCACTGGACTGAGCTTTTTGCCGTGGGGCTGCATATTTAGGTACCTCACTTTGTGCTGGATGCACGCCGAATGGCACACTGCTAGCACAGAGACCGGTTTCTCACCATGAGCCTTGAGCCCCGTACTAATGCTCGGGACCCGGAACTCCCGATTCCAGGTCACCTGATAGCTGTAATAGCCTCTGATTGCCTATCACAGAGGTCAGTCACTGACAAGCCCACTGTTTTCTTTTTCTGTGAATGGAGGAGAGAGATACATTTTTCTCTCTCTGTCCTTGCACAGAAAAAAAGTGTGTGTAAAAAAATAAATTAATTAAATAATAAAAAAATAAAAAAAAAACAGATCAAGGCTTGATCTAGGTCAGTGTCAGGGTTAGTGTTTGGGTCAAGGTCAGGGTCAAAGATCAATGTCAGGGTCAAAGGTCAGTGTCAGTATTTTGGGCGGGACAGAATTTTTTTTAAAATTAGTATCAGTGTCAGTTAGTGTCAGTGTGTTTTAGGTAAGATAAAAAAAAGCAAAATGTGCACTATTATTTTTGGGCTGTAATATGGGTACATACAACACCTGAAGTACACATATGTGGTATTGCCTCAATCATCAGGAGTGGGAGAATTTATTTTGTTTGGTGTCAGGTTATGGTAGTACCAAGAAATATACAGCTACATTTTAAAAAAATGTTTGTTTTTTTTACTATTTTGGGCCAGTTTTCCTTTGATAATAAAAAAAAGGAGATATCCATTACCATTTACCACCAAATGAAAGGCCAGTTTGTCCTGAAAAAAACACGGCATAATCCACCTGGATGCACAAATTAGTTGTGATGATATGTACGGTTTTACTAACACATGTCAAAGTCACAAAATTGGGCTTAGGCATTTAGATTTGTTTTACCCTTAGGTGCAAAGAGGTTAAATCTTCTTTTCCATTCCAATCCCTTAAAAAAAATTACACCAGTGACTAGTGAAACCGCTAAACAAACACTCACCAGATGGCTTGCAATCACTTTAATTAAAAAGTGGTTAATGCGCTGGGTTGGGACTCCACTCTGTTCCAAAATAAGCCCAGCTCCTAATCTTGTTGACCATAGAGTTGAGTCCACCTCAATTGCACCTCATCCACATACACCAGTGTTTCTCAATCTTTTTTGTCTTGCGGCGTACCAAAAAGATCTAAAAATTTTCACGGCACACCTGAAAAGATTTAACAAATTTTGTGGTGAAGAACTTATTTATTTTTACATTTATTTCATTTTAAATTTAATGTGAAGGATGTGCCTGCTTTCGAGAGCAAATCAGATTGAAACGAGGCTCCAAAGTCGACAAACGGAAAAAACAAATGGAACAGTTTCTATTATTAATATAATTAGAGCAATCAAGTTCTCTCGAGATCTCGCACAAGTCTTGGGTTACAAAAGGAACCAATGAATGACAGACTGAAAGAGATTGCGTTTTTATATATGTTTCTTTTTTAACTTTTGCAACATTTATTTACCATTTAATTTTTCAATATGTTCAAGGTTTCAAAACGCTAGCAATCTAAAAAAAAATTCAAAACTCCTATGGCACACCTGCAAATCTCATGCGGCATACAGTTTGAGAATCACTGACATACACGGCTAAACCAGAGAGATAAAAAGATTCTCATAGCGTAGTATATTTATTATGTAAGCAACATGGAATAAACATACATATACTATAGGTGTACCTTTACATTATGGGTGCCACTCCAAGAACCTGAAATTGCGTAACCGGCAGTGATGTAATGAAAACTCCGCCTTAACGTGTTTCCCACACCAATGTCATCAGAAAGCAGACACAAGTCTGTTTACACCCGCTGGTCCACAAGGGTGAATGGACCTTCCAATCAGGTCCACCGAAAGACTGGCAAGCGGACCTGATTGGAACCTTTGCATGAAAGGGGCCTAAGGTTTAGGATAACAGTAAGTCATACATGATGACAATAGCGTATACAAATTCAAATGCAACTATGTAACATTGTCCACATCTCTCACTATAATACAAAAATCCATACCTTATATTAAAAACTTGTAAAATTAGAGAATCCTGAATTGACCCAAAAAGGCGGGACGGGCTTGCGATCAAGTTACATTCAATGGCACCCCAATTACGGGTTTTTGGGCATCAGGCGATTTAGAAATTGGATGGGGGAGGGAATTTTAATTTTAAATAGCACCTGTTGCCAGCCGTGCAATGTGTCACGGTAGAAGGCCATTAGACGAAATGCGTCTGACACAATTGCACGGTAACTTTGGAAGTGTAGCTGGGACGATTGGGAGGCACGGACCTTCTCTGCGGGATGGTAGAACGTTTGGAGTACCGAAGGGTCGTGGCAATAGGGGTTTACCAAGACGCTCAAACCCATTGACGCCCGGTACTTTTTTCTCCTATCTGCCAGCGTGACATGAAATGTTTGTGAGTAAAGCTATGTAGGGAGATTGCGGGAATAAAGCCATGTTTTAAACGATAATGCACGATGTGGCTCTGGTCTTTTCCCTCTATCCCATTTTGGTAACCGGTGGAGTTCCAACATCTCTTCCACTTGGATATTTGACGAAGTAGCTGTGCAGCATGATCGGTGCGTCTATGGAGTCATACGAGCGATTTTTGCCAAGCATGAGAATGCAAGGCAAATCTGTCTGGTGAGGGCAATTCTATGTTTGTGTCCTATGGTGAAGTGAATCACAAAGAATTAAATGACTCTCACTGGTGGAACAGTTACCGTATAATGAGGATCTGCTCTATATTTTTATTCATCTGTGAATAGACTGTATTTAGCACTGCTGAAGCTTCATATTTTTCATATTTTATGTTATAGTGTTTGAAGTGTTGGAAAGTGTGCTTTGATTGTTTACAAGTAGCAGCTGTGAATTATTTGGGTTTCTTTGTTCTTTATTACCAATTATCTGTGGTGCGGTGTGAAGATCGTATAGGCAAGGGCGTGATTTAGATCTTTTTCAGGGTGGATAGTTTGCACCATTGTTTTGCTGGGGTGCCATTAAAAGGAACTGGATCGCAATTGCATCCCGTGTTTTGCGGTGATTCGGAAATCGCAGGCAGAATCGCCTAGGTGTGAACCAAGCCTAATAAAGCTCCCAGACCACAGGTATTTGATAACATAATGAAAAATAAAAAAAGAAACATTGTATAAAACATTGTAACCATGTAGGTGATAAAAAGCAATATTGAAGAAAGCAATAAAAAACCAATAGCCAAAAAGCAGTTAAAGAAAACCACGCATGTAGATCTCATAACAAATGCATATATACACCGAGCAGCCATACTTTTTTAACCGCTAGCAGGTTAAAGAACAACTAAAGGCAAAACTTTTTCTTTTAGTTTCGGATAAAGTAAAGATGGTTGTGAACACCCGGCAGGTTTCTCTTGTTGTCTGTGCCCCTTCCCTATTTGTTCTGTTTAACATTAATATCAAAAATGATAATAGAAGAAAATCACACATTTTGGGTTGCCTGTTAAAAAGTAATAGAGGGGAAATCTTCCAATAGAAACACTTTTCTGGTGACCCGGAGAGGCCTAAGGGATTCCTTTAATTTGCGGAGATTTCCTCTCGCTTCCTATTTTAGCTATGGGACAGGAAGTGAAAGTAAATCTATGCAATGGGACACAGATGGCAAAAAAGAACCTGACAGGGGTTATTACTCTGACTTACTCAGAAATAAATTACTTACCAAAATTAAAGTGTTGCTTATAGTTCAACTTTAAGTAAATATCATTGATCTTGTTACAATGCCGTCTGAAAGTTGGTGCAATATATTAAGCAGCAAGTAAACGTGTTGTCTCTGAAGTTGATGTGTTGAAATCAGAAAATAATCAGCATCATAGTTTATTGTATATGGGGCTGCAGACCCACAGACCGGTTAGGGTGCCCATACTGACCTGTTTCTGCATGCAAAGCGCCTTCAATGGGATTGTGAGCATCATAACTGGACCACAGAGCAATAGAAGAAGGTGGCCTGATCTGATGAATCCCATTTTCTTTTACATCATGTTGAAAGCCAGGTGCATGTGCACTGTTTACCTGAGAAAGAGATGGCACCAGGATGCAGTATGTGAATAAGGAAAGCCGGCAGAGGCCAATGTTCTGCTGGGAAATCTTAGGTCCTGCCATTCATGTGGATGTTACTTGGCACGTACCACCTACCTAAACATTGTTGCTGACTAGAGTTGATCGAACCTCTGGAAATTCGGGTTCTGCTGGTTCGGCCGAACTTCGGGACAAAGTCCAGATTGGGGTCCAGACTGGACCCGAACTTTGACACGGACCCCGAACCACATTGAAATCAATGGGGACCCGAACTTTTAGGCACAAAAATGGCTGTAACAAAGTCCTGGAAAGTCCTAGAGGTCTGCAAAAGGAAGGAAAATGGGGGTAAGGGTCGGACAAGTGCCCTACAAAGAAATGGGGATAGGGAAATAACTTAAAATAATTTAAAAAATCAAAAATGGAGGTGGATGTGGACCATCTTTAAAGTGTGTGTTAAAAGCCTATTTCAGCCGCAGGGAGCCATATTAGTGTTGTAAAATCATGTTCAAACTGTGTGTGAAAAGTCTATTTCAGGCAGAGGGAGCCATATCAGTGTTGTAAAATTATCTTCAAACTGTGTGTGAAAAGTCTATTTCAGGCGGAGGGAGCCATATCACTGTTGTAAAATCATGTTCAAACTGTGTGTGAAAAGTCTATTTCAGCCGGAGGGAGCCATATCACTGTAGCAAAATCATGTTCAAACTGTGTGTGAAAAGTCTATTTCAGGCGGAGGGAGCCATATCAGTGTTGTAAGATCATGTTCAAACTGTGTGTGAAAAGCCTATTTCAGGCAGAGGGAGCCATATCAGTGTTGTAAAATCATGTTCAAACTGTGTGTGAAAAGTCTATTTCAGGTGGAGGGAGCCATATCGCTGTTGTAAAATCATGTTCAAACTGTGTGTGAAAAGTCTATTTCAGGCGGAGGGAGCCATATCAGTGTTGTAAAATCATGTTCAAACTGTGTGTGAAAAGTCTATTTCAGGCGGAGGGAGCCATATCAGTGTTGTAAAATCATGTTCAAACTGTGTGTGAAAAGTCTATTTTAAGCGGAGGGAGCCATATCACTGTTGTAAAATCATGTTCAAACTGTGTGTGTAAAGTCTATTTCAGGTGGAGGGAGCCATATCAGTGTTGTAAAATCATGTTCAAACTGGGTGTGAAAAGTCTATTTCAGGCGGAGGGAGCCATATCAGTGTTGTAAAATCATGTTCAAACTGTGTGTGAAAAGTCTATTTCAGGCGGAGGGAGCCATATCAGTGTTCCAAAATCATCTAAGATGATATGGCTCCCTCTGCCTGAAATAGACTTTTCACACACAGTTTGAATATGATTTTACAACACTGATATGGCTCCTTCCACCTGAAATAGACTTTTCACACACAGTTTGAACATGATTTTACAACACTGATTATGGCTCCCTCTGCCTGAAATAGACTTTTCACACACAGTTTGAACATGATTTTACAACACTGATATGGCTCCCTCCGCCTGAAATAGACTTTTCACACACAGTTTGAACATGATCTTACAACACTGATATGGCTCCAGCACTTCACTTGCTGACCATGTCTCTTACAGTTCTCTCTCTACACAGAACTTGCAGCTTTACACTTATTTGCTTCTCTCCACCTCAGAACTTAGTTTCCAGCCTGAAGGGAAATTTATCAGGCTTCTCTACACCTTTCTCTTCACCGCCGCTAGCACATGGTGAGGCCTACTCTGCAACAGCAGAGCCTTAGGAACACCTATTACAGGCCAGGGATCACGGGCCCCTGAATGTGTAGCAAAGTACTTGAGTGCTAGCCGGGCCTTTGACGGACTACAACTCCCAGCCCATCCTCTTCCATGTCTCATCGACCTGCTCTTTGGTAGTGACTCTCCTTTCCCTTGACTGGCTCCCAAGGCTCCCACAGACTGTCCACTATTCCTTTCCCAGCTGGCTCCAGCACTTTCTCCTCCAGTCCCAGGGACCGTCACTCACTGCACTGGTGGAGCACTTTAAAGTCTCTCTCCTCCTGGCTGCACCCCCAGGCCCCAAGGTCACCCTCCCCAGACTGGGGACGACCTCCCGGGTAGGAGCCTGCTCTACAGCGCCTCTGCTCCATCTCCAGACTTCCACCCAACACTAGTCCTCCCAGATTAGGCTGACTTAGAGTATTTAAGGAGGCCTGCCCCCTGTCAATTCTGCTTGGGGATTGGTCAGGGCTCCTTAGAATACTCCAGATGGTGCCACCTATCTCCCAGCTCTTTGACCAGAAACCTTCCCCAGGTTTCTAGAAAGAAGTGGGAGGTTCTGGTTACCTCATCTGTTAAGTCCACCCAATCCTTCCTGAGCCTCTCCTCACAGCCCAGATCAAAACTTTCAGGCCTGCACATTACAGTCAGGCCTGGCTAAATTTACCTCTCCTAGCCAAAACGCCCCGCTAGAAAACGCACCTATACTATGGGGGAGCTACAAATGTAAAAAATAGAATTGTAAAAACAAATGAATAAAAAAAATGGTAAAAAATAATACAAAAATAAAATAAAAATAATAATACCGACACCAGTGGTGGAACTACCAGGGTCACAAAGGTTGCGCTTGCAACTGAACTCTGGAAGAAAGGGCCCTGGCCATGGGTCAGGGGGACCCTTTGTGGTTTCTTGCACTGGGTCCCTGAAGGTTCTAGTCACTCTACTGCTTCAGTGGTCTAGTGGCATTCATGTTTCAATGGGTCAGGGCTGTTTTGGCAGCAAACGGGGGACTTGCTCAATATTACGTGGGTGGTCATAATGTTATGGCTGATTGGTGTATAAAGCCAAAGTATCAATATAAATATAATAATACTACATTCAAAATAAGTAAAACAGTACATAAATATAAAGCTATAACATTGATTTAAATATGTCTATACTACATTCCAAATAAGTAAGGACAAAAACAGTAATGATGTAATCTATAAAACAATATAACAATGGTATATGTAAGAGGTCAGAGTAACCTAAACAGGTGCGTGGTATGTTTTTCACACTGTCAGCAAAAGAGAGGAAAACAAATCTACTTGGAAAAGTAGTTAACATTCAACATACTGTATAATTCAATCAATTTGGGATACAAGTCTTTTATCTAAAGATCCAATAAACCCCTCTCTTGAATAACAGTTTGAGCACATCCCCTCCTCTTTTTGGGAGTCTAACGTTTTTAGTAGCCTGTACCTTGACCGCAAATTTGTCCCCTCCGTGACAATCATTAAAATTATAAGCAATATTAGCGAAGTGATGCTGTTCTATATTATGGAGGTGATCATGTGCAGGATCCCTCAACCTCCTGGTAGTTCTGGCCAGGCCCAGACTGGGACAAAATACAGGTCTGTGCATTTTGGACTGAGCAGCCCATTACATGTTAGCCGCCCCCTTCCCCGCTGGAGCAGAGCAGATTTTATTTGTAATGTCAAAAAAAATCAAGTGTTACAACTCAAGAAGGAGGATTTGATTCTAAACATGTCCTATAGCTAACTCTCGAACTTATAGTGTCACCTCTCAAAATATGGGTATAGGACGGACTTTTTTTTGCTCCGCATTTAAAGTTACCCTTAAAATGTTGCCAAGTAATGGACTATGTAGAACCGGAGTGAAACCAACTAGGAGATAAAACATTTCCCAACGTTGGGGCTCTCTTAGATACACAATTGATACCTTTTGGCCCAGTTCACACTGGTGCGACAGGAAAGTCACGCAACTTTCCTTCCGATTTTGCTCTTCGACTTTGGTCTGACTTTCATGTGACTTTCATGCGACTTTAATAAATGGGATCTGATTTTGAGATGAGTGCGACTTGTCCTTTGACCAATCAATACAATTCCTTTGGTTCTGGTATGGATGAAAATCAACAAACAGCCAGGCACAACAATTGATGACCAAGGGAGCCTTGATAGAAGATAATACCCAGCTGAGGCCGCTGCTCCCAAACTCAGAAGACCAAGTGAGAGAAAACAAATAAAAACAAATAAAAACCACTAGGGGAGCACTGATCCAGAGGAGTCAATAATGATAGGATTCTTATCAATCATGTAAACTTTTATTAGCAAAGGAAAAAAGTATACATAGCTGCCCAGAGATACATAATTATCCAAGACACGGTGAAAATCAGCAAATCAAAATATGTAAAAACCCTGTAAGCACAAAAACTCACGGCAGCCACAATGCATACTGGGGAGCCTGAAGCGCTGGATAGATGGCTGTCCCACCTCATGTGCTGTCTGGCAGATGATACAGGCTCACCAGATGTCTGAAGGTGCTTGATGGAACACTATCGCGATGTGGATACTCAGGGAAAAGGGCAGGTTCTCCAAGGTGCCAGAGGAGCCTATGTCACCTATGTGCGAACCGGCCCTAATACTTTTAACCCAATCAAACTAAACTCTCTGTCAGAGTATGATTGCCAATTAAAAGGGAACTCCAAGTAAATAAATCATTATGATTAATTGAATGAAGCTGAAGGAAGTGAAGCTGATCTGTGCTAATATTCTCTTTCTATAGGTTTTGGGGATAAGCTAACTTTTGCACACAATGGGTTTTCTGATAATCGTTATCCTGACGAGGTCCTCTTTAAAATACCCGAGCTCTGCCTTATAAGTGTGGAGAATAGAATGTTGTGCATTATGATATCTCTTAATATATGGATACACAAAGTGATCTTTGCTCTCAGTCTCATGTGACTCTGATAATACTGTAGAGGAGAGCATGCATGGATTGCTGTTATCAGCAGTTCCTTCATTTTCTTGGTTTCAGCAAAATAAGACCTAAGCTTCTATGTCCGTTGTTAAATGTGTCCTATTTTTTTCTTTCCCTTTACCACGGTAAGCACATAACTTGGCTATCCTTTATTATGTCTGTAAAAATGAAAAGATAAAAAGTTAAAAGCCAGCTGAGCAAGCATGAACAATGAAAACCTCAAATTAAAGTATATGTAATAAGCCAAGTCTTTTTGGTGTTTGACAAATGTCAATAGGATAAAACCCTTGTCAGCTTTTTTATTACTATCT
>BLSH010306994.1:968017-980705 GCA_018402905.1 Glandirana rugosa
TTTTTTCTGTCCAATTTCCGTTCGGTCCAGTATGTATCCTTACATCTTTATCGTCGAACCCAGGGTTCATTTAGTCCTTGATCGACTTCTGGGGAATCATTAGACAGGTACAGTGTGAGGTCGAATTATAACGGGTAAACCGCGGTTATGGTCACGGCTCACACGTACAGACGTGTTCACGTGATTATGTGTAGACCATCGCTGAAATACGTGTCTTTGTGTTTCTTCCTTACCAGAAGAACATGACCTTGCACGAACTGGAAGGAATGTGGACAACGTCGCACGACTGCGCAATTGTCAGTTAAAGCGACGCAGTGCCGAATCGCAAAAAGGGCTCCGGTCCTAAAGCAGGAAATCCTTCCGGGGCTGAAGTGGTTAAGTAACAGCCACACCTCTCAGTCCTGAACTCGTAATGTAGAGAAGAAGATAGGGGATTTCTGACCAGGTGTAAGGAAGGTCAAGCACGTTCCAGTACAAGAAGACCATTCCTTCTTTGTGTTTCTGTGCATAAAGTCGCTACCAGATGTGTATTAGTGCACTTGTGCAGACATGCACACTCGGCACTGGTATTGGCGCCAAATGGGCAATATTAAGCTGGAGTGTGACATGGACAGATTACTAAGGGGTCTTCAGCTAGTTCCTGATTTACTTGGGACCCAAGCTGCTATTTCTACATTCCTATGTATGACCTGGCTTGCCTTTAACCTGTCTTTTTTGTCTGCTTGTTGTGACCTCGGCCTGTAAACTGACACTGTCTCTGCCTTAAGTTCCTGTACTTCAATATCAGGCTGTTGCTGACCTTGGCCTGTATCCTCTCATTTTCCCTGATGCCTATTCAGAACCCCTATCAAGCTGTTGACAACCTTTGGCTTGTGTCTTGGTTTTGTTCCTGCTATTCAGGTGCTAACTGGTGATCCACAGTCATCTGTTCTTCACACCCGACAGTTGGTACTGCCTGCAGCATTGACCCTTGTGCCACTAGGTGTCCTTACATCTCCTGTCACCTCTACCAGGGGGTTTTGACAAGAAGTACAAGAGAAGCCCTCTCTTTAGCTCGATCTCCATCAGGTATGTGTCACCAGGTCTGTTAGTGAATGCTGATTACTGGAAGCACTGGTGTCTATTGAACTGTACAGTGCTAAATTAATTCCCAGTACAATTGCTGTATAAGAAAAGTGGAAGTAAGATTATGAAAATGGTGGTCATTAGTACAAAGTCTGCCTGACTGCATATCTTTCTCTATGGCTTCCATTCTGCTTTAGTACCCATTTAGTGCTTTTTTTAGGCAACATGCACCAATGAATGGTGCATAGAAATATTTTTTTTCTTTGTCATAAATTAGCAATCATTGTCTTATTTTGGATAAGTGATGGAATGAGATATATGGATACCTCTTTTTTAAGAAGGCTTTACTGAACTAACCACTGTTTAGATTGAAAGATTTTTATTGCTTTACTCTTTTCTCACAATAACCTGTATTGTTACAGTATACTGTGTTAATGAGCCTCTGGGGAAGATGGGGCAAGGTTTAGATAAGTTTTCTTTTTTTGATATGTATGTGCAGCTTTTGGTCTTCCCATAGTAGGAATAGTACCATCCTTGCAGATATTCTTCATATGCAGGACCCCAGATATTTAGTGGAGACATTTAGGCTCAATTCACACTAATGCATTTTGCTTTTCATCATTTTTTCATTCCTTTTTGCTGTGTCTTCTGCATTTTTTACCGCATTTTTGATGCGTTTTTACCCTGTTTTTACCGCAATTTTGCCCAGGGGCCCACACCACGGCGATTGGGATAAAGTGTGTCCCTTGGACACAGCCCATTCCTGATCAGGCTAAAGAGCCAATGAAATTGGCTCTTTACCACATGACCAGCTGTGTCCAATCACAGCCGGTCACATGTGTTGCTGCTTGTGAAGCGCACTGCGGTGACTGGGGATGAGGCACGTCTCTCGGACACAGCCCATCCCCGATCAGGATGAAGAGCCAATGAAATTCATCATTCATGCATCAGAGTACCTGTCACCAGCCCCAGAGTACTTGTCACCAGCATCAGAGTACCTGTCACCAGCCCCAGAGTACCTGTCACCAGCATCTGGGTACCCCATCAGAGTACCCAAGTACCTGTCACCAGCTCATCAGAGTACCCGAGTACCTGTCACCAGCCCATCAGAGTACCCGAGTACCTGTCACTAGCCCATGCCTTGTAGATTATACATTGGGGTGTATGCTTTTAAAAATGGGGTAATTTTGTGGATGTTTCCAATTGTCCTGTTGCTCCTGGATCTTCAAAAGTGAGATAGTTTGCCAGGAAACAAAATGTGTAATTTATGCTCCTAGAACGCCTGACGGTGCTCCCTGCATGTTGGACCTCCCTATGTGGTCAGGCTGTGGAAAAGTCTCTCACATGTGGTATCGCCATACTCAGGATGAGTAGCGGAATGTATTTAGGAGTGTAATTTTTGCTATGCATTTTGCGTTTTTAAATCTGTCCAACAACAAATTGTTCCCCAAAAATAACAAAAAAACGCAAACCGCGGCAAAATTGTGGTAAAACGCAGTAAAAAATGCAGAAAGCACAGGAAAAAGCACTGCAGAAATGCTCAAAAGCAATAAGGATAGATGTGAATCGAGCCTTAAGACCTGTATATGGAAAACTACACAGGGAGAGTAGATACCACTGGTGCTGGTCATAATAAGAACTTGATGTAGACTTATTCACTTAACCAGGGAATAAAATCCAGCACATCCCTTAGTAAAAGCACCACATAATAAAAACAAAAACACTGGCTAGCTACACATTTAACCCTTTGATTGCCCTAGATGTTTAACCCCTTCCCAGCCAGTGTCATTAGTACAGTGCATGTTTTAGCACTGATCACTGTATTAGTGTCACTAGTTCCCACTAAGTGCCAAAAGTACCAGTTAATGTCAGATTGTTTGATGGAAATTCATAGTTATATAGTTAGTCAGGTTGAAAAAAAGACACCAGTCCATCTAGTTCAACCAATAAAGAAAAAAAAAAAAAAAAAAAACATACAATCCCATATACACAATCCTATACCCACAGTTGATCCAGAGGAAGGCGAAAACCCACAGCAAAGCATGATCCAATTTCCTCTAGCAAGGGAAAAAAATTCTTCCTGATCTGCCGAGAGGCATTCGGATTTTCCCTGGATCAACTTTACGTACATTAAGGAAAGAATCCAGGCCTTTCTTAAAGCAATATACTGAGTTGGCCAGAACCAGCTCTTGAGGGAGTCTGTTCCACATTTTCACAGCTATTACTGTAAAGACACCTTTCCGTATTTGGAGATGTAATCTCTTTTCCTCTAGGCATAAAGAGTGCCCCCTTGTCCTTTGTGATGACCTTAAAGTGAATAACTCAACACCAAGTTCACTATATGGATGACTTACTGTATGTATTTGAACATGTTGATTATATACCCCCTTAATCTCCTCTTCTCAAGAGAGAATAAATTCAGTTTCTCTAATCTTTCCTCATAGCTGAGCTCCTCCGTGCCTATTATTAGTTTGGTTGCCCTTCTCTGCACTTTCTCGAGTTCCCAGATATCCTTTTTTGAGTACTGGTGCCCAAAACTGAACTGTATATTCCAGATGAGGTCTTATTAATGATTTGCACAGGGGCAAAATTATCTCTCTCTCTGGAGTCCATACCTCTCTTAACACAAGAAAGGATTTTGTTCGCTTTGGAAACTTGGCAGCTTGGCATTGCATGCCATTATTAAGCGTATGATCTACCAAAACCCCCAGATCCTTCTCCACGATTAGTTCCCCCAGTTGTACTCCCCCTAGAACAGCTGTGCTCATAAGTTTACATACCCTGGTAGAATTTAAGTTTTCTTGGCCATTTTGCAGAGAATATGAATGATAACACAAAAACATTTCTTTCACTCATGGTTAGTGTTTGGCTGAAGCCATTTATTATCAATCAACTGTGTTTACTCTTTTTAAACCATAATGACAACAGAAACTACCCAAATGACCCTGATCAAAAGTTTACATACCCAGGTGATTTTGGCCTGATAACATGCACACATGTTGACACAAAGGGGTTTTAATGGTTATTAATAGTAACCATCCTCACCTGTGATCTCTTCGCTTGTAATTAGTGTGTGTATAAAAGGTCAGTGAGTTTATGGACTCCTGACAGACCCTTGCATCTTTCATCCAGTGCTGCACTGACGTTTCTGGATTCTGAGCCATGGGGAAAGCAAAATAATTGTCAAAGGATCTGTGGGAAAAGGTAGTTGAACTGTGTAAAACAGCAAAGGGATACAAAAAGATATCCAAGGAATTGAGAATGCCAATCAGCAGTATTCAAACTCTAATCAAGAAGTGGAAAATGAGGGGTTCTGTTGAAACCAAACCACGGTCAGGTAGACCAACTAACATTTCAGCCACAACTGCCAGGAAAATTGTTCGGGATGCAAAGAAAAGCCAACAAATAACTTCAGGACTCTCTGAAAACATGTGGTGTGGCTGTTTCAAGACGCACAATAAGGAGGCACTTGAAGAAAGATGGGCTGCATGGTCGAGTCACCATAAGTAAGCCATTACTACACAAATGCCACAAAGTATCCAGCTTACAATATACCAAACAGCACAGAGACAAGCCTCAAACCTTCTGGCACAAAGTCATTTGGAGTGATGAGACCAAAATTGTGCTTTTTGGCCACAACCATAAACACTTCATTTGGAAAGGAGTCAACAAAGCCTGTGAAACACGGTGGTGGAACGCTAATGTTTTTGGGATGTGTGAGCTTCAAAATTGATGGCAGTTGTTATTGAATGCAGTATGTTATTAAAATATCCTGGAGGAACATTTGCATTCATCAGTCAGGAAGCTGTGCATGGGACATACTTGGTCATTCCAATATGACAATGATACAAAACACAAGGCCAAGTCGACCTGTCATTGTCTGCAGTAGAATAAAGTGAAGGTTCTGGAGGGGCCATTTCAGTCTACTGACCTCAATATCATTGAGCCACTCTGGGTAGATCTAAAAGTTCAGTTCATGCAAGACAGCCCAAGAATTTGCAGGAACTGTAGGCTGTTTGCCAAGAGGAATGGACAGTTTTTCCATCTGAGAACATAAAGAGCCTCATCCACAAATACCACAAAAGACTTCAAGCTGTCATTGATGTTAAAGGGGGCAATACACAGTATTAAGAACTGGGATATGTCAACTTTTGATCAGGGTAATTTGGGTAGTTTCTGTTGTCATTATGATTTAAAAAGAGTAAACACAGTTGATTGATAATAAAGGGCTTCAGCCAAACACTAACCACGAGTGAAAGAAAAGTTTTTGTGTTCTCATTCATATTCTCTGAAAAATGGCCAAGAAATCATAAATTCTGCCAGGGTATGTAAACTTATGAGCACAACTGTATATACGATGCATGCATATTCTTAGCCCCTAAGTGCATAAGTTTACATTTATCTACATTAAACCTCATCTGCCACATAGTCGCACAATTAAATATAATAAGTTAATAACACAATACGCTATAAGTCGCTGATCTCCCACATTAGTATAAAAAAAAAATCAATAAAAATACTGTATATGTACCATAGTTTATAGACGCTATAACGCGCAAACCAATCAATAGACGCTTATTGGGATTTTTTTAACAAAAAATATGTAGCAGAATACACATTGGCCTAAATTTATGAAGAAATTCGATTTTTTACATTTTTTTATTGGATATGTTTAATAGCAGAAAGCAAAAAATATATTTTTTTTTTCAAAATTGTCCATCTTTTTTTGTTTATAGCACAATTAAAAAAAAAAACCCAGTGGTGGTCAAATGCCAACAAAAGAAAGCTATATTTGTGGAAAAAAGACATGGATTTCATTTTTAAAAATGGCCTGGTCATAAAGGGGGTTAAATCTTCCGGAAGTCAAATGATTTTAAAGTAATTTAAAAAGGAGAAGGGGGCACTCTTTATGTGTGGAGAAAAAAAATATAGGTTTTACATAATGGAAGGCTTCTTCATGGGGCTGTGAAAATGTGGAATAGACTCCGTCAAATTGTTCTGGCCAGCTCAATAATATTTTTTCAAAAAGAGCTGGATGTGTTCCTAAATGCATAAAATAAAACTGGATAGTTACTAACATGTGGTTCAGGAATATCAAATTGCCATCTGGGTATCAGGAAGGAATTTTCCACATTGGAGCACATTGAATTATGCATTATGAGACTTTTTTGCCTTCCTCTGGATCAACCATGGGTACAGAATAGTGTATATGGAAATGTTCTATTTATTTTATTTTTTTTTCTGTTGGTTGAACTAGATGGATTTGTGTCTTTTTTCAATCTGAATAACTACGTAACTAAGAAGGCGGACTTGGGAAATCAAGTGCAGAGATCCCCCAAGGTTCCCCAAACAATATCTGAAATAACAGCTGTCAATCTGATAGCATCAACCAAATGCCAGTATGTCAGATTTAGAGGGGCTAACCCTTTAACATGCTGCTCAGAGGTATAAATCACAGTTGTTTGTAGCAACAAAGCACAACACAGTCTTTATTTCATTTGTAAATAACTTTGCAGTGATTTGCAATAGAAACAAAGTATTAGTGTCATTGTATGCAAGAAAAAATATATTATAAACGTGCAATTATTAGTTATTTCTCATAAATTACAACCAAGTGGTGGTAAAGGGGCAAACCATTTTATAGTAAAGGTCCTCAATGGACCCATCCTGAGAAATTGTATTATTATTATTATTATTATTATTATTATTATTACAGGGACTTACAGTATCTCACAAAAGTTAGTACACCCCTCACATTTTTGTAAATATTTTATTCTATCTTTTCATGTGACAACACTGAAGAAATGACACTTTGCTACAATGTAAAGTAGTGAGTGTACAGCTTGTATAACAGTGTAAATTTGCTGTCCCCTCAAAATAACTCAACACACAGCCATTAATGTCTAAACCGCTGGCAACAAAAGTGAGTACACCCCTAAGTGAAAATGTCCAAATTAGGCCCAAAATTTCAATATTTTATGTGGCCACCATTATTTTTTAATTTCCTTTACCCTCTTGGAGATGGAGTTCACCAGAGCTTCACAGGTTGCCACTGGAGTCCTCTTCCAGTCCTCCATAACGACATCACAGATCTGGTGGATGTTAGAGACCTTGCGCTCCTCCACCTTCCATTTGAGGATGCCCCACAGGTTCTCAATAGGGTTTATGTCTGGAGACATGCTTGGCCAGTCCATCACCTTTACCCTCAGCTTCTTTAGCAAGACAGTGGTCGTCTTGGAGTGTGTGTTTGGGGTCGTTATCATGTTGGAATACTGCCCTGCGGCCCAGTCTACGAAAGTAGGGGATCATGCTCTGCTTCAGTATGTCACAGTACATGTTGGCATTCATGGTTCCCTCAATGAACTGTAGCTCCCCAGTGCCCGGTAGCACTCATGCATCCCCAGACCATGACACTCCCACCACCATGCTTGACTGTAGGCAATACACACTTGTCTTTGTACTCCACACCTGGTTGCCGCGACACACGCTTGACACCATCTGAACCAAATAAGTTTATCTTGGTCTCATGAGGCAACAGGACTTGGTTCCAGTAATCCATGTCCTTAATCTACTTGTCTTCAGCAAACTGTGGGCTTTCTTGTGCATCATCTGTAGAAGAGGCTTCCTTCTGGGACGACAGCCATGCAGACCAATATCATACCATGTGTGGCGTATGGTCTGAGCACTGACAGGCTGACCCTCACCCATTCAACCGCTGCAGTAATGCTGGCAGCACTCATATGTCTATTTCCCAAAGACAAGCTCTGGATATGATGCTGAGCTTGTGCACTCAACTTCTTTGGTCGACCATGGCGAGGCCTTTTCTGAGTGGAACCTGTCCTATTAAACTGCTGTATGGTCTTGGCCACCATGCTGCAGCTCGGTTTCAGGGTCTTGGCAATCTTCTTATAGCCTAGTCCATCTTTATGTAGAGCAACAATTCTTTTTTTCAGATCCTCAGAGAGTCTTTTGCCATGAGGTGCCATGTTGAACTTCCTGTGACCAGTATGAGAGAGTGAGAGCGATAACATCAAATTTAACACACCTTCTCCCCACTCACACCTGAGACCTTGTAACACTAACAAGTCACATGACACTGGGGAGGGGAAATGGCTAATTGGGCCCAATTTGGCCATTTGCACTTAGGGGTGTACTCACTTTTGTTGCCAGCGGTTTAGACATTAATGGCTGTGTGTTGAGTTATTTTGAGGGGACAGCAAATGTACACTGTTATACAAGCTGTACACTCACTACTTTACATTGTAGCAAAGTGTAATTTCTTTAGTGTTGTCACATAAAAAGATATAATAAAATATTGACAAAAATGTGAGGGGTATACTCACTTTTGTGAGATCCTGTATATAGGGCCATCAATTTACGCACCACTTTACATACAGCATCTCACAAAAGTGAGTACACCCCTTCACATTGTTGCAATTTATGTTGGGTTGTAGTGCCAGCAGATTTTCAACTTAAAGCAAGCACAGTAAGTTTCTTATCTTTCCTGTTCTGAGTGGAATCTGCCCCGTTAAACAACTGTATGGTTGTGGTCACCATGCTGCAGTTCAGTTTCATGGTCTTGGCAATTTTCTTATAGCCTAGGCCATCTTTATGTGGAGCAACAATTCTTTTTTAAGATCCTCAAAGAGTTCTGTGCCATGAGGTGCCATGTTGAACTTCCAGTGACCAGTATGAGAGAGTGAGAGTGATAGCACCAAATTTAAAGTGGAGTTCCACCCTAAAATGGAACTTCCTCTAATTAGATTCCTCCCCCCTCCGGTGCCACATTTGGCAACTTTCAGGGGGGAGGGGAGAGCTGATACCTGTCAAAACCAGGTATTTGCTCCCACTTCCGGAGAAAGATCACCGCACAATTGCGATCTACGCAATATCCGCCCACCCCCGCTGTCTTCTGGGAGACACGCAGGTCCGAGAAGACAGCAGGTACCATTGGGAAAGCGCAGGGCAACTCGCGCATGCGCAGTAGGAAACAGGCTGTGAAGCTGCAAGGCTTCACTTTCGGTTTCCCTTAGTAAGAATGTCAGCTCCTGCACCAATCGGCTTCAGGTGCCAACATCGCGGGCCCCCTGGACAGGGAAGTGTCCTTATATTAAAAGACAGCAGCTACAGTATTTGTAGCTGCTAACTCTTAATTTTTATTTCACCTGAACTCCGCTTTAACACACCACCTGCTCCCCATTTACACCCAGGCCCGGCTCTACCACTAGGAGGAGTAGGCGGCCGCCTAGGGTGCACTGCCACCTAGGGTGCCTTGCTGCTGTTGTTACATCACTGGCTGCTCTGCATGCATCACAGAGGCTGGCAGCACCCCCCCCCCCCAGGCCGCTCTGCCTAGATTAGGTCAATGTGGAGTGGAGAAGTAGAGAGCTGCGGGTGGCAGCACCACACACACCGCCTCAGGCCGCTGTGCATCCTGGCATGTTATGCATGTCACTACAGTCACTCACTGGCCAGCACCATAGCCGCTCCCCACCCCCACGTGGAGGGCGCTGTGCAGGATGCATCCTGGCATGTCATAGGACACAAAGATCATCTACAGAGACCGGACGGCACATCTCCCCCCTCCCCATGGAGGCCGCTCTGCATACTGCTGGCATGCGCTGCAGATCAGGCTGCATTTGATGGGCGAAGGTGAGGCTGCATTTAATGGGCGCAGGTAAGGTTGAGCCAAGGGTGGGGGAGGGGTGGCAAAATTAGGTTTTGCCTAGGGTGTCAAAAATATTTGCACCAGCCCTGTTTACACCTGAGACCTTGTAGCACTAAAGAGTCACACAACACCGGGGAGGGAAAATGGCTAATTGGACCCAATTTGGACATTTTCACTTAGGGGTGTACTCGCTTTTGTTGCCAGCAGTTTAGACATTAATGGCTGTGTGGTGAGTTATTTTGAGGGGACAGCAAATATACACTGTTATACAAGCTGTACACTCACTACTTTACATTGTTACAAAGTGTCATTTCTTTAGTGTTGTCACATAAAAAGATATAATAAAATATTTACAAAAGTGTGAGATACTGTATATATTGTACATTCACATCAGTCCCTGCCCTCAAGGAGCTTACAGTTTAAGGTCGATAACTCACATTCACACATACACATACTAGGGCCAATTTAGACAAGAGCCAATTAACCTACCAGCATGTGTTTGGTGGATGGGAGGAAACCTACACAGGCACAGGGAGTACATGCAAAATCCAGGCAGGTAGTGCCATGGTTGGGATACAAACCGACGACCCTGGTGCTGATAAGAGGATGTGCTAACCGCTTAGCCACTTAACCTGTGAGTTCTGGAGCTGCCCCTTGCAATAAATAGGGTGACTTCAATAACAGCAGCTCCGAGATTAATATGTACCACTGGCCTGGGAGCTTAATTAAGTGTGCGAGAGAGAGGGCGCTCTTAAGGGAATTCAGTAATGTAAAAAAAACCTGCTGTCTTTACAACCACTTTAAAACTGTATTAAATAACAATTCAACCATAAAAGAGATAAATAAAATTATACAATCCCACATACACAATCCTATACCCACAGTTGATCCAGAGGAAGGTGAAAAACCTGATAAAGTATGATCCAATTTGCTACAGGAGGGGAAAAATTCCTTCCTGATCCCCTGAGAGGCAATTACATATTCCCTGGATCAACTTTACCAATAAATGTTAGTACCCAGTTATATTATGTACATTTAGGAAAGAATCAAGTCCTTTTTTAAGCAATCTACTAAGCTGACCAGAACCAGCTTTTGAGGGAGTCTATTCCACATTTTCACAGCTCCTACTGTAAAGAAACCTTTCTGTATTTGTAGACAAAATTTTCCTCTAGATGTAAAGATTGGATCCCTTATGTATTTGTATATGTTGACGATGTCCCCTGTAATCTCCTCTTCTCAAGAGAGAATAAATTCAGTTCCTCTAATCTTTCCTCACAGCTGAGCTCCTCCATACTTCCTATCAGTTTGGTTGCCCTTCTCTGCACTTTCTCCAGTTCCCGATATCCTTTTTGAGAACTGGTGCCCAAAACTGAACTGCATTTTCCGGATGTTGTCTTACTAATGATTTGTACAGGGGAAAAATGTTATCTCTCTCTCTGGACCCCATACCTCTCTTAATGCAAGAAAGGACTTTGCTTGCTTTGGAAATAGCAGCTTGGCACTGCATGGTATTATTAAGCTTATGATCTACCAAAACCCCCAGATCCTTCTCCACCATCATTCGCCACGTAGTTGGTCAATTAAATGGTGCATTGAGGTTGGCTTGTAATTTGGAGATATTCTGTAAAGACATTATTCCACTGCATAGCTTGGTGTCATCTGCAAAGACGAAAATACTACTTTTAATCCCAGACCCTACATCATTTATAAATATATTAAAAAGCAAGGGTCCCAACACTGAACCTTGGGGTACACCACTGATAACCTTAGACCATTTAGAGTATGAATCATTAACCACTACTCTCTGAATTCGGTCTTTTAGCCAGTTTTCTATCCATTTACAAATTGATCTTTCTAAGCTTATAGACTTTACCTTACACATTAGCCATGTGTGGGGAACGGTGTCAAACGCTTTTGCAAAATCCAAGTATACCACGTCCACAGCCACCCCTCTGTCCAAGGTTTTACTTACTTCCTCATAAAAAGAAATCAGATTTGTCTAACAACTTCTGTCTCTCACGAATCCATGCTGTCTGTTGCTTAAAATACTTTTTTCCATCAAGAACTCATCTGTGTGGTCTTTTATTAAACTCTCCAGTATCTTCTCGACTATAGAAGTTAAACTAACAGGTCTATAATTACTTAGTAAAGACTTTGATCCCTTTTTAAATATGGGCACCACATTGAACCTACACCAATCCATTGATACTTTCCCAGTCATTAAATAGTCCCTAAAAATTGGAAACAATGGCTTTGAAATAACAGAGCTCATTTAATGTAGGATCCATGGTGGATGTCATTTGGTCCAGGTGCTTTATCAACCTTTGTTCTGTATACACATTTCTGAAACAGTAAGGGTGCAGAGCTAACTGAATGTTAAAAAGTCTCTAAAAACATCAAAAGTCCACATAATATGTTGTTAAGAGGATCCCCACACCAGCTTCAATGAGATAGGATGTGCATACACTCATCTGCACTGTGAGAGGAGGCAAGTCTGCTTACCGGATCATATTGACCCTCGGGTTATACACTGTGTGCAGAATTATTAGGCAAATGAGTATTTTGACCACATCATCCTCTTTATGCATGTTGTCTTACTCCAAGCTGTATAGGCTCGAAAGCCTACTACCAATTAAGCATATTAGGTGATGTGCATCTCAGTAATGAGAAGGGGTGTGGTTTAATGACATCAACACCCTATATCAGGTGTGCATAATTATTAGGCAACTTCCTTTCCTTTGGCAAAATGGGTCAAAAGAAGGACTTGACAGGCTCCGAAAAGTCAAAAATAGTGAGATATCTTGCAGAGGGATGCAGCACTCTTAAAATTGCCAAGCTTCTGCAGCGTGATCATCGAACAATCAAGCGTTTCATTCAAAATAGCCAACAGGGTCGCAAGAAGCGTGTGGAAAAACCAAGGCGCAAAATAACTGCCCGTGAACTGAGAAAAGTCAA
>BLSH010306994.1:991732-1010694 GCA_018402905.1 Glandirana rugosa
GTAGAGGATCAAGATTTCCCTCTCAAAGGTCGACAACGAATCTCCCCGTCTAAGAACAAGTTTTTGGTAACGAATGAGGATATCCCGGTCGACAAACAACATTCACTGCGTAATAACAAGTTTTTAGTAGAGGATCAAGATTTCCCTCTCAAAGGTCGACAACGAATCTCCCTGTCTAATAACAAGTTTTTGGTAACGGATGAGGATATCCCGGTCCAAGGTCGACAACGAGATTCACTGTCTAATAAATAACAAGTGTTTAGTAGAGGATCAAGATTTCCCTCTCGAAGGTCGACAACCACACTCGTCACGTAAAGAACGTGGTTTTATTTTTCAGGCCGATGCAACCACATATAGGAGTAGGCAATGGTTTTTGAACAATAATCTGTCCCTCTAAGCAACAGCTGGAAACTCTCCCTTTAGAACTAGGAGATGATTTTTGAACAATAATGCGTCACTTACAACAAACAGCTGGCCCTATAGGAGTAAGCAATGGTTTTTGAACAAGAATCTGCCCCTCTAAGCAACAGCTGGAAACTCTCCCTTTAGAACTAGGAGATGATTTTTGAACAATAATGTGTCACTTACAGCAACAGCTGGCCCTATAGGAGTAGGCAATGATTTTTGAACAATAATCTCTCCCTCTAAGCAGAAGCCTCTACCTAGTGCAGTCAGATCACTCAAAGCAGCAGTATGTGAAATCTCAAATTACTCCCACAATCTGATTGTTGAGTACGATCGCACAATCTGATCGCTGTGTACGATCCCACAATCTGATCGTTGTGTACGATCCCACAATCTGATCGTTGTGTACGATCATAACGATCGTTGTGTTAGGCAGGGTTTGATCTGCAATGTGTCACTCAAAGCAGCAGTATGTGAAATCTCAATTACTCCAACAATCTGATCGTTGTGCACGATCGTATCGATCATTGTTTTATGCAGAGTTTGATCTGCAATCTGCAACTCAAAGGAGCAGTATGTGAAATCTCAAATTTCTGCTATCTGTCCCTCAGAGCAACAGCAGTAGTAATCTCAGGATGCAGGATCAGATGTTAAAATGTCTGTAATCTCTCCCTCACACCGGCAGCTTCCTCTCCCTACACTAACCCAAGAGCATGTGACATGCAGCACTGTGACTCCAGCTTATAAAGAGGCTGGGTCACATGATGCACTGGCCAATCACAGCCATGCCATTAGTAGGCATAGCTGTGATGGCTTCTAAGGGCAAACCAGTAAAAAATGTGTTGATTGGCTGCCCTGCAGCTATTCAACATGCGTGATCAACTACCAGAACCCAGAACCCGAACCCGAGTGTTTTTTGAAATGTCCGTGTTCGGGTCCGGGTCCCGGACACCCGAAAGTTCGGTACGGACCCGAACGTTACAGTCTGGGTTCGCTCAACACTACTAGTGACCCATTGACATGCCAAAATTGGCATGTCATTTTTTTGGAGGGGGAGCGGGTACCTAGTTTCCACATGTACCCAGCTCCCACTTCCTCTCCTGGCACCACAGCACCGAGTAGAAGTTCTTCTCTCCCCCCTCCCTCCCTGCAATCTTCTGGAACACGTCACAAGTCCCAGAAAATTGGCCAGCCATTCACAGCACGCAGTGCGTCTCGCGCATGCACAGTGCGCACCCGGCTGTTAAGCCACAGAGGGGCGCCTACACTTGCAATGCCGGCGCAGAGAAACAAGGCTTTAGGTGGCCACATCGCTGGACCGTGGGACAGGTGAGTGTCTGCTTATTAAAAGTCGGCAGCTACACTTTTTGTAGCTGCTGATTTTTAAATTGGTACAACCACTTCAATACACTGTGTTATATATACACTGCACTGACTGTACTATATATTATCCACTGTATTATATATACTACAATGATTGCACTATACACTCTGAACTGCAATACATATTCACTATGTGGACTCCACTATATACTCTAAACTGCGATATATATACTGTGCGAACTGCACTGTATACTCTGAACTGCAATATATATACAGTACTTTGAACTGTATTATATATACCACAGGGACTGCACTATATAAAATTGTAATTATATGCCCCAGTCAAACAGGTGTAGAAAAATTGGGCTGTTGGTGGTGCCAGAACACTGTACCCCCTCACAGTTACTCTTCTTGGGCACAGGAACGGGTCCTGCTGTTAAAAATTATTTTAAAGATTGTAATTACATGCCCCAGTCAAACAGGTGTAGAAAAATTGGGCCCTGGGTGTTGGTGGTGCCAGAACACTGTAACCCCTCACAGTTACTCTTCTTGGGTGCAGGCATGGCCCTGTTGTTAACAATTAATAAAAAATTGAAATTACTTGCCCCTGTTAAACAGGTGTAGAAAAATTGGTCCTTGGGTGTTGCTGGTGCCTGAACACTATAACCCCTCACAATTACTCTTGTTGGGCGCAGGAACGGGGCTTGTTGTAAACAATTACTAAAAAAATTGTAATTACATGCCCCAGTCAAATAGGTGCAGAAAAATCGGGTCTTGGGTGTTAGTGGTGCCAGAACACTGTAATCCCTCACAGTTACTCTTCTTGGGCGTGGGAACGGCCCTGCTGTTAAAAATTATTTAAAAAATTGTAATTACATGCCCCTGTCAAACAGGTACAAAAAATTGGTCCTTGGGTGTTGGTGGTGCTTGAACACTGTAACCCCTCACAGGTACCCTTGTTGGGCACAGGAATGGGCCCTGCTGTAAACAATTAGTAAAAAATTTTAAATACATGCCCCAGTCAAACAGGTGCAGAAAAATCGGGTCTTGGGTGTTGGTGGTGCTCTAAGCCAAAATATTGTTGGAAGCTAGCATCATCAAGATTCAGGAATACGATAAGCACTTAGGCAGCATAGGCAGTCTTCAAGGGATCCCACATCCCTAGCAAATTCAATCAGTTACATCAGCATCAGGGGCTTGATAGCTGCTGATCCAGGACTAATTCATTTTTATAAATGTAAGCTTATCAACGGAGTCTGTGGATTGGCGCAAACTTTGATCCCTTACAAACCCTCCAGCAGCACTGAATGTCCATTCAGAAAGCACGCTGGATGCAGGACAGGCCAGTAGCTCAATTGCATACTGAGCAAGTTCTGGCCAGTGGTACTTCCTCAAGACCCAGTAACCCAGTGGACGCTCTGTTGGAAAGATCTCCAAATCTGCTCTTGCCCTTAGATATTCCTGCACCATATAATGCAGATGCTGCCGATGGTTACTTGAACCTATCAGCCCTTGGCATCGGTCAGCCGGCCACCTTCTCCACTGCTCTTACTCTGACCCAACAAAGCCTCGGAAACACGTTGTCCAGCACCAGGAAATGATAACCTCCCAAGGTCTGGAAAGGCGTTACACAAACTTCTCCTCAAGGCATCCTGAAGATGTTTCATCCTCTATTCCCTCTGCGAAGGCAGGAAGAATTCTGCAATTTTACCCTTGTAACATGGGTAAAGAAGGGTTGCCAGCCAGTAATGATCACTCTTCTTGATACCACGAATCCTAGGGTCCTTTCGTAGGCTTTTCAGGACCAAGGAGCCCATGCAGCATAAGTTTGCAGAGGCATGACATTCTGAGTCCTCTGGGTCACTAAGGTTGACATTGTCAGGAACTACCTCCTCTCAGCCATGTACAACTCCTTGGGTTTTTGGGGACTGAAAACCATCCTTTGAAGACTGCTGCATGTTATCCTCTAGATCCATGCTGAGACAATCCTCCTCCTCCTCCTCTTCTTCCTGTGTGTTTGGCAACCTTGCAGGAATGCTATATGCATAAAGGGGGTCTTGAGAGGAAAGGAAGTCCTTTTCCTCCCACTGTTCTGCCTCAAGTGCCCTGTCCATGATTCCATGAAGCGTGTGCTTGAGCAGGAAGACTAGAGGGATAGTGTCACTGATGCATGCTTGGTCACTGCTCACCATCCTTGTAGCCTCCTCAAATTATGACAGGACAGTGCATGCATCCTTGATCAGTAGCAACTTGTGTGGCAAAAAGAAGCCAAGCTCCCCTGAGCCTGTTCTGGTGCCATACTCACACAGGTGCTCATTGATGGCCCTCTGCTGTATGTGCAGCCGCTGCAGCATTGCCAATGTTGAGTTCCACCCGGTGGGCAAGTCACAAATGAAGCAGTTGGAAAAATAAGAACACCCCCTGAGTGGAACTTTGAACAGCAACAACACCACCAAATAGTATAAAATCTAATTTTATTGCACACGTTTAAAACATACTCGCTCTTCTGAGTGAAATTCTATATAAAATACTTAAAACAGAAAAAAAACTTGCTTCAACACATTTATGCAATGCATGAGTATACATGTATGATCCAAAAAGTTTTTTTCTCCAATATCCAAAGACAATATTTGATACACCACCCAAATGAGGTAGTTGGTGGGCAGGTTGAATTCCCGTTGAATGGCAGCCAGCCGAGCACTGACATTGTATGACTGCCAGAAATAACCACAGACTTTTCTGGCCTGCCTCAGAATATCTGGTAAGCCTGGGTACCTGGTCAAGAAACACTGCACCACCAAATTCAGGATGTGTGCCAAGCATGGAACATGTGTTAAGTGTCCCTGTCAGAGGGCACAGAGTACGTTGGTGCCATTGTCACATACAACCATTCCTGGCTCAAGCTGCCATGGCGTCAACCACCTCTGAGCTTGCCCCCACTGAGCTGACAGAATCTCTGCCCCAGTGTGGCTCCTGCCCCCTAGACAGACCACCTGAAGCACTGCACGGCATCTTTTAGCCTGAATGCTTACATAGCCCTTTGAATGCTTAGGGAGCACTGCTGGTTCAGAGGACAATTCTGCAGAAGAGCCCACAGTGGAAGAAGAAGAGGAGGGGGTAGTGCAGACAGATGTGGAAGAATCACCATCAGCTTTTTGGAGGCATGGTGGCAGAACTAGCTCCAACACTGAACCCTGTCCTGCATCCTTCCCAGCTGCCAGCAGAGTTATCCAGTGCGCCGTGAAGGAAAGATAACATCCCTGACCATGCCTGCTGGACTATGAGTCAGCGGTAATATGAACCTTGCTGCTGACCGCCCTGTTCAACGAGGCCAAAACATTGCCTTCAACATGACTACAGAGAGCTGGAATGGCCTTACGTGAAAAGAAATTTCTTTTTGGAACCTGCCACTGTGGTACAGCACATTCCACAAATCCATGAAAGGGGGCAGAGTCTACCAGCTGAAAAGGCAGCAGTCGTAGTGCTAGCAATTTGGCCAAGCTAGCATTTAGGTGCTGAGCATGTGGATGGCTGGGACAGTATTTTTTTTACGGTTCAGCAACTGGGGTAGGGAAATTTGCCTGCTGAAATCAACTGGTGGTGCACTGTTAGCAGATTGGCTGCAGGTACTTGTGGCACCCATTGCTATACCTTCATTCCTCTCAGTGCAGGTGTTCTGGCCACACTTGATCCACTTCAGACATAGATTGCAAACACCAACGGTGCGATCTACTGCATATTTGTTGAAAAAAGCCCACACCAATGAACTTTTGGAAGTCAGCGGGGAGTCAATAGTGCCCTGCACCTGTGAAGCTCTGTGGTGTAATGCCATAGGGTGGCTGTCCTTAAGCTAATGCCTGAGGGATATCCTGTCTCATTGGAGTTGTGCCTCCTCCTCCCCACTTTCCTCCTCTCTTCTCTCAGGCACCCAAGTACAGTCAGTGACCTCATCATCCTCTCCCTCCTCGTCACTGGAGCAAACTTGGCAGTATGCTGCAGCTGGGAGAACATGACTGTTCGTTTCTTGTCCTTCTGTGGCACTCCCTCTCTCTAGGCTCACATTACTCCCTTCCTCAACTTGGGAACCAACATCGGAGCCTTCAACTTGCTGAGCATCCTCCATCCGCATGTAACCAACACTATAGTCAAATAATTCTGGTGACTCCTCCGTGCATGATGGTGGGGTTACGGAAGGAGCAACTGTGGACAAGGATCTGGTGGAAACTAGCATGAGCCTGTGTGACAGAGGATGAGGAGGATGAGGACGGCTTAGTTATCCCCGCCACCAGCTCTTCTGCATGGTGTGGCTCAATAGCATGACCAGCAGCAGAAGAAAAGGACGATCGTGATCCGCCTGCAGAGGATGCACCATATCTGCCATCACCATTTTTCACTGTAGACACAGAGGCTGCTTGCCCTCTTTTAGTGACCTGTGGGCGTCTGCCTCTCCTTGATGGCCTTCCAGACATGATGGGGATTTTTTTTTTTAACACTGCACTACACTATTATTTATTGTACACCGACTACACTGTATTATATACTGTACACCGAATGCACTGTATTATATACTGTACACCGCCTGACGTGTATTATATAATGTACACTGCCGAATGCACCGTATATATAGTCTACATATACATATACACACACACACTAAACTGTATAAATATATTAATGCACCGACTAAAGTGTATTATATACTGTACACCACCGAGTGCACTGTATATATAGTCTACACTGAATGCACTCTGTCTCTCTCTCTCTCTCTCTATATATATATATATATATATATATAAATGTAAATATATACATACACACACACTAGACTGTATATATTAATACACGTCCTGAAGTGTACTATACACTGCACACTGCCGAATGCACTGTATATATAGTCTACACTGAATGCACTCTGTCTCTCTCTCTCTCTCTCTCTCTCTCTCTCTCTCTATATATATATATATATAAATATAAATATATACATACACACACACTAGACTGTATATATTAATACACGTCCTGAAGTGTACTATACACTGCACACTGCCGAATGCACTGTATATATAGTTTACACTGAATGCACTGTATAAATATATATTTTATTACACACTGCCTGAAGCATATTATATACTGTACACTGCCGAATGCACTGTAAATAGCCTACACTGAATGCACTCTATAATTAATATATATATATATATATATATACACACACACACATATATATATATATATACAGTTGTGCTCATACGTTTACATACTCTGGCAGAATTTATGATTTCTTGGCCATTTTTCACAGAATATGAATGATAGCACAAAAACATTTCTTTCACTCATGGTTAGCATTTGGCTGAAGCCATTTATTATCAATCAACTGTGTTTACTCTTTTTAAAGCATAATGACAACAGAAACTACCCAAATGACCTTGATCAAAAGTGTACATACCCCAGTTCTTAATACTGTGTATTGCCCCCTTTAACATCAATGACAGTTTGAAGTCTTTTGTGGTATTTGTGGACGAAGCTCTTTATCTTCTCAGATGGTAAAGCTGCCCATTTCTCTTGGCAAAAAGCCACCAGTTCCTGGAAATTCCTGGGCTGGCTTGCATAAACTGCATATTTAAGATCTCCCCAGAGTGACTCAATGATATTGAGGTCAGGGGACTGAGGTGGCCATTCCAGAACCTTCACTTTATTCTGCTGTAGCAATGACAGGTAGCCTTGACCTTGTGTTTTGGATCATTGTCATGTAGGAATGTCCAAGTGCGTCCCATGCGTCCCAATTACTTTGTGCCAGAAGGCTTGAAGCTTGTCTCTGTGCTGTTTGACATATTGTAAGCAGGATACTTTGTGGTATTTGAATAGTAATGGCTTTCTTCTGGCGACTTGACCTTGCAGCCCATCTTTCTTCAAGTACCTCCTTATTGTGCATCTTGAAACAGCCACACCACGTGTTTTCAGAGAGTCCTGTATTTCACCTGAAGTTATTTGTGGGTTTTCTTTTTCATCCCGAACAATTTTCCTGGCAGTTGTGGCTGAAATAATAGTTGGTCTACCTGACCGTGTTTTGGTTTCAACAGAACCCCTCATTTTCCACTTCTTGATTAGAGTTTGAGCACTGCTGATTGGCATTCTCAATTCCTTGGACATCTTTTTATATCCCTTTCCTGTTTTATACAGTTCAACTACCTTTCCCTGCAGATCCTTTGACAATTCTTTTGCTTTCCCCATGACTCAGAATCCAGAAACATCGGTGCAGCACTGGATGAAAGATGCAAGGTCTGTCAGGAGTCCAGAAACTCATTGGTCTATTATACACACACACTAATTACAAGGAAACAGATCACAGGTGAGGATGGTTATCTTTTTTTTTTTTTTTTTTTTTTTTTTGGCTGAAGCCATTTATTATCAATCAACTGTGTTTTCTCTTTTTTTTTTTTTTTTTTAAATATATTTATTACTTTTTGACAAAGTACATAGTACAAAGGTCAGCGGTATCAAGAAACAACGATGTAACATATCGGTACAGAGTATTGAGCCTTGCTAACATAGTAAGACAATCGTTAGGCAGAATAGAGCAGCTGTAAGGCAAAGTTGAGGTGTGTTGGAGATGGAATTAGAAGAGGTTAAGATTGAAACCATTTTTCATCAACAATCACATGTTATGGTTAGGGCTTTGACTACCAAATTAATTGGTTTCCTATAGATATAATAAATCAGAGGGCCAAATTCGTGCCAATTTGACAGAAGGTTGGGGGTGGGGGAGGGGGTCCAGCGTGATCTCACACTCAAAGGATAAGAGCCGTAAGGCTGATATATAGAATTGAAGTTGCAAGACGGGGATAAGGCGGTCTTGCTGGTTTAGGAATGAAGTGTGGTGTTTGGGTAATCCCCAGGATTGGCTAAGGAGGTGCAACTCGTGGAATGCCAGGGGGCTAGAGGGGTAAGTATTTTGAGTTTTCCCAAAGTGAGCCTTCAGGTACCAATCGGTAAATCGAAAGGGTTCCATATAGCGTTGGATTTCCTCGGGGGGGAAGGATGATTCAATGTATTTCCTCCATCTCGAAAAGAAGCGTTTTGAGGAGTTGAAGTCCTGAGAGATGACGTCCAACCATTCAATGCGGAAGAGGTTTTGGATGGCAATTTTGACTTGGGGCAGGGAGGGCGGGTCTGAGCTGATCCACGCCTGAGTGATGGATCTGCGAGCTGCCAGGAGACACAGGTGAGCCCAATGAGGGGTTGTAGATCCTGGGGGAGGTGTGTCAGTGGGGGGTGGTGTGGGATAACTGAAAATGCAGAGCATGAGGTCCTTGGGAATGGTAATTTTAAGAGTTTTATTGATGTAGAGTAAGACCTGGTCCCAGAAGAACGTTATCTTAGGGCAATTCCAAAATCTATGTAGTAGTGTAGGTCTGGGAGCTGAGCACCAGGGGCATGCTGGGGTGGCTGGACTCTCCGGATTATGATAGAAAGGGAAGTAGGCTCTATGGGCAATTTTAAATTGTGTTTCTCTCCATTTTTCAGAGACGGTGAGGGAGCGAATTTTCCGATATCCTGCTAGGATGTTAGCCGGGGCTTCGAGGTCATCGAGGGCCTTGGCCCAAGATTGAAAGGGTGTTAGAGAGTGGTTAGTGGTCTGGTGATGAGATAGTTGAGAGTAAATTTGGGTGATCGAATATTGTCTCATGTTTGCTAAGGAGTCGATAAAGGAAGGTTGAAAGTGTTTCGGGGAGGAGAGGATCTCGGTATTGATATAATGTTTCAGTTGGTGATAGGGGAAAATATGCGTCTTGGGCAAGGAATATGATTCGGCCAATTCCGGGAAAGGTTTGACCGAATCACCGTTTGATGAACATGCTTGACTAATCATTTTTAATCCCCGTGATGCCCAAAGTGAGAATGGAGTGTTGGGGAGGGAGGGAGTGAATCTAGGGTTTCCAGTAATGGGGAGGAAACGTGAGACTCCGGATGGGAGGTCCAGCATCTTTCTCACCTCCCTCCAGGCGATGACCGTGTCTCGGAAGAGAGAATTGGTCCTGATGTGATCAGGTAATACTGAGAGTCTGGTGTGGGCTACCGCCTGGAGGGAGAAGGGGGCTACCAAAGCTCTTTCAAGTTCTAAGTTGGAGTATTTAGAGTTTTCAGTGAACCAATCGAGCACTTGCCTGAGAAGGCAGGAAAGATTATAGATCCTAATGTTAGGAAGGCCCGTCCCCCCCTCCCTCTTCGGCAGATAAAGTTTGCGAAAGGGCACTCTGGGTTTTTTGCCCTGCCAGATAAACAGGCGTAAAGCGGCATGAATTTTTTGAACATCCTTGTGTTTAAGGAGCAGGGGTAGGGTCTGGAGGGGGTAAAGTAGTCTCGCAAAGGAAACCATTTTATAGAGATGGCATCTGCCGAAGAGGGAGAGGGGGAGGGACGCCCAGTTCCCTAGTTCCTGTACTATCTTGTTGATCACAGGAGGGTAGTTCAGCGAGTAGAGCGATGAGGGTTCTCTGCCAATAGATATTCCCAAGTAGGTTATATGATTTTTGGCTACCGAGAATCGAGATGTGTGTGTCCAAGAACCAGAAACCCGGGGGTTTAGGGATAAGATTTCACTCTTTTCAAAGTTAATTCTCAGTCCTGAGCATGATCTAAACGTTTCAAACAATTCCTGAGTATAAGCGATATCCCGGGGGGGGGTCAGAGGAGAAAAGAAGGATATCATCGGCGAGTGCCGATCTGAGGGTGGAGTTGCCAATCGCTATCCCGCTGATACCTTCGGGGGAGTTTAAGATTCTAGACAGGGGCTCTAGGGCTAAATTAAAAAGAAGAGGAGAAAGGGGGCAGCCTTGGCGTGTGCCCTTGGAAAGGGGGATCTCTGGAGACATAAAATTAGGGGTGATTAAGCGAGCCGAGGGGGATGCATACATTTTATGTACATAGTTTAAGATAGGACCCGAGATGCCAAAGGACTCCATGACCATGAAAAGCCAGGTAAAACTAATATTATCAAAGGCCTTTTCGGCGTCTAGTGAGAAAATGGCTAAATCACGGTTAGGGTATCTCTTAGCATGCTCAAGGGCGAGCAAGACCTTGCGGATGTTAAGAGTGGCTGAGCGGCCCTGTATAAATCCGGATTGGGCTGGGTTGATGATCGAGGGGAGTATATGAGCCAAGCGATTCGCTATGATTTTCGACAAGATTTTTATATCTACGTTAATCAGGGAGATGGGCCTGTATGACGAAGGGGATAAGGGGTCTTTCCCCTTCTTGCCTATTAATTTGATGTGGGCTTGGGAGCCAGTGGGTGGAAAGGGGCCGTCAGACCAGACGGAGCTGTATACCAATTCAAGGGTCTCACTGAGGAAGTCAGCTGAGAGCTTGTAGAAATCGGAAGAGAGTCCGTCTGGGCCTGGGGCCTTACCCGGGCCCAGTTTGCTAATGGTGGCACAAATGTCTTGGGAAGTAATGGGGGCGTTGATGAAGTCCATTTGTTCCTTTGTAAGTGAAGGGAGGTCAGCCTTGCTTAAAAAAGCTGTTGCAGCTTCTAAGTCTATTGGGTCTCTGGTGTAGAGAGATGTGTAAAAGTCGGTGAGGAGGGCATTAATGTTGGAGGGGGAGTTTGTGACCGAGCCATCTGGGCCTTTCAGAGCTCCTATGATCGTGGGAGGGTGTCTCCCCGAGCAAAGTCTGGCCAGTAATTTCCCAGCTTTGTTACCGTTCCTGTGAAAGAAGAGGGCCGAATGTGCTTGGTGGGTAGACTCGTGGAGGCTGGACCAGAGATCAAAGTGTCGCTTGGCTTTGATCCATTCCTGTACTGTAAGGGGGGTACGTGATAGTGTCATGTTCCTGTGTGCTGTTCGGAGGGAATCACTAGCTTGTTTATAGTTGCGGGAGGCTCTTTTCTTGTATTGGGCCGCGTAGGAGATTATGCGCCCTCTAAGAAAGGCTTTGCCGGCCTCCCAGAATAAATTTGGGGAGGATCGGTGTTCCTTATTAGTCTCGCAGTATTCTGTCCAGGCAGCACACAACGTTGATTTAAGGTCTTTGTTTTTGGCCAGAAAAGAGGGGAACCTCCATAGTTTGGGACCAAGGGGGGCGACAAGCCCGAAGATTTGTACAGTGATCGGGGAGTGATCTGAAATCATCATATTCTCTATGGAAGATGACGAGATCAGAGGGAGAAGGTTTGGGGAGGCAAACAGGTAGTCAATGCGGGACCAGGATTTGTGAGGGGGGAATAGAAAGTAAAGTCCCTGTCTGCGGGGTGGGAAAGTCTCCAAGTGTCTGTAAGATGGAGAGATTGTATGGTCTGAGCGAGTGGAGAGAGTGAAAGTAAGGGGTGGGCTTTGGAGGTTGTAGGTGAGCGGGCCTCGACCGCGTCCATCAGATAATTTAGATAACCTCCCAAGAGGTGGAGGGATTCAGGGATTTGGAGAGCCCATGCGGTGAGATCCTGGAAAAAGGATTGACTTGGGGAGTTGACTGCATACACATTCGATATAGCAATGTCTCTCTCAGCTATTGTGAGGTGGACTGTGACTCTGCGGCCCTGATCGTCGGTGTCTATTGAGTGGAGTTTGTGTGAGAGGTTTTTGTTTATAAGAATGGCTACGCCAGCCTTGCGACCCTTGGCTGGGGAGCAGTGAGCGGATCCCACCCATAGTTTAGTCTGGGTGCGTCATTGGGGCCAAGATGTGTCTCCTGGAGCAGGGCAATGTCTGCGTGCAAGCGTTTAAGGTGGCGTAGTATCTGCATGCGTTTGTGTGGCGAGCGTAACCCCCTGACATTCCACGATATTACCTTTAGGTGATTCCCGATCTCAGGGGGAGCCATGACTTGTGTAGAGGAAGGAGAGTAGAGATCACGCTGGAGGGGGGGGGTCCTCTTAGTCCCGACCTTAATTAAATTGAGGGTAGCTGCCTTCTGTGGAGATGCAACAATAAGAGGCAAACAGGTTAGAACAGTCATGCAATACCAAAACATTTTAAAGCTTAAACATGTAGGGGGGGGAGTAAATCCCCAAAAACCTTTTCTGTAACTTCCTTTTTTCCCCATGGAGTTCCTGTCCACAGTGCACCCGCCAATAAGGTCCTCCTACTGACAGGGGTGGCGAGGCGACACCGAGGGGGGAGGGGGGGTGGAGAGCGGGCCAGGGAAGAAGAGGATGGGAGGGAGGGTGAAGGGAGGGGGGGTGGGGGGGGGAAGGAAGGGAAGGGTAGGAGAGGAGGGGAGGGGAAGGAGGGGGGGGGGATGGGGATATAGGGGTGATAGCAGGACAGAGTAAGGGAGCGAGGTAAGGGGAAGGCCGTTAGCGACCTTGAAAACATAGCTTCAACATTGAGCCGATATCACCTAGGATGCTTGGGAGTGAAAATCAGATATACAATAAAACATTAATAAGCCAATCAGATGACAAGGTGAAGATGAGGGGGGTAGATCTTGGAACGTAGAAGATTACCAGACTGAGGGTTGAGGTAGTGGGCTGGGGTATTGGGGGCGAGTCATAAAGGGCTACTTGGGAGGCCCAGTCCCGGGAAGAGTTATGACTAAGTCAACGTGGCGAATTCTGAGCCTCCACTTGTCCGAAGCGTACTCTCTTGAAGGGTGGTTTCTGAGGACTGGATTGGTTGTGCGTGGTCAGAGCCGATTTTCTGGGTGAGGGTGAGGCTGATGGAGAGTCTTGCTGAAGTTCTTGTTCCATATCCGAAGGATGAGTGTTAGACAAATAATTTTCTGCATCATATGGTGTGGAGAAGGAGACTCGCTCTCCAGTGTCCGTCTGTATGTGCAGGATTGCGGGGTAGGCTAGGCTGAATTTAATACGTTGCTCAAAAAGCCGAGAGCAGATAGGAGAGAATTCCTTGCGCTTTCGCATTACCTCCTGGGAGTAGTCAGCAAAGATCATTAGGGGGTTCTCATCCACTTTCAGTGAGCGATTTTTGCGAAAGGCCTGTAGGATGGCTTGCTTATCATTGTAGTTCAGGAACCGGGCGATGACTGGTCTGGGTCTTGAACGCTGGTCTGACGGTTGTCCAATTCTATGTGCCCTCTCGACTATGCAAGGAGTCTTGAGGCCTAGCTGCTGGGGTATGGTGGTGGTGCAAATGGTGAAAAGCGCTGTTTGATTGTAGGATTCCGGTAATCCTATAATGCGTAAATTGTTCCTTCTGGACCTATTCTCTAGGTCATCGAGCTTTTCTTGCATATCCCTTTGCTGGGTGGAGAGCCTGGCTATAGTTGCAGACAGGATGGCAGTGTCGTCCTCAACTGTGCTGATCCGTTCCTCAGCGTGGTCCAGCCTGGCAGATTGTTGTTGAATCTGTGGAGTTGTTCCAGTCCTTTCTTCACTGCTTTTTCAATGGCATCTGTCACCATGGGGGTGAGAAGGGTGATAACTGCCTGAGCGATCCCTGGAGGGGAGGCAGGGTCGAGTGGGGGGTCAGGTGGGGGTCCTGGGAGCGAGCTGTGGTGTGGAGGGCTTTGTATTGAGACCGCTGGGCCCTGTATTGAAGCCGCTGGAGCAGCGTGTAACAGCGGTGCGGCCGCCATGATGGCTGCAGCGTGTGAGCTGTCTCCCTCAGGCTGGAGCGGGAGCGGAGCTGCGCGGGCCGTCTGCCGCTCTACAAAGCGGTCCATGACCTCGTTCTTGTGTTCCCCTGGGTGTGAGGGGGGGTAGGCAGGGGATACCTCGGTGCGATCAGGCTTTATAGGCTGCTTTGTGGAGGAACCGGCGGAAGCTCTTCTCCTCTACCTCCTCTCCATGCGGGCGCCGGAACCGGAACAGGATGGTTATCTTTAATAGCCATTTAAACTCCTTTTTGTCAACTTGTGTGCATGTTAACAGGCCAAAATCACCAGGGTATGTAAACTTTTGTTGGGGGTGATTTGGGTAGTTTCTGTTGTCATTATGATTTAAAAAGAGTAAACACAGTTGATTGATAATAAATGGCTTCAGCTAAACACTAACCATGAGTGAAAGAAATGTTTTTGTGCTATCATTCATATTTTGTGAAAAATGGCCAAGAAATCATAAATTCTGCCAGAGTATGTAAACGTATGAGCACATCCGTGTATATATATATATATATATTATAGAGTGCATTCAGTGTAGGCTATATACAGTGCATTCGGCAGTGTACAGTATATAATACACTTCAGGCAGTGTGTAATAATATATATATATATACAGTGCATTCAGTGTAACCTCTATATACAGTGCATTCAGCAGTGTACAGTGTATGAAATGTTTTTGTGTTCTCATATTCTCTGAAAAATGGACAAGAAATCCTAAATTCTGCCAGGGTATGTAAACTTATGAGCACAACTGTATATATACTGTACATATTAATACACCGCCTGCACTGACTGTATATATAGTCTATACTGAATGCACTGTATATATAGTCTACTTTAAATACAGTGTATATATATATATATATAGATGTGAATGCACAATGTGTATGTAAAGTGCTGCATAAGTTGACAGTGCTTTATAAGTACCTAAAATAAATATATAAAATAAAAATAAAATATATATATTACACTGTACATTAATACAATGCCTGCACTGACTGTATATATACACTGAATGCAGTGTGTGTATATATATATATATATATATATATATATATATATAAATATTTATTCACTGCCTGCACTGACTGTATATATAATCTACACTGTATCTATATATACTAAACTGCCTGAGCGCCACTAACTCACCTGCCTAATCTAGCTCAAGCTCAAGTTCTCCACTACAACACACTACATGCTGCTGCTGTGTAAGCAGCCTTATATAGTGTGATAGTGTGGGATGTGGACTTAGCCCCCTGAGCCATGATTGGCAAAAGGCACCCTGCTTTTGGCCAATCATGGCTCTCACAGCAGATCACACTGTGATTGGCCAAAGCATACAGGTCAGGTGCATGCTTTGACCAATCATCAGTTGTCAATGCACTGTGATCTCGCAGTGCATTATGGGGTGTTCAAATTTGCCGGGAACACCCCATAATGTTCATTGTTTTCTGAACACTTAAGTTTGACTCGAACATCAGGACCATGCCTACAGTGAAACATGTTGGGATTAAATTACAAATGTTTTTGCTTCTCTCATGCAAGGTCATAAGTTATAAATTAGAAATAAGAAATAGAGACAACAAAGAGAGAAAAAGAGACAAAATAGGATCCTCCAAGAACTGCAACATTTGGTGTGAAATCGCATTACACCAAAGCGTGTTAAAAAAAAGCTGTCCAAAAACATTAGACCAAGAGGACAGTTTGCCATTGAATATAAAAGCAAAGAACAGGCCTTCTGGAACAATGTGTTGAAGACTGATCAATCAAAGACATAGTTGTTTGGTCACAGTAACAGTGAATATTAGGGTATCAGTGCCGATACTAAGCATTTGCATGAGTATCGGTACTCATGCAAATACATTTGTTGGGGTACCCTTTTCATAGGTCAGATAGACTGATAGCCCTGCCCGGGTTGGTCCTCGTCTCGGCAAGCTGGGAGATCGATTCGGTTGAACAGACACAAGACAGGCAGTGGTGTTGTTCAGAAAAGATCTGATTAGTGCTTTTATTCTCCCAGTTTATATAGTTATTTTCTGCTAATCAGAAATACATAACAAGATGAAACATTTCTCATAACAATGCAATGAAGACCATAACAGAAATGATAGTCAAAATATATGACGAGAATGGACCTTGGCTAGCAGATGTATAAGCATCATTTCAGGGAAATAACATGTTTTGCTCAAACTTGCTTATCTGGTGAGAAATGTGTGTGAGAATGTCTATACAAAACTTTTAACTAGTTTGAAATGGCTGCTGTAAAACAAAATGGAACTGAACAGGTATAGCAAATTACTTCATATTACTTCACTTCCCCTCTTAAATCATGCACATGATTTCTTTTTGGCTATCTCATAATTTTCCATGTACTGTACATTACATAAGGCAATACATCTTTGGATCTGCTAGCCTTCTCCATTACACACATACAGCATTTAAAGCATAAATAAAGTATCAGGGCGAGGATCAAAATCATTATGACTGTGAGTACAATATCTTTTAACCAGAAAAAGAATCCTCTGAAACCAAAACCTCCTTCAATAAAGGGGCTCCAGTTCTTGGTGACATTTCTAGCTGCTTGCTGTAGTTTAAATATCTACTTCCTTTCTATGTTGGGCAATAACATTGGGCATTTGTCAAACCTTTGTGCATAGGTGTACTTAAATTTTAGCAAAAGCATTTTTCCATGGAACACATCTGAGGGCTCATCATCAGTGTCTCTCTTAATTGTAGCATTTGTTCACTACAGCGACAGTCTTAGGGCTTTCTCCAGATATTGGCCTTATGAGGCCTAAGTCCTCAGGGTGATATATACAGTCAGTTACTATCCAAACCGGAAGGAAGATCAAGAGGAGGAGCACCATTAGAAGGCACAAGGCCTTCCCAAAAGTCTGTGGTGAGAAAGCGAGGTCATCTTTTTCAGAGACTTTTCCACCTGTTTCACTCTCTTGTCTTTGTCTTGCTTCTTGGGTGCTTGGTTCACCCTTTTCACACGACTAGCATGGATCCGGTTAGGGGATTCCTCTGTAAGGATAGCTGTCCTGGTGATGGCCACCACTCTTGTGGCTGGTCCAAATGGGGGTTCCTGTGGCTTTCATCCCTTGGGCGCTTTCTGGATCACGACCTGGTCCCCGACCTGGAAAGGGTGCGTTGGTACCTGTGAAGAACAAGGAGAGGTGCGAGCAACGTTTCTTTCAACTTTGTCCCAAGTTTCAATACGTTTTCTCATGTATTCTTCCTGGATTAGATCTAGGTCCCCTCTTTCTATCATCCTATTTCACTATTCCTGAACTCTGGGGGTGATGTGGTATGTGAAACTTACAGTCAATTCTAGGAGTCCTTAACAGGTCTTGGCAGAGTGTCTGAGTGCCATTGTCTGAGTTAATCTAGAGCAGACATCCCCACCTGGAAATAATCTCCTGTGTAAGAATTTTTTACAATTGCTTTGGCATCTTCTCCTGTGGTTACAAAGACCTCAGGTCATCGTGAAAACATATCCACGATCACCAAAAGGTACTCCTGTCTCTTATCCACCTTTGGCATATGTGTAAAGTCTATCTGTAGGTGAGTGAATGGTGTTGTTGGGTATATAAGGTGTTCATGTGTTGCCTTTTTTCTGATACATATGATGCATCTGGAGACATATGCCCTTGACAAGGGAGGGAGGCCTGAAATGCATGGTCTCCCCTCTTGGTAGATAAGTCCAAAATTAGGGCCCATCTGCACACCTGCGTTGTTCCAATCTATGTCCGTGGCATATGTCTGCAAATCTTGCAATATCTGGTTCAAAACAGCATTTCTGACATGAGCAAAGGCACTTGGGTGGTTGCAATCTGAGTGGATGTGGCTTCCTTCAATGCTCTATCTGCTAGGGAATTTCCTTTGGCTATATCAGTTTGCTGACCTGTGTGTGTCCTGTAATATAAAATGGCAATGGACCTATGTAGCTGTATAGCTTTTATTATTTCTTTAAAATATGCACATCTTGTCCTTCAAAGAGCTGGCAAGCTCTTGTGAGGGCTATCAGTTCTGCAGCCTGGGCTGACTGGTAAAGAATTGATTTTGCCTCTAGAATTTTGTCTGGTAATTGTACAACAGCATATCCTGCATGATATGTGTTGCCATTGGGCCTTGAACAAGAGCCATCCACAAACACACTCTGTGCGTCTGGAAGGGCCACAGAAGACATGTGCTATCTTGGGGACGTGTCCTGATGGATGAGATCCAAACAATCATGTTGTGGAACAATCTCATCCTGTTCTCCTTTTAAACATTGAGGATTGGGGCTGGGCCTGAGGTAGGAGAAGCATATTTTATCTTTAGCTTAGGGTTGGAGAGCAGTATAACCTTATAACCACTAAGCCTTGGGGCTGACATATGTTGGGTGTGTAAAGTGGTATCCTGTCCCAGAGTGAATGATGCAGCCATTTCCACCACCATCACACAGGATGCTAAAGCTCTGAGACACGCAGGCATGCCTTGAACCTGTACTGGAACCATCTTTGAGGAAAAAACAACAGGGCGGAGCTGGCCTCCATGTTCTTGAGCTAGGACTCCCGCCATCGTTTTACAGTTGTCCCTGGAATCAGGCAGGCCTAGACTAGGGGCCGTTACCATAGCATTTTTCAAATACACAAGAACATTACACAATTCCTTTTTACACAATCTGG
>BLSH010306994.1:1010820-1048429 GCA_018402905.1 Glandirana rugosa
CAAACTACAGGCTCTTGATTTCTACTTCTAATGTCGTGTGTGAGTGTCAAACGTAGTGGTATGAACAATTGTAAATCAAATAAACACATTTGTAATTATAGTTTTGGTGTTTCTTCCCACTCTATCATCACGTTAGGTGGTTCCAGGGTTATTAAAGGAAGGATTGTGACTAACACTGTGGGTGTCAGGTGGAGGTCCAGCCTGTCTCATACCCGTCTTTTAAGAAAACTGCAACCGGGGTAAAAGGACGTGGGGGATGTTCCAGTGAGACTTCCGTACCTGTTTTGGCTGGCACTATTGGGGCAATGGGGACCACAAGTTAATCTATGGCTCACAGATCCTGTACAAATCTGTAGCTACCACTGGGGCAATACCTTACTCCTTTTATTTTGCTTAAAGAATACTGTTTATGGTACACAGGTTTTGTCCATGCCTTCAGAGTGACCTTGTAGGGGGTGCAGGAAAATGGGGCCAACGTCAAAAGAATTTTCTGCCCATACTCTGTCCGACCTGGAGGTGGACTGTGGGTGTCACAATCAGTGTTAGGAAGGAAATTATTGGGACCTTGGTGGATTGCACTACTATCTCACCCTTCTTTGTGGTTTTGATATTAATGTTTACACAAATAAACTAAATGTTAACAAGTATGGTGATGCAAACTGTGAGTGTGTGCTGTAATCTTCATCTTTAGTTCTCGGACATCAAACCATATCAGACAGGTGGATTGATGCTTCACTCTTTTCTGCACTAGAAACTAAACAAAATGAAAGATCTTAGGGAACAGTCATTGCATTTTCCTCCTAGAAATAAACAACTGGTTAGCAATAAACACATATAAATCACAAAACACAAAACATATGGCCATGTTGTTTAATAAGAGTGCACTCTTTTCTATTCATATTAAATGAGCTCATTAATTAATTAATCACCACGTGGATTTTCATTAAAGGGCGTTCATCAAAATTATCAATAACAATTCACCATAACCTTTATAGTATGTTCATAACATTTTGCACAAAGATTATACATCACCAAATCCATTGATTTTTCTATTTCAACCTCTTCCCATACAGATCTTGAAAACTTCTGTATTAACAAAAAACTTATAAAACAATCATTAGTGTTGTATTTTAAAGTATCACACGTCATTACAATCACCACTCAAAACGATACATAACATACATAGACATCTCCAGTGATCATTTACTATTGTCCTATCATATACTGTTACCTCTGTACTAAAATAAAAACAAAACAAAAGTGCCAACAATCTGTATATGACAGAACAGAAAGCCCTCGGCCAGATCAAAAACTATAAAACAGCTGGCTGCAGGTGGCATCCATCCTAACATGGATGGGTGGACTGGATGTGATGGGTTTGTTATATTTACATTTTTATTAATTACTCTCACATATCAGAAATGAATACTCCAGTGATAATCTCAGTATCACACCCCAATTCTAATATATATCCACAGATATATTTCCTTAAAGGAGGACATTTTTTTATTTTAAATATACTATATCCACTATCAAAGGATATTTAATTTAATTATATACTTTGTGCACTTTTCTATGTATGCGTTTACCATGTTTGGAAAACAGATTCAAAATAATTGTGATCCTATTGTTTATCATTAGATTCATTCGCTCAGCACATTTTGTTATGATATCCGTGCAGTCCTATCATTGTGTCCCTGCTACTAAAGCCTCATCCAGGACATTCTTTGGGAGGGGGTCACAGCTGCACTGGGCATTCATGACCTAGTACTATAAGTTTCAGCATTCCCAAACAAACATACACAATTATCTAAAATCACTTGCATGTTTCCCATTTGTACACAACACATGCATATCATTATATAACTTTTAACTCTCTTTAATATTTCTCTGCTTAAATTAAGTCCCACCTTCCTTATCTTGTTCTGATATCCCTTTACTGCAATCCCGTACTTCACATACTGTAGCTTCTATGATCAAAAGAGGCAGCCATAGTGCTCATCCCATATTTCCTCTCTGACAACATATCAAGTATTCTGTGCCATATAAGTGAACTCTCTCCCGTGTCATCTATGACTACAGGTTTTGGTGTGTAGCATTGGATGAATTGGCACCATATTGGGTCCCGTCTCGTGTATGTGAAGGACTTAAGATGTTAGTCAAATCTGCTGCATCAGGGAATCTGACCAACAGAGGGAGCCTGAGCTGGTGGTTCCTCAGTATCAGAATCATCAGCTTCAGTAGTCCCTATACCAGTTCCTCCCATGGCCTCACCCTGATTTGAAGGGGTCTGTACAGTAGGGGCAGCATGCTGTACTGATGTTCTCTGCGTGGTGACTGGGACTGGTGGACGGGGTGCAGTGGGAGTTTGTAAAGCGTGTTGTGCAGCTGGAAAATCAATGTCATCCTTTGTGAGTCTTGGGTAGAGTTTTGCAGGCTTCGGGACATAAGGGGAAGATGGATTGGAGAGGGGTGTGAAGGTCTATTTATTTTCGACTCACACTCATGTAATTTCTGAGAGTTTTTATTATTAGGATGTATTACAATTTTCTTCTGTTTCTTATTGTCTCTTTTATACCAATATGGGGCGTAATCAAGCCAGTTCTCTCCTCCCTTTCTCATATATTTCTTATCCCATTCTGGGTCACCCTGGTACCAAGGAAAAGCCTCTCTATCACCCAAACAAAGACCTTTGATCATGTCTATATGAAAAGTGTCATTGTCATAGGTCAGATAGACTGATAGCCCTGCCCGGGTTGGTCCTCGTCTCAGCGAGCTTGGAGATCGATTCGGTTGAACAGACACAAGACAGGCAGTGGTGTTGTTCAGAAAAGATCTGATTAGTGCTTTTATTCTCCCAGTTTATATAGTTATTTTCTGCTAATCAGAAATACATAACAAGATGAAACATTTCTCATAACAATGCAATGAAGACCATAACAGAAATGGTAGTCAAAATATATGACGAGAATGGACCTTGGCTAGCAGATGTATAAGCGTCATTTCGGGGAAATAACATGTTTTGCTCAAACTTGCTTATCTGGTGAGAAATGTGTGTGAGAACTTCTATACAAAACGTTTAACTAGTTTGAAATGGCTGCTGTAAAACAAAATGGAACTGAACAGGTATAGCAAATTACTTCACATTACTTCAACATTGATACCTGAAACCAATACTTTCAGGCTGACAGCTGAAATGTAAAAAAAAAAAAAAAAATCTGGCAATTATCGGCTGTTAAGGAGCGGCGCCGCTGTGTCCTTAACAACCGATGACTCATGCATCTGTCAGTGGGGTTCCCCTGTTGGCAGCTGAAGTGGTAAAAAAGTCTGGCAATTGGAAAGTAAACTGGTTAATTGGTCCCAATTTGGACATTTTCACTTAGGGGTGTACTCACTTTTGTTGCCAGCAATTCAGACATTAATGGCTGTGTGTTGAGTTATTTTGAGGGGACAGAAAATTTACACTGTCATACAAGCTGTACTCTCACTACTTTGCATTGTAGCAAAGTGTAATTTCTTCAGTGTTGTTACATGAAAAGATAGAATAAAATATTTACAAAAATGTGACGGGTGTACTCACTTTTGCGAGATACTGTATATTTACACGTTTCACATTGAAATATTTCAGGAGAAGAATAACAACTACAGTTGTGCTCATAAGTTTACATACCCCAGCAGAATTTATGATTTCTTGGCCATTCTTCAGAGAATATGAATGATAACACAAAAACATTTCTTTCACTCATGGTTAGTGTTTGGCTGAAGCCATTTATTATCAATCAACTGGGTTTACGCTTTTTCAATCATAATGACAACAGAAACTACCCAAATGACCCTGATCAAAAGTTTACATACCCTGGTGATTTTGGCCTGATAACATGCACACAGGTTGACACAAAGGAGTTTGAATGGCTATTAAAGGAAACCATCCTCACCTGTGATCTGTTTGCTTGTAATTAGTGTGTGTGTATAAAAGGTCAATGAGTTTCTGGACTCCTGGAAGATCCTTGCATCTTTCATCCAGTGCTGCACTGACGTTTCTGGATTCTGAGTCATGGGGAAAGCAAAATAATTGTCAAAGGATCTGCGGGAAAAGGTAGTTGAACTGGATAAAACAGGAAAGGGATATAAAAAGATATCCAAGGAATTGAGAATGTGAATCAGCAGTGTTCAAACTCTAATCAAGAAGTGGAAAATGAGGGGTTCTGTTGAAACCAAACTACGGTCAGGTAGACGAACTAAAATTTCAGCTACAACTGCCAGGAAAATTGTTTGAGATGAAAAGGAAAACCCACACTTAACTCCAGGAATCTCTGAAAACATGTGGTGTGGCTGTTTCAAGATGCACAATAAGGAGGCACTTGAAGAAAGATGGGCTGCATGGTCGAGTCATCAGAAGAAAGCCATTACTACGCAAATGCCACAAAGTATCCTGCTTACAATGCGCCAACCAGTACAGAGACAAGCCTCAAACCTTCTGGCACAAAGTAAATTGGAGTATTGAGATCAAAATTGAGCTTTTTGGCCATAACCATAAACTCTATATTTGGAGAGGAGTCAACAAGGCCTATGAAACACGGAGGTGGATCACTGATGTTTTGGGGATGTGTGAGCTACAAAGGCACATGAAATAGGGTCAAAATTGATGGCAAGATGAATGCAGTATGTTATCAAAAAATACTGGAGGAACATTTGCATTCATCAGCCAGGAAACTGCGCATGGGACGTACTTGGACATTCCTACATGACAATGATCCAAAACACAAGGCCAAGTCGACCTTTGGCTACAGCAGAATAAAGTGAAGGTTCTGGAGTGGTCATCTCAGTCTCCTGACCTCAATATCATTGAGCCACTCTGGGGAGATCTCAAACGTTCAGTTCATGCAAGATAGCCCAAGAATTTCCAGTAACTGGAGGCTTTTTGCCAAGAGGAATGGGCAACTTTACCATCTGAGAAGATAAAGAGCCTCATCCACAAACACCACAAAACACTTCAAGCTGTCATTGATGTTAAAGAGGCCAATGCACGGTATTAAGAACTGGGGTATGTAAACTTTTGATCAGGGTTATTTGGGTAGTTTCTGTTGTCATTATGATTTAAAACGTGTAAACACAGTTGATTGATAATAAATGGCTTCAGCCAAACTCTAACCATGAGTGAAAGAAATTTTTTTGTGTTCTCATTCATATTCTCTGAAAAATGGCCAAGAAAATGAATTCTGCCCGGGTATGTAAACTTATGAGCACAACTGTATACATTCGTTATCATTTCAATTTCTGCTTGATGAAAATGTGAAGACATCGGTCCAAAAGTTAAAATAGAACCAGAATGAGTCTTTTAACATGATAATGGTTTGAAGCACACTAGAAAATCCATGAAGAATTTACTCAAAAAACAAGAAATAGGGAGTTAAGAAATTCCCTAGTCAAAGCCTTTTGGCTTGATCACCATTGACATTTAGTAGAGTGATCTTGAAACAGGTAGTCTATGTAGAGAAACCCACAAAGTGAAGGAATTTAAAGGGGTTGTAAACACTTGCGATTTTTCACCTTAATGCATTAAGGTGAAACAACTTTTGTACTGCAGCAGCCCCCCAGAGCCCCCCTAACACTTACCTGAACCTGATTGCTCCATCGATGGGGACAAGCACAGCAGCTCCAGCCACTGTCTCGGGTCCTCATTGGATAGATTGATAGCAGCAGAAGTCATTGGCTCCCGCTGCTTTCAATCAAATCCAATGACATGGGAGACAGGGGGCGGGGCTGAGTCCTGCTGTCTATGTCAATGGACACAACAGCAGGACTTGGGAGCGCACCCACACAAGTGCTCCCACGGAATGCTGTTCTCTATGGGGGCACTCGAGACGAGGAGGAGCCAGGAGAGCCGCTGGGACACCCCAGAAAAGGAGGGTCAGTGCTGCTCTGTGCAAAACCCTTGTACAGAACAGGTAAGCATATCATGTTTGTTATATTAAATAAAAAAAACAAAGCTTTACAATCACTTTAACATGAATAAGTAATGTAAAATTCCACAGAGGTCAGAGGCTAATGGGCAGTTATACAAGATGCCTACAAAAAGTAATTTCTGTGAAACCAAGCAAAACCAGATTTTTTATGCCAGGGGTGTTCTTACTTTTTTCACAATACGCCATTGCATCTAATATTTTTTGTAGAATAAATGATTGAAACAGATAATTTAAATTTAAAAACCTGTGTTTTTATTCAAGCATATCACCTTTATCTGGAGGCACTGTGTGAATAATGATTTATTGTTTGCCTGTTCAAATATGTTGAAAAAGGTCAACAATTTAGATGGGGAATACTTAATTTTTCACATGGCTGTATGTGAAAAGAATATGAGTAGTAGTATGTGTAAACTTATGTACCTGCTGGAAATAAAAATCTTACAAACAAGCATGGTTTCAGTCAAGTATCTGACATTGCATAGGTGTTTCCTCTACTGTTAGCAACATTCATTCATTTTATAGTTTGGAAAAGGCTAAAGATGAAGATGGATGATAGATGGACTCTCAATGCTTTATGTGACAGTAAGGTAAACATCTGATCTTTGCTTCTTGATAACCAAATATAGAATCAAGAATCTAGGTTATATATTTAAAAGTGATAGACCTTTTTCTGAAGAATTTAAGCAACTTGGTCCTGTGCATCTATCTTGAACCTTCAACTTTACCATACAACCAGTGGTGGCCCACAGGTTCCGCCCCCCCCCAAGCTGTTCACAAAAAAAAAAGTCACTTTAAGAATGTCTGGGGAGCCGGACACACAGTAGTCTATGGGGAGCTTCCCAGCTTGCAATCAGATGATTGCAAGCTGAGAAGCTGATTTGCCCGTGTTTAGGGCGGGCCTGGGGCACAAAAAATGCGCCCAAACATTCCCCCACTCTACAATCATTTGTCCGTGACTCCTGTCCCTTCTCTTTTATTGGCCAGGACCGGAGGATGACTGGGCGGTGCACCACAGCATCACTTCCAATTACTCGGCTGGCACTGTGTGTGCTGTGCAGTGTGGACTGGCAGAGTGCTTAGGGGATCCAAAGAGGGGATTGCAGAGTGGGGTGAGCGCCCCACTACATTGGAGCCTGTGTGTGCGGTCATCGGTCAGAGTGACAACTGACTCAGTGTGGTGAAGGTTAGTGCAAGCCAGGCAATGTTTTCTGACACCGTGTCTGTGTTCATCTATGTACAGCAGCACCTTCATCTCTTCCTGTGATCAGAGAAGGTGGCGGCAGGGGGGAGAGCTCCTTGCAACACCTCTGCCCCGGGAATTAATCTCCAGAGTCCGCTGTTCACCCGACAATCTCCTCTGCTGGATCGGAGTAATGTGCAGGCAGGAGAGGGGGGAGGGATCTGCTCCGACCAAATGCTCCTCCCATTCACTTGTCTGCCTGTTTATCTCTATCTATCTATCTATCTATCTATCTATCTATCTATCTATCTATCTATCTATCTATCTGCCTGTCTGTTGGCCCTTTCGCGGGCGAAAGACAGGGGGGGGTTTGGTTGGGGCTATATGCCCCCCCAAAAAAAATGAAGCATCAGCTGCCACTGCACCCAATGTCTCTTCTGCAGCATACACACAAACAAATATCTGAAGCTTTATTCTTAAAGTGGAAATTTACTCATAACAATTTGATAAAAAATAATATTCTTTGGCAAGTAACATACATTCCACATTAACAATTATGCTACCAAAATTAGTGTGTGCTGCAAATTGCCTCCAGCATTGGTCCTGTTTCTTCTTGTTGGAGGCTGCCATTTTGCTGAAGCCCAGAGCCCCTGAATAGCAGTAAATCATAAAGCAAAACTACACCCATCAATTTAACGGTTTCAAAACAGTTACATTCCTGGAATGCCAGGATTGCTAACTGTCACATTTGCTTGTGTTCTCAACCAAAAGTCAAACCATCAAATGGCTGGTGTCATAACTGATCATATATGCAACACCATGGCAGTTGCAGATCAAACAGAAGTATGAAGATGATTTATGGTATCCGCTCTTTGGGTGTGCCAAGATCCCTGAGTCTAAGAAAACAAATTGTACCCCCGGGGGTGGAACTTTAAAGTCACTAATAACAAGTTCTATATAAATAATATAACAGTTTATTTGTCACATAGTAAAATACATAGCAAAAAAGCGCATGGAACAATTAAAATATCACTGGAATTGTATGCACCACAACTGAGTTGATGATGCCCTCAACCCAATGCGTTTTGGAGTTTATATTGATCTCCTTTTGCAGAGGATAATAAAGGAATCATGTATAGACATTCCAGTGTATATATGAAAATTAGTTCCATGCCAGATTACAAACACGGTCTTAAAGATCCCTTCCCACCCTGCTCATGGCTGACTGACACATATGTTAGTAATTGATGATTCATAATGGGTTGAATAGATGGGAGGACCTCATAAAGGGCCCATCCCATTCAGTGTACAGTATGTGTTCTTTCTGCTATGTATTTTACTATGTGGCAAATAAACTGTTATATTTTTTATATAGAACTTATTATTGGTGCCTTTAAAGTCCCACCCCAGGGGTGCAATTTGTTGTCATCAAACAGAAATAATGAAAAAATAAAAATGAACCAGCGCAACGGAAAATATATCTAATATATTCCCTAGTGAGTAAAAATAAAATAAAAAATTATATGTTCACTAGGGAGTAAAAGAGAGCTGCGTGTGTAAAGGTAGTATACCTGTGAAATGAATTGGATGGATCACCGCGCTCCACTATAGGGACATTATGAGCCCCTTACCATAGAATATAAAGTGCATATGCTGTAAACAAATCATGGATATGCTAATGCTGTATGAAAATATATACTAAACCATAAAAATACATAAATGTGCAAAGTGTGAATAGAAATCAATCTATATAAAAATTCATCTAAATAAACAATCTTTAAATATAGTGCAAACTGTGCAAGTGCTTGTGCTAAAAAGTCTGTGCAAAAAGGCTAAACCATGCACACTCCCAAACTATATGAACTGAGCAAAGTCTATATCCAATGTGCACACTGTTCCTCCAATGGTATGCAAAAGAATCGATTTCCAAATAGTCCACCCGCAGATGAACAATCCCACTGTGTATGGTTACAATACACTGCAATGGTGCAGCATGCTAAAAACCAGTGTCTCAGAAGAAAGAAATGCCGTCTCATGTGCTCCTTCACCAGGCACCCTAGTCACACACCCCACTTACCAGATACAATGGATTCCCATCACAGGAATCAATCACCGCCTGTTGTCAGTGGTAGGGTTGCCACATCATCCCTTTAATCCAGGACACATATGAATTACTCAGATTCTGAGGCTGATTTAATGCAGATAAGGCACCAAGTGAGTTTAATTACCACCTTAATCAGCCACAGAACCTGTGTAATTAATGTGTGTCCTGGATTAAAGGGATGATGTGGCAACCCTAGTCAGTGGGTGTGTGTCGGAATCCTCCTGCATCCTGAAACAGCTGGTGTTGTGATGAAAGGGATGAATCCTGGTCTCACAGAACCCCCAAGGATGACAAGAAAAGCAAGGGTGGCCCAATCGTGAAGTATGCAAAAACTTTATTCCTCAATGAACGGTGCAAAACATTGCAGATAAAATCACTCAATACTGTGCAGCGTAAAACCAGGGGACATAAAGGGAGTCTCCCTGTATTGCTGACAGCGGAAGTGGCGAGTCACGGTCTCATTTCCCGACGTGGCGTTTCGTCAACATACAAGCTGACGTTATCAAGGGGTCACATGATGAAACGCCACGTCGGGAAATGAGACCGTGACTCGCCACTTCCGCTGTCAGCAATACAGGGAGACTCTCTCTATGTCCCCTGGTTTTACTCTGCACAGTATTGAGTGATTTTGTCTGCAATGTTTTGCACCGTTCGTTGAGGAATAACGTTTTTGCATACTTCACGATTGAGCCACCCTTGCTTTTTTTGTCATCCTTGCGGGTTCTGTGAGACCAGGATTCATCCCATTCATCACAACACCAGCTGTCCCAGGACGCAGGAGGATTCCGACACACACCCACTGACAACAGGCGGTGATTGATTCCTGTGATGGGAATCCATTGTATCTGGTAAGTGGGGTGTGTGACTAGGGTGCCTGGTGAAGGAGCACATGAGACGGCATTTCTTTCTTCTGAGACACTGGTTTTTAGCATGCTGCACCATTGCAGTGTATTGTAACCATACATAGTGGGATTGTTCATCTGCGGGTGGACTGTTTGGAAATCGATTCATTTGCATACCATTGGAGGAACAGTGTGCACATTGGACATAGACTTTGCTCAGTTCATATAGTTTGGGAGTGTGCATCGTTTAGCCTTTTTGCACAGACATTTTAGCACAAGCACTTGCACAGTTTGCACTATATTTAAAGATTGTTTATTTAGATGGATTTTTATATAGATTGATTTCTATTTGCACTTTGCACATTTATGTATTTTTATGGTTTGGTATATATTTTCATACAGCATTAGCATATCCATGATTTGTTTACAGCATATGCACTTTATATTCTATGGTAAGGGGCTCATAATGTCCCTATAGTGGAGCGCGGTGATCCATCCAATTCATCAAACAGAAATAGTTTCCTTTGCTGTAAAGGAATAGGAGGGTTTAATTCTGCTTTAAGACTGTCAGCAGTTTGGTCTCTAAAATTTGGCAGAGACTAGAAATAGAGAATAACTGAGCATGCGTGCAGCAGGGTGAGACAGGGTATTACTGAATTTTAAACTGTATAGGCATTTATTTGTAATGTTTTACATATATATATATATATATATATATATATATATATATACCTGCAACAGGGTCCATCCTGAAGTTATCTAGCAGGACTTAATTAAATGACTAAAATTCCACTTTAACTTTGACCCTAAATCTAGATATTTGATTAAGAGTGAATATACATCTCTTTGTGCATTACAGCAATGCAGAGTAACACGCATTACATACATTGATGCATTGTAATGCAATTTATTTTGAATAGCACCCAAGTGCACTAAGATAGTGTACTGCAATGAATGGCAATGCAGAATAGTGCATTGTGGCAAATATTGTGTGGCATGTCTGAAAGTTTTGACATTTTTGTGCACTGGATTTCAGTTGGCTGCCTTAACGCAATACACATTAACGCGTGACATACTGTGCAATAATTCATGTGCATTTGCACCCTGCACAAATGTAAGTGGGCCCTTAGGCCTCATACACACGGACGTTTTTTGACGCCGGAGTTTTCTGGCGTTTTTTGCAGCTCTCCATGTTAGTCAATGGCCCCATAAAAACGCTGACATTTTTGAGCTGTAGATGGCGTCAGCGAGCTGAAACTAGAACCCAAGGCCGGCGCGTTCTGAGGCTGTAACTTTTGGCATTTTTTGACACCAACGCCGCAAAACGCCAACTAACGCCAACGAACACCAACAAACGCCAACTAATATTGTACCGGCGTTAACCGTTGTTTTTTGACGCCGACGTTTCTAGGTTAAAAAATAGCAGAGGGATGATTTTTTTTAAAAAACGCCTATTGACGCCAACGCTCACTAGTGCTCACTGACGGCAATGCATAACGCCAAAAAACGCTGATTTTCTTTCCTTGACGTCGTGCCCGATGTTTTGTTTAGTTTTTAAGAAACGTCCGTGTGTATGAGGCCTTAAACATTTTGAATTATGATTTTAATTGTGGCCTATAAGCATACTTCATGAACTGGGAAACAAATTTGGTAATCCATTAAATATGTATATGTTTTCTTCAACTATATTAATTTCATAACTTTTAAAAAAGAGAAGAGTATTTTGTAAAGATTTTCAGTAATTTGACTCTAATAAACATTAACAAAGTGCTGTAATCATAATGTTGGTCAGTGAGCACTATGCTGTATAAAAAAAATTGTCATTTTTGTATTTATTATTTTTTTTTAAATAATAGTTCCACCATTTTTTCAGTGTTGCTGGTCTACTACAGCCACTTCATGTCTGCGTGCACTGCAATGGATGAAAAGTATTAATCAGGGAGGGTTTTTTAAAGGTGACAGTGCTACTATTCTCCACCATTACCCGAAAGATGTGAAAATGCAATGCAGGAGCAAAAATTGGAGATTGGGACAACATGTTGTCACCATATAACAAGAAGTGCCTGAACTATCCTTCAAGACAGGATTACCAGGTATTATTTTAATCAAAGCTGCATATTTGAAAAGACTGAAAGTGACTTGGTAAATCTTATATCAGATTTTCATGAATGGGGTTTTACATACCGTACACCCCTCACATTTTTTGTAAATATTTTATTATATCTTTTCAGGTGACAACACTGAAGAAATTACTCTTTGCTACAATGTAAAGTAGTGAGTGTGCAGCTTGTATAACAGTGTACATTTTCTGCCCCTCAAAATAACTCAGCACACAGCCATTAATGTCTAAACTGCTGACAACAGAAGTGAGTACACCCCTAAGTGAAAATATCCAAGTTGGGCCCAAAGTGTCAATATTTTGTGTGGCAACCATTATTTTTCAGCACTGGCTCAACCCTCTTGGGCATGGAGTTCACCAAAGCTTCCCAGGTTGCCACTGAAGTCCTCTTCCACTCCTCCATGACGACATCACTGAGCTGGTAGATGTTAGAGACCTTGCGCTCCTCCACCTTCCATTTGAGGATGCCCCACAGATGCTCAATAGGGTTTAGGTCTGAAGACATGCTTGGCCAATCCATCACCTTTACCCTCAGCTTCTTTTGCAAGGCAGTGGTCATCTTCGAGGTGTGATTGAGGCCGTTATTAAGTTGGAATAATGCCTTGCGGCCCAGTCTCCGAAGGGAGGGGATCATGCTCTGCTTCAGTATGTCACAGTACATGTTGGTATTCATGGTTCCCCCAATGAACTGTAGCTCCCCAGTGCCAGCAGCACTCATACAGTCCCAGACCATGACACTCCCACCACCATGCTTCACTGTAGGCAAGACACACTTGTCTTTGCACTCCTCACCTGGTTGCCGCCACACACGCTTGACACCATCTGAATCAAATACGTTTACCTTGGTCTCATCAGACCACAGGACATGGTTCCAGTAATCGATGTCCTTAGTCTGCTTGTCTTCAGCAAACTGTTTGCGGACTTTCTTGTGCATCATCTTTAGAAAAGGCTTCCTACTGGGATGACAGCCATGCAGACCAATTTGATGCAGTGTGTGGTGTATGGTCTGAGCACTGACAGTCTGACCCCCCACCCCTTCAACCTCTGCAGCCATGTTGGCAGCACTCATACGTCTATTTCCCAAAGCAACCCCTGGATATGACCCTGAGCATGTGCACTCAACTTCTTTGGTCGACCATGGCAAGGCCTGTTCTGAGTGGAACCTGTCCTGTTAAACCTCTGTATGGTCTTGGCCACCATGCTTCAGCTTAGTTTCATGGTCTTGGCAATCTTCTTATAGCCTGGGCCATCTTTATGAAAAGCAACAATTTTTTTTTTCAGATCCTCAGAGAGTTCTTTACCATGAGGTGCCATGTTGAACTTCCAGTGACCAGTATGAGAGAGTGAGAGCGATAACACCAAATTTAACACACCTGCTCCCTATTGACACCTGAGACCTTGTAACACTAACGAGTCACATGACACCCGGGATGGAAAATGGCTAATTGGGCCCAATGTGGACATTTTCACTTAGGGGTGTACTCACTTTTGTTGCCAGCGGTTTAGACATTAATGGCTGTGTGTTGAGTTATTTTGAGGGGACAGCAAATTTACACTTTTATACAAGCTGTACTCTCACTACTTTACATTGCAGCAAAGTGTCATTTCTTCAGTGATGTCACATGAAAAGATATAATAAAATATTTACAAAAATGTGAGGGGTGTACTCACTTTTGTGAGGTACTGTATACGGTTTAATTCCCATACATTGATTACATTAGTGGATTGTTAGTTTTGTAATAATTCTTTCACATTCTGCTTATTTGTAGCATAATTATGTTTATGCAGAATCTTTAATTTTAAAGAATGAGTTGGTCCAATCTGAACTCGGCCAATGTCATTATGAGCATGTCTGGCAAATGCAGGGCAGGGAATTCCCCAGTCAGAGCTGATTGGGCCAGTGGGGATGCAGTCATTTGACAGCTTACCACGGGTTCTGCTAAACTGGGTTTAGACTGATTGAGGATCAAACCCAGCTCATCCCTATTGAGGGGCAACGATTGGCGAATTTGCCCAGATTCCAATTGCAAGGGTTTGGCAAATCTTATTCAAAATTTGTAGAATATCTTTGAAGTCTATGAGGGGGATAATCTTGTTATCACGTTCTGGCTGTTTTTAGGGCTAAAAGGAAAATTACTATCAAAAGAGGCATGAAAAGATGGGCACTTCCATAAGGGATAATAAAAAAAAAATTAAAGAAAATACTGGAAAATGGAAAGTCTTTTCATGCGGCTCTGAGGGCATCGAAAATACACAAATCCTTTACATAACACATAGGGTGTATGTGGTGTTACAGAACTGTACGATTTTTACGGATAGTCTCAGCAACACTGACATTGCATATTTGACTGTGTAATTTATTTATTTTTTTATTTTACAGTTGGCGTGACTTACATGCAGCAGCACCACCCCAGTTGTATTAATTTCCAATTGAAGAATGTATTTTTTCAGCTAGCTTTATCAGTGGTACATGTTTTTTTTTTTTTTATAAAAAAAAAGCAATAGACTTGCTTGGAGCGGTAGATAGAAATTGGCCAGTAGTTTGTTGTGACTGTCTCTGTCCTGCTGCTGACCAATTCCTATCAAATTCTCATTTGGAATTTATGACTTTATTATAACAAATAAGACACTGCAGAGGATATAGCAGTAACATTAGCCAGTAGCAGGATCATTTTATTCGGGGATAGCAGACCAACATCAGAACAATTTTAATGAGCAAGGCTAGGCCCAAACTTACCAGAGACATATAGCACACACAGACGTTTTACTAAAATAATTAATACACCACAGAGGATATTCATTAGTATGAAATTGTCCAGCAGCAGGACAGTTTTAATCAGGGTTAATAGGCTTAACTGTTGTATGCCTAACTTTTATATTATATATGGCTGTGAGGATGGAGTGCAGTGGATGCACTACTTTGTGCATCTCAAATTAAAAAAAAGGCTCTAGCAAAATAAAATAAACTCACAAAAGAAATATCACACATTAAACAAAAGCCCACTTTTTTAAATCAAAGCTTTGCAGCAAAAAATCAGTTTACCTAAAATAATGACCCTCTCAATATAAAATATAAAACACTATACCCTCAAAATAAATGAACACCCCAACATACCACCCCAGAAAAAAAATTGTTTTATTTTGCACCGTGCACTGTACTAGACAGCAGGACCACTGACCTCAACTAGTCCAATATTAAAAACAAAAAAGGCAGCAAAATTGTTTGATTGCTCAAAAAGCTAGCAATCAGTATTAAAGTGCAGTAACTGACCCTAATCTTTCACTATGCAGTTTTTTTTTTTTAGTTTTTCCTACAACAACCTCCTATTCACTGGCACTATGGCTATTCTGTGCATCCCTCTTTTTATAATGAGGAGTCTAGCTTACCCAAACCCCCCTCAATTGCCCTTCTAAATCTGCTGTCTATAGTTTAAAGACAATGCAGTGCATATGGTTGGAAAAAAAAACTCCCAGGAAAATCTGCACATAAATTTGCCAGGAGTACAAATCTTAAACCCACAAGATTCTCCTCAAACCGGAACTATCCGTTTTGTGTAGTAAAAAATATTTTTAATCACTAATTATGTTGCACATGATCGGATGACTGATGTCGCCACCACTTCACCTCATTCACTAAGCTAAGTGAATTGTCTCTCTGCAATTTAATTTTTACTTTATTTCACCCCATTCAATACGATTAGTGAAAATTCACTACAAAACATGCTCTACTCATTAAGTAAATCATGGTCAAAGTGTTTCTATATCACCTATGGGATGGTGATGTCACCTATGGATCTTGTCTACCGACACACCAATCAGCGCAAATATGGGGCTCTTGGTTATCAAAAGGGAACAATCCTAATAGGATCAGGACCTAAAAAGCTGCCATTTTAAATATACAAAACAGATGTTAAATCCAGATATAAAATACACAACTTCTGTATGGCTCAGGAAGCCATCACCCGACAGTGCAACAGTGCTAATAAAAGTCCACAAAAAAGTTCACACAAAGAGCATAGGGTGGTCACAGTTCCAGAGAAAGCAAGGAATCCTGTAGGTCAGATAGTAAATACGGAGGCAGGATCCGGTCACCCAGTAAAGTTAGTATAACACCGCGTGCAGCATACAAATCCACAATCTGCTTACCAGAAGTGAGAATCATAGAGAACTGTGTTAAATCATCAGATACGCTGCCTTGTGCCACAATCTCAGGGCCTTCCACCTATTTCTGTACCTTGTCAACACTCCCCGACGATATTAACCGATCATAGGAGAGAAGACATATTCCATAGCGTAATCTCGTAAAACAACTTTATTGCCAACCCGCCTTATGAAATCCACTTACAAACATATAGTAAAACAATCGCAAATGCATCAATCAATGACTATGTTCTGTATTGACGTCTTACCGCTCCACGCTCGGATCCAGCGTGTATGTCTCTTGCTTTCACTTCGCGTCCTGGAGCGCAAACGTCACTGCCTGTCGTGGGGTCACGCCTTTCTATATCACCGCTTTCAAAAAAGTCTATTTTTTTGTTCTCCTCGATAGACACATTGAAACTCTCAGTTATTGCTAGCAGTATTAATTTTGCATTAACCTTGGTAAATAAAAAGGAAGTAATGGGGTGTGGAAAGGAAAGGGAAGGAGATTAAGAATAAAAGAGAAGGAAAATGGAAATAAAAGGAAGGGGGAGGAAGAAAAGGGAAGGAAATGGAAGGGTGGTAGAAGAAAAGGGCAGGGGGGAAGGAAAATATGGGAGTGGTGGAAAGGAAAGGGGAGGGGGAGAGAGAGATAAAAGGGAAGGAAAATGGAAGGGTGGTGGAAGAAAAGGGAAGAGAGGAGGAAAATATGGGAATGGAAGGGAAGGGGGGAGGGGGAGGAAGAAAAGGGAAGGGAGTGGAAGGGTGGTGGAAGAAAAGGGAAGGGGGAAGGAAGATATGGGAATGAAACGGAAAGGGAGGGGGGAGAATAGGAAAGTGGGAGGAAGAAAAGGGAGGTGGGAAATGTAAGGATGGTGGAAGAAAAGGGAAGGGGGGGAAGGAAAGGGAGGGCAATAAAAAGGAAGAGAAAGAGTAAGGACAGGTAAAAGGAAGTAATGAACTTCATTACATTGAAGTTTCCATTGCTCCTGACCCAGAGAAAATGTGCCCTGTACTGAAAGTGTTGTTTTTGGGATAGGACATTTTTTTGAAAAGTTTTGAAGCCATAGATTTTAAGCATGCTGAAACCTGTTCAATAAAGCTATGGTCAAGATATCTCACATGTCTCCTACAATATATCCTATGCAGTGATTGTCAGAATGTGCAAATTCCTCACAGTGTGCAGCATGTCTATAGTTCTAGTTTGATATCATTTGTCTTCTACTTACAGTATAATGCCTTTTTATCTTCTTTATCCTAGTGATTTGACAAAAATGCATACCATGAGTCATGTGAATTGAAGGATTAACGCCTACAGTGTATAGACCTCTGACACCGAGGATTATGGGATGGGATTATGTAACTAGAACAGGATGATCACACCTTCCATCCTGTTTTCGGATAATCAATATCTGCTTTGACGCATTTCATGGTGATTCTATTAAGGTGTCTGTGCTACCTATGTGGATATATAGTAAATTCTGGGGTATGTTCCTGACACTCACTGAAACTCAAGTAGTGGCATAAATAAGATACAAAACATCTCCTACATTACAGAACATGTTTAGTTAATTGTGACTAACTACTAGTAGCTATACCATGACCTGGATAAATGAGAGCCTTCAGAGATATAGAGTTCTAGTTGCATTTCTGATGTTGATAAAAGGTTTGGCCTTATTATAACACAACATAATACACAGACCACCATGTCAGTGTTAATGAAAAATGCTATTCGGTAATATAATATAAAGCTTACACAATTAAGAAAGTTCAGCTAATAGTAAGAGACTGCTCTCAAGGTACAGTATATCAGACATTATATGGGAACATTACTGAATGTGTTGGCAGAGGAACAGTGAAGGGCAAAAGCCGGCCACTATAAAGGAAGGGAAGACACAAATAGAGTGCGAAAGAAGAAAGAATATCCAGAAAGCCAATGTCCGCTGAGAGCATGAAGAGTATAGTAGGTAGAGGGAACATTGAAGAGTGAAATTGTTTAAATATTAATAAATATACATAAGAAAACTAGGGGAACAGGGAAACATTTCAACATAGAATCATTGCCGAGTGCTTTCTGGCTCTCTGTCTTTATGTCATTATTTTATCTTGTCTCCATTCCTACCTCCGGTCTCCAACTCTCTCTATCTCTTTTCCATTTGTCTCTCTTGTGTTTCGCTGTCTCATGCACTTTCACCTGTTCCTTGCCACCTTCTCTAATTCTTTCTGCTTCTTGGTATCCATTTCCCTTCCTTTGTTGTGTATACATTTTTATTAGTCTGTCTACCCATATCTCTCTTTCTTTCTCTCTCTCTTATTCTGCTTCTCTCTCTTTCTTTCCCTCACCCTTTCTCTCTCCTCTTTCTCTTCCTTCACTTTGTGTCACTCCTTCTTCCCCTCTTAGTCTATCCTTATCCATTTCTCTTTCACCCTATCAGTCTTTCTCCTTTGTCCTTTTTTTCCACCAACGCTTTCTAATGAACCATCACTCTCCCTTCTCCCACACCTTCCCCCGTGCCTCTTTTTACTGCTTCCACCAATTCCCCCTCTCTTTCCTTCTCTCATTTATCCCTTCTATCTTTCTCTCTCTTTTTCCATCTCTAATTGCCTCCCATTCACTCTTTCCATGTCTCATTCCTTTCCTCTCTCCCGACTTTTATTTTCTCTTTCTTTCTTTCTTTCCCTCCCTCCTGTTGAGTGCCCCCTCAGGAGGGGAGTCCCAGATGGCTGAGACACTCCTGCAACACCATTGGATCTAGAGGGACCTCAGGTAAGTATTAAGGTGGCTGAGGGGGGGCTGCTGTACACAGAAGGCTTTTTATCTTAATGCATTAAAAGGGAAGTAAACCCAGATGGGGTTTACTTCCTCTAAGTCCCCCTGTAAAGTAGAAACATAATGGGCTACTATGCATTGCATAGTAGCCCATTATGTGCCACTTTCCTGCAAACAAAGCATGCGATGTCCAGCGATGCCCCCTCTGCTGGCCGCGTCAATCTTCTGCCCCTCTTCCTTCTGGGGCCGCGACTCCGGCACTGTGACTGGCCGGGGTCGCGTGATGTCACTCCCGCGCATGCGCACGGGAACAGCCAGTCACGGCACAGTCGCAGTGGAGGAACGGCACGCAGGCTGCTCCTTCACTGTGCATGACATCAGCACAGCTTCAACACTGTATATCTCCTGAAATGTGCAGGTTTAGGAGATATGCAGGGCACCTACAGGTAAGCCTTATTATAGGCTTACCTGTAGGTTAAAGTGGTTGTCTCAAGTTGACAACCACTTTAAGATAAGAAAAAACTTCTGCCTTTACAATCACTTTAAAGCTCTCCTTATCAATCTTCTACATTTTCTGTCTCTCTCACCGTGATCTTCCAACATTTTCTTGTCTTCTTCAAACTCTTTTTCTTCATTCTCTTTCTTTCTGTCCCTTCCTTGTCCTTCTCTCGCTTTGCGTCTACTTCTTTCGTTCTTTCATTTTGCAATGATTCATTTTCTCTTTCCTCCTCTATTACACTCCCATTTTTTTTCTCTTCACCGTTTTCTTTCTCTCACTGTCCCTCTTGTATGCTCTCTTTTCTTCCCTCTCTTATGTGTCCTTCTTTCCTACTATTTCTGCTTTCCTCTTTGTCTTGTTCTCCATCGTTGGCTCAACTTCTTATCCATGTTTGGCCCTTGTTTACTCTCCAACTTTTTTCCAACCTATATTTTTCTCTCTTTATTCATCTCTCTCTTTAGGACTAATGTACAGGAGGCTTTGTGTGTCAAGCCCTGGCAATGTAGTAGTGAACTCATCCATGTAAGTGGCCCAGCTTGTATTCTATTGTATTAACTAGCACAGGGCTTCACAAATTAGTTTTTAATCTAGGAGCCAGCTAAAAAAGTTAGTAGCCAGTTTTTTTTTTTTTTAACTAACAAAGCTTATGAAGAATATGTAACATGTTCCCAAAGGTGAACTTATCATTTAACCCTTTTTTTTTTGCGTTTATTGCACATGTTTAAAAAAATAATTTTAGGCCTGAAGATTACATAGAAGAAAAATAATTTCCCTCATGAAGCATGGGACTTTAAAGACTCACAAAATAAGAGAGTATTGGAGTAAAAAATATAAATGTTATTATAACAATAAACAGTATTCAAACTTTTCTAAATGTCAAATTGTACGTCACATAACCCAACAGGGTTAACAGAAAATTGGCAGAGGGAAGACATAACATAATACTCACAAAACTATCCCCATAAAAGGATGTGGGGGTTCATAACACCAATGGATGAGAAGTTTTAAAAGAATATAAAAGAAACCACAGGTAGGAGGCAGAGATGTAATCCGGGCAGGTTTGCCCTAAGCAGATACTGAGAGCCCCTGGTGTCAAGAAAAGCGCAGATTAGGGAGGATAACCAAATGTATTGGTAATGATCAAAAAAAGTAAAACAATGGCAAGGATAATTGGCATACCTTGATGTGCCTGTGTATGTGTATCATGTACTGCACAGGAAAGTGATGATATTATCAACCAGCTGTATCTAAAAAGAAGTATATAAGCATAGGCATGCACACGGGGTGCCCAGGCACATCCAGCACATCCCAGGGCTATTTTACTGGCAGAATGTCAGGAACTCCATTTCGACACCTCTGCTAATGGACAGCGCTGTGACTGTGAATGGGACTATAATTCAGTTAGCTATGTAATTCCTGTGAGTGCAGTCACTGACCGCGGAGTAAGCAGGCAAGCGGCCGCATTTTCCGATGCTATTGCTATAGTTCTGGCTACAGCCTCCCTGATGGCTGAATATCACTCCGCCACCTGCTGTCAGGGATGATGTAGCCCGAACCATAGAAGTGGCATCAGAGCTGGATTAACCACGTTGTTTCTATCATCTAAACGAGTCCTGCCTGCTGAAACTGGGGGCTCCCGCAACCCACTACTGCTCTGTGACCACCGCCGCCGAGAAAACTATTGGTTGCTAGGACCACCCAGGCAGAGGAGGAGGATGTAACTTTCTCCTCTCTGTTCTGCCTCCGAGTGCCCCACCTTCCAGCTTCCGCCCTGCAGTGCCGACAATGGACAGACTGAGGTGAGGGCACCCGCCGCGACTTGGGACTCAGAAAATGTAACTGGTAAGGAGAGAGTGGGACAGGAGGGGCACAAACTCTGGCTATATGTGCGGCACTGGAAGAGCCAGGGAGGGAGGATGTCCTCTCCTGCAGTGCAGATATGCTCAGCCATGTTGTATGGAGGGCACTGGGGAGCAGCTGAAAATTTGGATACCAGGCTACTATGCTGGGATTTGTAGTCCCATGGAGGGAAGGGGAGGCCAATGCTCTCACATACTGGGGAAGGGGGAAGGGGCTAGGGGCTGGTCATATAAGGTAAAAGACTCTGTGCTATATACAGGTGAATACAAGATGTATGTCAATAATGATTCTACAGACTTTAAACGTTGAATTTTGATGTAATGTATTGTATATCTCAAAAAAAAGTTATTAAAAAAAACAACTCTGTGTTGTGAGGGGGCTGCTATGGCTGGCCTACCCCCCTTCTAGAAATATTATTGTCTGGCACACTGGTTTAAAGGGGAACTCTGCAGACTCTAGGGTAAAGGGGAATGCTGATGTAAGTGGGATCTGATGTAAGTGCGACCCCCCTCACATCAGAGGCCCCCCTTACATCACAGGCCGCAGAGATTCTCTTTGTGTCAGAGTCCCCCTTTACAGTGTATATAAAGGGGGACTTTGATGTAAGTGGGGACTCCGGGAACCCTGATATAAGAGGGAATGCTGGGAACTCTGATGTAAGGGGGCTTGCAGAGTGCCATCATTCACTTGAATTCTAATTCTGGGTCACATTTTTTCATACCGCGGATATGTCTGCCTGCCTCCAAAACTCCTGTATTGCTTTCCCTACGTAAAAAGAGCCACAATCACATAGTAATAAATATACTTTGCCTACTGTTTTACAGTTTACGTAGTGTTTAGCTTTAAGCAATTGTCTGTTGGGTAATCTTATTGAAGGAGTGTTGCACATGTATCTGCAGTAATTACATGATCCACAGACAAATGTGCATTTGTATTTACAGGGATCTTTTCTGTTACATCCCTTAAATTCACGTTGTGTAATTTTGTCTCTGATTGAGGTGGCTCTTCTGTAGGTAATTTGAGGGGTCGGAGTTGTGAACTTTCTCATATTGAGGTCCAGGTGTAACAAATACCAGTATTTTTTGTATAATATTTCTAATTTGTAGTTATTGGTTTGAGAATTTTGTAATAATCCTACAAGTGTTCTCACTATTTTGGGATTTTTTTCTGATTGGTATTGTATACAAGTTAATTTCTGGTTTTGCTGGCAGCTTTTTTACCCTTGCTGTAATAAACGATCTCTAAGGTCTTGGGCTTCTTGTTGGAGGGACGCCTCATCAGAACAATTGCGTTTTTTTTCTGAGATATTGGATGAATGGGATAGATCTTGAAATTGGTTTCGGATGGAAGCTGGGAGGCGTGCAGGATCGTTTTGCCGGGCGTGGGTTTGCGGAATTGGCAACATGATACAGCATCATCTCCGCTTCGTCTGACCGTGACATCGAGGAAAGTGACCTCCACTGGGTCAAAATGCATGGTGAATGTTAAGTTGTACAGGAGGCTTTGTGTGTCAAGCCTTGGTAATGTAGTAGTGAACTCACCCATGTAAGCAGCCAAACTGGTATTCTATTGTATTAACTAGCACAGTGCTTGACACATTTGTTTTTAATCTAGGAGCCAGCTAAAAAAGTTAGGAGCCAGGTTTTTTTTTAACTAACAAAGCTTATGAAATATATGTAACATGTTCCCAAAGGTGAACTTATCCTTTAAGCCTTTCACAGCTAGAACTGTTTTTGCATTTTTTGCACATGTTTAAAAAATAATTTTAGGCCTGAAGATTACATAGAACCCCCAAACATTATATATTTTCTGAAATAAAATAGTGGTAGTTCCAATTCTTTTATGTCACGCAATACTACCGCAATATTTCTGTAAAAGACACATTAAAAGTTAATGTTAGGGGGCACACAAATGCAATAAAATGACCAAATTCTTGGTAAAATATAAAAGTTGAGGTTGCACTGAATAAATAGATACCCAACATGTCAAAGCTTAAGTGTGCATGCAGCCGTAAAATGGCAACAAACTTCGGTACCCTATATTTTCCATAGGTGAAGTTTTAAAGGCTCCTTATAGGTCATCAGTTTTGCATTATGAAGGAGGTCTGGTGATAGAATTACTGATCTCACTCCTGCATGTGCGGTGATATGTAAAATGTGTATCTCAATCAATGTTTTCAAGTGGAGGCGCCCCGCTGTGTGCTTTTACATTTGTACGTGCATATATGTGGAGGGAGGCTCCATTTTTTGGGTCGGATTTTATGTGCTTGGGTGTAACGTTACATTTTTACAATTAAAAAAAATATATTTTTTTAATAATTTTTTTTTTTCATCACCTGGGGACAAAATGTCCCCTATGCGAAAATTTGTTTAGTGACAGGTTCTCTTTAATGAGACATCCAAGGTCTAAAAATCATGCATGTCTCCTATGTGCTCCACTGAATGTAATGCAATGCACATGGCACTGCATTATATTCTTTCCTGGATACACATCACTTCCGGGTCAACAACAAGAAGGAGAGGAGAGCAGATGTGTGTCCACTCTCCTCCCTTCCCTCCACCTATGCCAGTCCTGGGCCCACAGATGGGCAAGTCGAGCCAAGGAGTGTTTGTGCAGCATTCGGACGGCAGCCCAGCAGCCAGGACGAAATTTTTTGTCACCATTGCGACCTGGTGCCTGGGGTTTGTCGAGCCCAGAACTAGCAAGATTTTAAAATATTGGTGTTTAACAAAGCTATGACCGTTTCCCTAAAAATTGCAGCTTGATGCTGCCAATTATTTATTGGGTGAGGGATTGCTATATTTTGGTTTGGCCTGCTTGGCATTTGGGATTCTTTCAGTTTTATATGGCATGCTTGCTGTAAGAATCCCTTAAGATGAAATAGGAAATAGAGATAAGGGCTGGGAGAACTTAGTGCATTGAAGCCAACATCTTTATGCTAGACATCGCATGCAAGCCCTTCAATATGACCATCTTCAGGTTATACAGATTGCACCATTCATGGGCTTCCTTTTACCTTTGACTAAAAACACCTGATATTTAAACAGGCTCTTTAAAGACTGCATTAAGGGCCGGTTCACACAGGGGCAACTTGCGCTCCGACTTGTGTTGCCCCAAGTTGCTTGACATCTAAAATCCCATTGAAGTGAATGGGAGCCATCTTAATGTATACTACTGAAGTCGCTCCAACTTCAGAAAAGGTTCCTGTACTACTGCAAGGCAACTTCTATCTGACTTGTGCCCATAGAATTCAATTGAAGTTGCCTCCAAGTCGGATCCCCTATCTATATTGATACAGGAAAAAGAAAAAAAATATACACAGTTACTCCCCTTGAATTACCCAGGCAACGCCCTCCTTCCCTTCTCTGATTGGCCACAGGCAAAGCTGCCTGGCATGGAGTCGCGTTGTAAGTCACCCAAATGTGTGCTGAAGTCGCCTTGAAATCGTGTTGTAAGTCGCCTAGCAAAGTTGTGCCAAAGTTAGATTGTCCCTGTGTGAATGCAGGTTAAAAGATATTTAGGAGGCGAGCATTATGTACACTATTGAAAAGACCATGTTGGAGGGTCTACAAGTGAATGATTGCCCTTGTAGCACCTGGATCACCCAATGGTTGAGGCAGTCCTACAGATACCAAGTCTTGCACTTAATAGCACTTTACTGAACTGCTAATAAGGGAGAGAGAATAGAGTAGTTTGAAGGGTGCCAGCCATCTGAGAAGTCAAACAACCATCCCCACACTCAGGAAACATCATAAGCAAGCTCTCCTCTTTGGCATTATTCCATCTTCCTGCAAGCTGAGCTAAAATACAAAGCAGACAATGGCACTATCTAATTATTTCAGGAGTGAAGCTACAAATCACAGGCAAATTACTGAAGAGGCCTTCTGAAACCTGTTTCTTGTGTGGTACCTGTCACTTTGCATTGGTAGCACAGTGATCTTAAGTGAGTAGCAGTCTTGCTTTGCAGTGCTAGTTTTGAATACCTCCAAGTTCACTATGTGCATGGGGTTTGCACCTGTGTTGAGCACTTTTCATGACTGGAATCTATATTACAACTTCTTTGAATGGAGGAGGAGGCAAAAAGGGCAGGCATAGTTGGCACTCTTGATGAGTGCCTATGACATGTCCAGTGGCTGCATTAAACCCTGCAGTACTAGGACAACTAGGACAACCAGCATCAGAACAAAGGAGTTGATTGAACCTCTGGAAGTTCGGGTTCTGCAGGTTTGGCCGAACTTCGGGACAAAGTCTTTGACCCGGACCCCGAACCCCATTGAAATAAATGGAGACCCGAACTTTTAGGCACAAAAATGGCTGTAACAAAGTCCTGAAAATCCTAGAGGTCTGCAAAAGGAAGGACAAGTGCCCTACAAAGAAATGGGGATAGGGAAATAACTTAAAATAATTTTTAAGCTAAAATCACATAAAAAATTAAAAAATGCCTCTTGGCTTCCATCTTGCTCCCCGCGTGTGTGCGCGTTCTGTGCTGCGACTTCTCAGAGGCCTTTAAACCCACTGACTGTCCACACGCACCCACCTGCAGGCTGCGGAAGATGAAAGAAACAATCACAAATCAAGAAAAGTTAGCCAAACTGCAAGCACAAGTGCGCATTGGTGGAAAGGGGACAGCCCGCAGAAAAAAGAAGGTTGTCCACAGAACAGCTACTGCAGATGATAAGAAACTACAGTTCTCCTTGAAAAAGCTGGGTGTGAACAACATCTCTGGCATCGAAGAGGTCAACATGTTTACAAACCAAGGGACAGTTATACACTTCAACAATCCCAAAGTTCAGGCTTCCTTGGCTGCCAATGCCTTCACCATTACAGGTCACGCTGAGACCAAACAGCTCACCGAGATGTTGCCCAGCAGCCTGCGAAGACTTGCAGAGGCTCTGCCAAAACAATCTTTAGATGGTAAAGCGCCACTTGCCACTGGGGAGGAAGAAGATGATGAAGTTCCTGACCTGGTTGAGAACTTTGATGAAGCCTAAAAAGAATGAATCGGTCTGAACTGAAACCACTATGGAGCTTAATAAGCTGAACAGAGCTGCTATTTTATATTGTGACTTATCTATGTGTGCTTTTTGTTTTTGACCCGATGAGATTAAAGTTGAATTCCTGTTAAGATGCCCAATATGTAGCAGCTCGCTTCAGTCACTTTCTGTGCAGACCCCTCTGCGGCCCAGCCGAACTGAAGACAACTAGAAATAAAGATTGATCATGCGTAAAAAAAAAAAAAAATCAAAAATGGAGGTGGATGTGGATTTGGAGGTTGAGGAGGTGGTGAAAGTGGCGGTGGAGGAGAAGGAGGAGGAAGCCAACACTGTTTTTTTTTATTTTTGGAATTTTTTTTTTAAACCAGTAATGTAGATGCACTTTTTAATTTTGTGCAAGAAACAATAATCTGTCCCTTTCAGCAACAATAGGAACCTCTCCCTATAGAACTAGGAGATGATTTTAGATTCTAAAGTTGTACAGGGAAAGCCTCCAGCTGTTGCTTTAAGGGAAAGATTATTGTTCTAAAATCATCTTCAAAGTGTGTGGGAAAACCCTGTGTCAGGCGCGTGAAGCCATATTAGTGTTCTAAAATCATCTTCAAAGTGTGTGGGAAGACCCTGTTTCAGGCGGGTGAAGCCATATTAGTGTTCTAAAATCATCTTCAAAGTGTGTGGGAAAATCCTGTTTCAGGCGGGTGAAGCCATATTAGTGTTCTAAGATCATCTTCAAAGTGTGTGGGGAAACCCTGTTTCAGGTGGGTGAAGCCATATTAGTGTTCTAAAATCATCTTCAAAGTGTGTGGGAAAACCCTGTTTCAGGCGGGTGAAGCCATATTAGTGTTCTAAAATCATCTTCAAAGTGTGTGGGAAAACCTTGTTTTAGGCGGGTGAAGCCATATTAGTGTTCTAAAATCATCTTCAAAGTGTGTGGGAAAATCCTGTTTCAGGCGGGTGAAGCCATATTAGTGTTCTAAAATCATATTCAAAGTGTGTGGGAAAACCCTGTTTCAGGACAGTGAAGCCATATTAGTGTTCTAAAATCATCTTCAAAGTGTGTGGGAAAACCCTGTTTCAGGCGGGTGAAGCCATATTAGTGTTCTAAAATCATCTTCAAAGTGTGTGGGAAAACCCTGTTTTAGGCGTTTAGAACAGTAATATGGCTCTATGCACCTGCAATTGGCTTTTCCCACACACTTTGAAGATGATTTTAGAATACTAATCTTTCACTTACAGCAACAGCTGGAACCTTTCCCTGTACAACTTGGAGATGATTTTAGAACACTAACCTTTCCCTTAAAGCAACAGCTGGAACCTTTCCCTGTACAACTTGATGATGATTTTAGAAGAATAATCTTTCCCTTAAAGCAACAGACTGTACCTAGTCCAGTCAGATCGTTCTGTGCAGAAGGATGAGGTGTGCAATCTGTCCCTCAAAGCAGCAGTACTAGTATCTCTCCCTAGTCCACAATCAGATCGTTCAGTAATGCAGGATGAGATGTTCTGCAATCTGTCCCTCACAGAGCCAGCAGCATCCTCTCCCTAAACTATCCTGAGAGCATATGACATGCAGCACGGTGACTCCAGCCCCATATAGAGGCTGGGTCACATGGTGCACTGGCCAATCACAGCCATGCCATTAGTAGGCATGGCTGTGATGACTTCTAGGGAAACCAGTGAAACACTTGTTGATTGGCTGCCCTTGGCAGCTTTTCAACACGTGTAATAAAATACCAGAACCCCGGACCCGAACCCAGACTTTTTTTGAAAGACACCCAAAAGTTCAGTACGGACCCGAACTTTACAGTTTGGGTTCGCTCAACTCTACAAAGGATCATTCTCATTAAATGTAAGTACTGTTCCTTTTTGCTGACTTTTTGAATATCCCCTTATTTATTGTTACTCAGGTCAACCAGAGGCCAGAGAAATGGCCTGAAAGCCAGGCAACTAGCATTTTCATAAAGAAGTCAGCAATAGAAACACATATCTCTGAAATGTTCTGTTTCTTTTAACTTTCCAGAATGTTTTAGAGAGTAAAATGGAACTGCTTGAGAGTACCCACGCAAACACAAGAAGAATATACAAGCTAGCGGCAGAGAAACCTGGTGGGAATTGTGAATTAGAAGCACTGTGTTAAAAGACCACCGTGCTAACTACTAAGACATCGTAGTGCTCCAACCATCCATTTTTAGTGGTCACATTCTCAGCCGCACAGCAGAAGCGGTGAGAACAATGCCTTCAATGAAGACACTGTATTTTTTTTGGCTTTCTGTCTCTTAAACATGCATTGTGAACAGATTCAAGATCGCTTTTTTCTTTTGTAGTGAAGGTCTTAGGAAGTTTCTATAAATTAATAAAATCCTGGACTCTATGAAGCCAATCTAGCTTTGAACAAGCTGTTATTGATCTTTCAGGTGAATCTACTGTGAATGTTATTTGGCAAACCTAGATCACTAACATCAAACAGAATTAAAGGTACCTGTGGAGACTTAACACTGGCAGCCTGGCTTTTACTAAAGCCAGCAAAGCAGAGGTGAGGAGAGAAAAAAGTTACTTAATTAACATTTCAGATGTATTGCCGGTTGACTGATTTAAGGTGGCTTAAACTATCCCCGATGTATTAAAAAGTGATTTTTCTTTTCCCGACGTTTGTAATCAATATTACGTTTGGAAAGAAATGTTCTATTCAACGTAGAGTACAGATTGTCAGGGTTCGGAGTAAACACCGTGCCCCATAATTAAATCACTTGGGCATCTCAGAATTAAAGGGTCAAGACAACCAAAACTAGAAATTTAAAGGATAAGTTTAGTTTTCCAAATAAAATCATTTGCTGCCCTCCCTATCAGTCTTTTTTTTAAATGTGCCAGCTACAACCTTTAGGGCCAGGCAATTTTAATCTTTTGCTACTAAGAGATTTAACCATTTGTTGGCAGACACCTTATTAAGCTGGAGCTACATAGGAAAATTTCATAGCTTAATTCTGCTACTATAATTGCTACCGATTAATTGCTAGGAAAAACATATATAGCTGAACTCTGGGAATTAGACAAAATCTACCCTTGGTGTAGGGCCCACTTGGCACTTGCTGTTGTGATCCGACTTCCTGTTAGAGGGTGGCTACATTCATTTTCTATGGTCCCGCCATATGTAGGAACATAGCCACCTTATCTTGCTCCCTCTCAAGATGGACTATGGACTATGGGATTAGTAGTGTTCATAGAACAGTGCACATGACCCCAACTAACGTGCACTGCTCATTCCAAAGAAACGGAATTGAGGGGCAAAAGGCAGAGGCGTAACTATAACCTTCAGGGCCCCGGTGCAAGAATTTATGAAGGGCCCCCCTGACCTCTGGCCAGGGCCCTTCCCACTGATCCTGGGTCCGTTTACTCCTATCGCAGGTCCATTTATTACAGTACCATAGCTGGGCCCTTTCACAAGTTCTGCAGTGGGCCCCCTTTCTGCCATCTTCGGGATTTCCCATTATGGTGAAATGCCAGGGCCCAGTCACAATTGCAACCTTTGCAATCCTGATAGTTACCTCACTGGTGTCAGTAGTTTTTAATTTTTATTTTAATTTCATTATTTTTTTACCATTTCATTTTATTTCTTTTACAATTTAATTTTTACTTTTTTTTTCAGGAGCTCTGTTAGGGGGGCTTTGATGAGATATCAGGGGTCTAAACAAACCTCAGCTTTCAATTTCCCTCTGTGTAGCCTCAGCTATACAGAATGAATGGACAGGAACAGCTGTGCCCCAAGCCTCCCATTCATTCAGAAATGGAAGTATAGTAAAAACAGTCTACTATGCTTCAGTTATGAATGAACCAATTGGTACCAATCACTGACTCCGTTCATTCAGAAAAGGAAGGAGCCGGTAAATGACAAATTTACCGACCCGTTCCCATCTCTCCATCATGACACATCTTCTACAGCAGCTGGCAGGAGAGAGGAGGGGGGAAAACAGCAGCTCTGTGGGGGGGGGGGGGGGGGGCAGGGAAGCACACAGGGACCCTGGGAACAGCAGAAGACAAGTAAACTGGATAGAGGAAAATGGAGGAGGAGATTGGGTCCTCTAATTGCCACCCCCGCCATCCCTCCTATTCAGGTGTACAAGAGAGGCACACGAGCCCCCTTGGACCATGGGGCCTGGTTGCAATTGCAACCCCTGCAACCTCTATCACTACGCCCCTGGCAAAAGGAGAGTTTCTAGATGAAGGATGTAACAAGGAAGCATACAAACGCATTAGGAAACAATATCATAAATAATAAATGACAGTCTATTAAGTAGTGGATGTGCATGGATTCTTTTTTGGAGAAGGAGATCAGTTACTTTGTTCCTCTAGTCTAGGGGTGCAGGAATAAAAGCGTAGTACTTACCTTATTTTTGACTCCAGCAGGGTCCCTTCACTAAGGTGCTTTCAACTTCAGTCGCATGCATGCCTCCTCATGTACTATTCTGAGTTTATAGCCTGGTACTACACACAATGATGGGGTAGAAGAGAACAGTGGTGGAGTGACAGATAGGGTAAGTAATATACCCCTAGACCAAACAAGCATTTAGCCCTTGAAGTGCGAGAGGACCCTACTGCAAAGATAGATTTCTAATTCCCGGCATTCAGCTTTAATCACTAAATAGATGAAACAAACGGTTTCTGATATGCTATACAAGTAGCATGCGGTAATAACTAATTTTACAACATGCTGCAATTATGATTGCTACAAGGTGCTATGGGGATGGATTACTGAGAGAATTGGATGTAAAGATTGTGGAAGATACAGCTCTTTAACTTACTTTAGTGGGTTCAGGAGGCAATATGTATATGTCCCCTCACTTATCCTTAATCTACTATTAGCCATAATTACAGCTATAGAGAGCAGAACGATACCCGCCAGAAGAAGAAGAAGGCCCGTGATTTCATTGGACCAGTCAAGGAAATGTGTAGAAATAGTAAAAATACTTTGTTATTATCCAGTGACTGCGATTGAGCTCCTATGGAGTGGCAAAGGTGGTGGGGAAAATCAGGGGCGGGGGGGGGGGGGGGTGGAGATCCTAAGGCTGGAGTTGATCTTTAAACTTTAACCTGTATTTTGACATGCTCCCTGATTACAAAGTGAATCTAAAAATGTTGTGCACCAGTATCTGCTGCTTTACTTAAAAGTAGAACCCCACAATTTTTTTATTTTGGTTTTGTTAAAGTAGGTTTAGAACTTCTGTTAAAGCGGTAGTAAACTCATGCATTTAACAGTTTAAAAACCAGTCACATTTCCGGCACGTGCAGGAAATGTAACACTCCCATTGGTTGTGCTCTAAACCAAACTGTCAAACCATCCAATGACTGGTGTTATAGCTGATCACATGTGCAGCATCATGGCAGTTGTAGATTAAACAGAGGCCAAGATGGCGGCTTCCTTGGCTGAAAATGTTAGGAGGGTTTACTACCACTTTAAGTTAAGCAGCTTCTCTAATCCTTCTCTAATGGGGACAGTGTCTGTATTATAACACATGTTTTTTAAATCAGAATCAGAAAGGTTTAAACCTTTGTCAGGTTTTTACTGATGCCTGTGTCTTTTTTGGAACAATTCCTTGTGGTCACCAGGACAGGAATTGAGGGAAAATCTCTATAATCGATGTCTGGACAGCAGAACCAGCTTTACAAAGGTTCCAATTATTCCCTACTCAATCACAAACTAAGGGTTACCACAGAGTGGCAACCTGCAGCCATATTGGAGGAATTTTGCTAGAGTGGAAAAAGCCTTGCCCTCTGATTGGATGACTCAGAGCAGAGCATAGAATATGGTTTATGCTGACTGCTTAGCCAGCAACCACTAAAATAAAGAGAATAACTATAGTGTAAGTTCTAACACACTGGAATGGCATACATTCCACGGCTGAGGAGAAAAGTCTGGAAGGTCTTTGAATGTCAAGATCCTTAAAACCCCACTCTGGACCACTGTTAAATTTACCTATGCGATGACCACTCCCCCTTCCCCCAGACAGCATGGGTTAAATGCTTGCTTGGCTCGCTGGGGGGGGGGGATTAATACATTGAAATAGTTACATTATTTCATGCAACCGCAGGCTTCCTCCTCTTCATGTGTCAAAGCCATTTCATGCTAGCCAGCTAGCCGCAGCTCTCTGATGTCATCATGTACATTGTAAGACCATCAGTCTTGCATTGCACATAATGGCAGACTGGGTCCCCAACATCCTGGGAGTGTCAGACAGCAGAGGAGAGCACCAGCTGCAGGGGAATAAGGAGTATGCAAGTATTTCTACTCATTCATTTCAGTGGAGGATGGGGGGTGGGGGGCAGGGATCTATTGTTTTTGTCTGGTCATGGCTTTCTGAGCTGGGTGTTTGATTTCTCCTACCTGCCACCTGGGAGAAGCTTCCAAAATATAAGGCAGGGAGAGTAAAATACCCAGTTATAAAGATGCATCATTCCAATCCCTGGTATGTGGCATCCAGAAGGTGGCTGGGGAGGTGATAAATGTTTGGGAGGCCTTTCTAGAGTGTTCTTCATCTACCTTGCGGGGTTCCAGTTCTCCTGGGGCTGCTGCCCCTGGAAGGCAGCTAGAGTGTGCTGAAGTAATGCAGTTTGGGCCTCAGCAGGTGCTGAGTTGAGGGCCTGGGGAAGATTGTAGAGTTGCCACCTCATCCCTTTAAACCCGAACACATATGAATTACACAGTTCTGAGGCTAATTTAATGCAGATAAGGCACTAAGTGAGTTTAATTACCACTTTAGTAAGCGACATAACCTGTGTAATTAGTATGTGTTCGGGTTTAAAGGGATGAGGTGGCAACACTAGAAGAGTGCTAAATTTATTTTTGCTGGAGGACACTGTTCTGAAGTCCTGTTCTGCAGGAGGATCTTATATATCCCCCACTAAGAACTCTGTGGGACTATCATATATGTCTGCAACTATAAGGATTTGCTTTGTTCTTCTATTGATCATTTTGGAATATGCTAAATCCCTGAACCCTACTCCTGTTTCAAGCAAACAGCAATAAATTGCAAAAGACATCTCCTAGACTGAGCCTGTATAATCCTTGTGCATGGAACTGTGCTTGTGACTGTCAGCCTCTGTTAGGGTTGCTACCTTTTTTTCAAGTGAACCCCCGAACACTTAAGCGGCACACAGCAATTTTTTTTCATAGTATAAACTATACATATATTTTTTGCTATTAAATAACATTTCTAATCATATGAAGTTAATAACAAGAGTCCCCCCTTTACATTAGAGTCCACAGAGTTCCCATTTTACATCTGAGTCGACAGAGTTCCCCTTTTACATCTGAATTCACAGAGTTTCCCTTTTACATCTGAACTCACAGAGTTCCCCTTTTACATCTGAAGTCACAGAGTTCCCCTTTTACATCTGAGTCTGCAGAGTTCCCTTTCACTGTAAGGGGTAACTCTGCAGACTCTGATGTAAAGGAGAACTCTGGGGACTCTAACATAAGGGATGCTCTGGGAAACCTGATTTAAGGGGGGAAACTGAGAAATCTGATGTAAGGGGGAACACTGTGGCCTCTGGTGTAAAGGGAAACTCTGATTTAAGGGGTGCTCTGAGAACCCTGATTTACCTTACTGTACACACAATCCAGATGTATCTGAGGCTGCTGGACTTCAGATTTCCGGCCCCCACTTTCCTTTTCTGAGACACAGCACTGGAGATTGGATTGTGGGCAAACACAGAGGGGTAGGGGTGGGAGTATGAGGTCCAGATCGAGCCCTCTCTCCTCTCCTGTCTGTGTGTGTGTTTGGGGGGGATTGTTAGTACTGGCTTTGAGCTGTGTGAAAGAGAGTGCAGCTGAGACAACTGCAGCCATCAACCATACTAGGAAGCCATAGTCCAGTCTGAATAATGTGTCCGGGTTTCAAGCAGTCTGAAACCCGGACGCATGATTCCAAACCCGAACTGTCCAGGTGAATCCCGGACAAGTGGCAACCCTAGCCTCTGTACTAGCAAAGGGAAACCTGGGCATATTCCCAGCAGTCCTTCAAGTAAATGTAACAGCAGCTCAGAGCTGGCCTTTAAATTCAGTTGACAAACATTTAACAACACAGTGTACAGTGTTGAAGACCATTGATATTTTAAGGAGTGTTGTATACCAGTGACTGGTTTTTGCAATATCCTAAGTCATGTCATATGTCTCACATTTTTGGCACTATGGTCTGAGAACCTTTACCAGAGGAGCCCTCATTTTGCAAGCTTACATTATTGTTAAGGCTTATATTACAGACAGAATCATCTGTATCTCTGTTAAGAGGCATCATTCAGTAAAGCTTTATACCATCACGTCTGCTTCTATTAGTTATTCCTGGGAGAAATGTGACACCAATTACATCCATATAGGTTGTAGGAAGGCATGTGTCCAGTCACCTGGCTTCATGAGTATTTAATTGAATATAACATTGTTCCTTTTCACATATGTGCAATTTTATCTCTGAAAACCTGTAATCACTTGTTAGGAACTGATACCCACCCTTCAGGATAGGTTCTACTAGATAGCTAACAGTTAAAGGCCAACTAAAGGCTCCTGTAAGACAGTCTAAATAATTACCAAATCCTTTTATTATGTGATGCAAAAGCCTCATGAAGTAAACAAAAAACTGGACCAGGCTGGGTCGGCAACTGGCTGGCAACATGCTACAAAAGGGCAAAGCAGAAGGATCGTCAGGTACAGGCTGGGCTGGCAGCAGAGGTACAAAGGGATGATCAGAAGAGTGGTCGTGGACAAGCCAGGATCTGTGCAGGCAGATATCAATCAAGGTCGATCAAGCCAGGTCACAGGTAAACAGGTACAGGTAACAGGTCTCTCAGGAACACTACACGCTGTAGAATGGACAGCACCTGCTGCATGGTGCTGTCCAGTTTAAATGGCTTGTTTGGCGCTACAGCGTCGCGCATGTGCCCGCGCACCTGCAGCGTTCCCGGACTGGTCGTGTGAAAGGCACCTAAGGCTGCTTTTTACACTGATGCACTGTGGTTTACCTGCACCTGAACTGACCTCAATCTTCACTTCTTTGTCAGGATTCCTGCAGGTATTGCTGGCTGCTGCTGTCCCCCAGGTGAGTATGGCTGGTGGCTGCTGCTGGTTGTCCTCCAGGGCTGGTACTGCTGGCTGGTACTGCTGGTGGGTACTGCTGGCAGGTACTGCTGTTGGGTACTGCTGGCGGGTACTGCTGGCTGGTGCTGCTGGTGAGTATGCTGGGTATTGCTGGTCGGTACTGCTGGCTGGTACTGCTGGCGGGTACTTCTGTTTGGTATTGCTGGTAGGTACTGCTGGAGGGAACTGCTGGTGGGTACTGCTGGCTGGTACAGCTGATGCATACTGCTGGCTGGTACTGCTGAAGGGTACTGCTGCTTCTCGACCCACCATCCCCGAGCATCATAGTTACATAGTTAGTTAGTCAGGTTGAAAAAAGATAAAAGTCCATCTAGTTCAACCAAAAAAAAAAATAGAAAAATTATATATAACCATACAATCCCATATACAATTCTTCACCTGCAGTTGATCCAGAGGAATGCAAAAAACCCCAGCAAAGCATGATCCAATTTGCTATAGCGGGGGAAAAAAGTCCTTCCTGATCCCCGGAGAGGCGATCAGTTTCACCCTGGATCAACTTTACCTAAACATGTGAGTACCCAGTTATATTATTTACATTAAGGAAAGAATCCAGGCCTTTTTTAAAGCAATCTACCGTGCTGGCCAAAACCACCTCTGGAGGGAGTCTATTCCACATTTTCACAGTTCTAACTGTGAAGAAATATTTCTGTATTTGGAGATGACATCTTTTTTCCTCTAGAGGTAAAGAGTGCCCCCTTGTCCTTTGTGATGACCTTAAAGTAAATAACTCAACACCAAGGTCACTATATGGACCACTTATGTATTTGTACATGTTGATTATATCCCCCTTAATCTCCTCTTCTCAAGAGAGAATAAATCCAGTTCCTCTTATCTTTCCTCATAGCTGAGCTCCTCCATGCCTCTTATTAGTTTGGTTGCCCTTCTCTGCACTTTTTCCAGTACCCTGATATCCTTTTTAAGAACTGGTGCCCAAAACTGAACTGCATATTCCAGATGAGGTCTTACTAATGATTTGTACAGGGGCAAAATTATGTCTCTATCTCTAAAGTCCATACCTCTCTTAATACAAGAAAGGATTTTACTTGCTTTGGAAACCGCAGCTTGGCATTGTATGCCATTATTAAGCTTATGATCTACCAAAACCCCCAGATCTTTCTCCACTATGGATTCCCCCAGTTGTACTCCCACTAGTATGTACAATGCATGCATATTCTTAGCCCCCAAATGCATAACTTTACATTTATCAACATTAAACCTCATTTGCCACATAGTTGCCCAATTAGACAGTGCATTGAGGTCTGCTTGTAAGTTGGAGACATCCTGTAAGGATGTTATTCCACTGCATAGCTTGGTGTCATCTAAAACACTGAAATGGTACTTTTAATCCCAGACCCTATATCATTTATAAATATATTGAAAAGTAAGGGCCCAACACTGAACCTTGGGGTACACCACTGTTAACCTTAGACCATTTTCTATCCATTTACAAACTGATCTTTCCAAGCCTGTAGACTTTACCTTACCCATTAGCCGTGTGTGGGGAACGGTGTCAAACGTTTTTGCAAAATCCAAGTATACCACATCCACAGCCACCCTTCTGTCCAAGGTTTTACTTACCTCCTCATAAAAAGAAATCAGGTTTGTTTGACAATTTCTGTCTTTCATGAATCCATGCTGTCTGTTGCTTAAAATTTTTTTTCCAACAATAACTCATCTATGTGGTCTTTTATTAAACTCTCCAGTATCTTCCCAGCTATAGAAGTTAAACTAACAGGTCTATAGTTACTTGGTAAAGACTTTGACCCCTTTTTAAATATGGGCACCACATTGGCCCTACGCCAGTCCAGTGGTATTATTCCAGTCATTAAGGAGTACCTAAAAATTAGATTCAATGGCTTTGAAATGGCAAGAGCTCAATTCCTTTGGATGAATGCCATCTGGTCCATGTGCTTTATCTACCTTTATTCTGTCTAAACACTTCTGGACCATTTCACTTTTGAGCCATTGTGGATCATTTGTGGCTGTGTCACTA
>BLSH010306994.1:1048439-1060676 GCA_018402905.1 Glandirana rugosa
ATATAAGGGTACCCCCCCCCATTGTGGACATGAGCTCCCCCATGCTTCTTTGTATACACAGAGCTGAAGAAAGTATTTAATACATTTGCCTTCTCTTTGTCCCCAGTCACCCACTCTAGATTATTATGTAAAGGGCCTACATGCTCAGACCTGACCTTTTTACTATCAATATATTTGAAACATTTTTTGGGGTTTGTCCTACTATCTTTTGCAATCTGATGTTTGTTTTGAATTTTTGCGTCCTTGATTTCCTTTTTACATATTCTGTTATATTCTTTGTAACATTTAAAAGATTATAGTGTTCCCTCATTTTTTATAGGTTTTATTTTTAGCCTTTTATACTTATTGCCCATGGGAATATACTTTACAATGAGTTTGCATACTATTTTTTTGAAAAATTCCCATTTGTGTTCTGTGTTCATCGATGTCAATATTCCCTCCCAGTCTAAGTCCTGGAGAGCAGCCCTCATCCTTTAAAATTTGCGCTCTTAAAATTAAGTATTTATATCTTTCCCGTATGTTTTTGTTGCTTTCAGCTTACATTAAATGAAATCATGTTATGGTCACTGCTACCCAGATGTTGTTTTATATGAATATCGGTAATAAGCTCTGGATGGTTTGAGATTACCAGGTCCAGCAAAGCGTCATTCCTCAAGGACGAGCAAGCTCAGAAATGAGTTCTACAGAGAGTTTTATAGGAATTGGATCACCTGTGACCAATTAACCACCCCCCTTAATTAGTAGTCTGAAGGAAGGAAAGAAAAAAAAAGCTATTTAAAAGTGAAAGAAAAAGTGTTAAAAAGCTGCAAAGAAAAGTCCCCAAAAAAACTAAAAAAACTCAGTGTGACAGGAGTCAGTGCTAGAATAAGCATGCAGCTGCAGTAGAGCCGATGCTTCCTGTATCACTCCTGTCACAGGCAGAATACATTTGGTATCACCCCCCCCGTGACAGGAGTCGGCGCTATATGGCAAGCATTGGCTCTGCTTCCTCTAGCTCTTCCTCGCAGCTCTTGCACTGATGCTCGGGGATAGCGGGTCAGGAACCCACGATCTGGGCTTGCCAACCCACCATCCCAGAGCAGGAAGTGGCGGGCCACATCAGAGGGTGCCACGGGCCATATGTAGCTTATGGGTCAGCAGTTGGAAAGTTGGAAACCCTTGCCATAGATGCAACTACAAACGTATAAACACTGCCATCTATTGACTGTAGAATGTATCACTACCAAAAACTGATATTGGTGTAGTTGTTGCATAAAATACATGAACAATGTCTTCCAACAGTCTCACACACTCCCCCTCCCAGACACTGCATCTCATAGTGGAAGGGTTTCAAAAACAGGTGCAATGGTCTCAATCCAGAAAGCTGTCAGCGTGACTAGGTATGGCTAGGTGCTGACTGACAAGCTGCAGGGTTGTGAATCAACAGTGACATTGCTGATAGTGACTCCTCCCCCGCAACATTTTTTTCATCCCACTGTCATGCAAGCAGACACAGCCTATATGAGAGTGGCAACTCTGCTCTAAAGTTCAGAGGTATAGCACCTCAGGACCATGTGCAAAGCCATTTGTCTTAAACATAAAGGTGTTTGGTTTTCTTGTGAAGCAAATAAAACAGCACTTTCAGCAGCAACATAGAGCTGACTAATTTTCCAGAAAACATAACACAAAAGTCTGTTTATCATCAGCACAAATATAAAAAACATAAAGTTCATATACGGGATTTACCCCAAGGTTAGCACGGTCCAACTCCAGCTGTTTGCCAGATTCCAGCACAGACAGGTCTCTCTCGCAAACTCCTACTCCACCACACCCAGCACTGAAAGCTTCCTGTCTTATGTGCTGCTTCCTTGAGGCTGATTAACCCTGTAAGGAGTCCTCATAGTCAGGGGTGGAGGTTCTTTCCCACCCGAATATCACGATGAACCTCCAAAATTCCAGGTCCCAAATAATCCATTATCAATGCAGAGGGGGCTGCAAGTCAGTCCTCTCCTTATGCCTGACTGTCGTGGAATTACTCACCCTGTACGGGTGAGACCCTTGAGTCCTCCAAACATTTCCCTTAAAGGAACCATACCCCAAGTATTGGTGACACATAGCAGCCATTCAAGGCCCATCCTCGGTGTCCTGTACAATGGATCTAAATTCAGACAGTTCCTGCTGAACCAGCCAAATGTCAATCTATGTAGGGCCAGCTTTAGAGAAAAACTGCAAATGCAGGTACGCTTGTAATTAATGAAAGGCCATAAAGAAAAAGAAACACCCAGAGCATATACCCTGATATTATTTACATTTTAAAGATTTTTTCATTCAATTTGATGTTCTACTTTAAACTGTTTGCTCATTGTAAGGAACTGGAAAACAAGTTGCTAGCTGAATGAATTATGCGGCAAATTAATGAATAACTAAATTAAAATGAATTTAACTTTTTTCTATCCTTATTTGTATACAATTTTTCTCTCTAATTAAAGTGTCATTAAACCCAAATAATCAAAACCTATCAATACATGCTATATTACATTGTGTGCATACTCACTCATCCACTAGAGCATTTGTTTTCTGTAGACTGAAAAAATCCTGCTTGATCCTGCTGTTCATTGTCCCTCCCTTTTTGTCTGTGTCCCCGCTGCAGCCTGAGATTGTTAAGAACAGCTGTTGACCTTCTAAGCTGTTTGTTTCCTCCTTTTACTTATCCTTTTACATGACTATAGAGTCACACATGTGGGTGTTTACACAGTGGTAAATGACACCCCCCCTCCCGCCTTACTCCCCCATGTCCTCTTATTGCTAAACACTATGGGATGGGACATAAAATGTTGATTGATGGAGGCTTCATCTCCAGTGGTGGCTGGTGTGTTTTTTTTGGGGGGGTGGCAAACAATCCACCCGAAACACCCCCCAGTCAGGTCACGGACTGCACAGGAAGCCCCCCCTCTAGGTCAGCCAGTGCTCTGAGCCCCGAGTCCACCCTTTTTTGAAGCCTATTAGAGCCCCCTTGGCTCTAATCACGTGCTTCAACCCCCCTCAATTGGAATTGCGTTCAATACCCTGAATGAAGATCAGGTAGCCAAACAAATGGATGGGGGGGTGGTGCCTGTGCGCCCCTAATGGCTGGGCTGCCACTGTTCATCTCCCTGTTAGTCTCAACACATGCACACCATAGACACAGGAAAAAGGTGTGAGACACGGCCTGTTATTGTCAGAACCTCCTCCAGATCTCTTTACATTATGAACAAGGTGAAAGCTGTGGTCAGTCAACTTAAACTCCACCTACACCATATCATTGCATTTGCTTTGAAATTTAAATTTGTATGAAGCTTTAAACACTTTGTTGCTTAACCGTTTGTTTTAATTCTCTATTCCCAAAGCCATTTTTATGTCATGTGACCTTCATAGCACCAATCAGTGCTGTGCAGACACAGATTCATACATCAGCAGAGTACTAGAAACTCCTCCTTCAGTACTTTCCCTGAGGATAGGAAAGACCCCGCAAACATCATGTGACCTCTGAACAGCAATAATTAAATTAACTACTAGAAGGAATAATGGCTATTATACATTATATGTTTAGTATCACTTTAATGTACTTTTCCTTTTATAGTATTGTTGTATAGTTGGTCTTCTTGATATACCAGGAACTAGATTTTGGTCTTGATCTGGGTAATAATTCCTGTGGGCCAGGGCCAGATTAAGATCATCATGGGCCTGGTGCTGAGGATTTTGATGGGCCTTTTTATGGAAATAAATAAAATAAAAATGCAAACAATTTTTTGCTAAAACAAAATAAATATACTCTCACCACTAATACCGTGCAGCCTCTCAGCAGCAGCAACACCACCAATACCACCTGTTATGTGGTCTCTCACCAGCAGCAACATAGGGTGGCCGCATTTCCAAACTGCCATTCAGGGACAACCCCCCCTCCCAAAAAAAGATGGGGGAGGAATGTAGTCTCGGGGGTTAACGGGGAATTCAGCAGCGGGGGTGACTTGTTGGGCAAATGGCTGGTGTTAGCACTTAAATCATCCTGACACCATGCTTTATCTGGTGTCAGGATGATAAAATTCTGCCTGATGCAGTGTGTCACTTTCCACCCATAGCCTGCCACCAGATGCAGTGTGTCACTTGCCACCCATAGCCTGCCACCAGATGCAGTGTGTCACTTGCCACCCATGGCCTGCCACCAGATGCAGTGTGTCACTTGCCACCCATGGCCTGCCACCAGATGCAGTGTCACTTGCCACCCATAGCCTGCCACCAGATGCAGCATATCACTTTGAACTGTTGTCTGTTGCCAGATGCAGCATGTCACTTGCCACCATCGCCTACCGCCAGATGCAGCGTGTGACTTTGTACAGTCGCCTGCCGCCAGATGCTGTGTGTCACTTGCCACCGTTGCCTACCGCCAGATGCAGCGTGTCACTTTGCAGTCGCCTGCCACCAGATGCAGCCTGTCATTTTGTACAGTCACCTGCCGCCAGATGCAGTATGTCACTTGCCACCGTTGCCTACCGCCAGATGCAGTGTGTCACTTGCCACCCATAGCCTGCTGCCAAATTCACCCACAGCCTGCCACCAGATAAAATGTGCCACTTTTCACCCGCAGCCTGCCAGCAGATATAGTGTGCCACTTGCCACCCGCAGCCTGCCACCAGATACAATGTAATTTGCCACCCGCAGCCTGCCTTCAGATACTGGATTCCCGAAGAACTGATCTCCCTGGGTAGTGGATCTCTTGGGGTCCAGTCCAGATCCCTTCAAGATTAACTCCCCCTGGGTAATGGATTCCTTCAAGGCTGACTCTTCCAGGTCCCAGACAGATATTTTCAAGGCTGAATGCCTCAGCCTGAGGTCCTAAATCCCTGCGACTCCCCAGCGATCAGAGGTATTGTCAATGGGCTCACTGAACAGCCAGTGTGTGTGAGACTCAGCAGCTCCCCTGCAGTCAGAGACAGTACAAGCAAGCTCACTGGAAAGTCGTGTGTGAACACTGCTCCCTGTGAAATCCCAGCCAGTGTCAGCAGTGCAAACATCGGTGGCGACAACAGCACTCTTCTGAATTTGACACCTGGGGCCGGTGGCGCCCCACTCAATTTGGCGCCGGCTGGTTTTGTCCCTGGCCGATGTGATGTTACAGGGAGACCTGAAGGAGAAAATGGACGTAGGGGCTACATGACTAAGGGAGGAACAGGGGTCAGGGAATGGTCAGCTAGGTCAGTATGTGGGTCAGCGGTATAGTCTTACCTGATTGGAGATTCAGGGTAATGGGCAGGGTCCGTAGCAAAGGGTCTTGGTAGTGGGGGTTAGTTTTGTTTCATTCCAAGGAGTTTAGGAGAAGAGTCAGCTTCAGCTTCAACCCTTCAGAGATAGAAGAAGAAAGCATGAGTGATTTGGAAGCCCTGCTAGCACAGGTCAGGGCCGCAGCAGAAGACCGGGGCCCACAGTGGCTGCAACAGCGGCTTTCAGACATGCTGGGAGAGTCAGGAGTAGATCCCTCACCTGAGCCCTCGCCTGTTGGAAAATGGGCTAGGAGGGTGCGCCCTCCTGAGCGCCTTAGTCCTTCACCTGCCCCCTGGTTACAGCATCAAGGTAGGAGCCCCAAGAGGGACCCTTCAGGGCGGGCTGTGGGGCTGGCTGCTCCAGGTCCCAGCGGTGGCCCTAAGAGGAATCCTCGTCGCCGACGGGAACCGACGGGGGAGGGGGTGTTGAGGGCACATGCTCCCTCCTCCCCCTCTCTGCAGATTCCAGAGCTTGCGGCTGCCCCCCCCTGCTGAGGTGCTGAGCGGGGGGTCGGCTCGGCATGAAAGACGGTCCGGAAGAGGCAGCGGAGGGGGTTCCGGGCCCTTGGCTGCTCACAGTGGGAAGCAGGCCAGTGATGCTGCACTAGGCATGGTGTGGAGGATGTCGCCCCCCCTTCCTGACGCTGCCGTGGGGATCCAGAAATGTCGGCTCTCTCTGGAGGAGATGTGCAGAGAGGAGCTCAGCCTGGCAGTGCTGGAAATCCGAGCAGCAGGAGGGTTCGGGTGCCCTCTGCTGGCTCCAGGGAGCAATCACAACATGTTCCCCATCAGGGACGTCAGCCAGAGACTCTGGCGGGAGGCTCCGCCCCCCCTTAAAGAGACAGAGGACCCCTGCTGCAGCTGGGGGTTCTGGGGTACCCCACAGTCTTTCCGCTTTGCTGGATACAGCTGGGGAGGATGAGGACGCTCCCGGGAGCCCTGAGCCTGAGTCACCGGAACTCAGGGCACAAGAGTCGCCGAGGCAGCGGGATTCTTCTCCAGAATCCGGGGAGGTCACCAGTGCGGGAGAAGATGGGCAGCCGGAAGGGGAAGGCCCTGCCTTGTGGAGCGAGCTGGGATCCGGATGAAGGGCTGGTCGTGGGTCAGCGCGGCAGCAACCCGGTAAGTCAATTTCCTTATCATTATCTAATTGTCAGGGTGGGACAGTGAGTTCCAGGGGGCAATCAGGGGGTCTTTCCAGGGGGACAGGACAGCGGGTTTAGGTGCCCGCAGACAGGCGGGGGGATACGGGTGCAGTGCCGGGTTTGGCAGCATTGTTTGCAGGTTTCCGGCCCGCTGTGACCCAGCCGGGTCGTCTTACCCATCACAGGGGCCCACGGGTGCATGGGACTCTGTGGGTTCTACATCCGGCGGGGCTGACTCTGCGTTTCCGTTTACGCCTCCCTTGGCCGGGACGAGGTCGATAGACACGATGGAGCTGGATTCTCAGGTTAGCGGGACGGAAGCAGCTGCGTCCTCCATTTCCAGGGTTGCGGCTGCGTCGCAGATGGACACCCCTGGGGGGTCAGAGCCCCACAAGGCGAAGGAGTCCACGGAGGATAGGGTGCGGTTGACGGATGCCGCGAAATGCGAGATTTATGTGTGTTTTGAGGGCCTGCTGGGGGTCCATCTTAACCAGGAGGTGCGAGATAAGATTTGGAAGGGGGAATATGTTGAAATTTTCTCCCTTTTGCCTTTGGAGAAATTTAACATAGAAAAAAGGTAAGGCGGACGAGAGCAAGAAAGAGGAGGAGGAAAAGCGCAGTTGGCAGCTTATTCCTCAAACTTTTTCGAATTGGCTGCAGGCTTTTGCCATTTTTGCGAGCGTTATTGGCGAGAAAGCACCGGACAATTGTTCTCCGCTATTCTGCTATCTGGACGCCATTGGGGAAGTGTACAGAGTTTATGGGGGTACTGCTTGGCTTCGTTATGACGAGCAGTTCCGCCAGCGCAAGGCTTTCAGGCCGGGCTTGTGTTGGGATCATAAGGACATTGGGCTTTGGATGAAGCTCATGGGCCAAGCGAGGGCTCCAAGGGAGCCCTTTCTTGGGGGGGGGGCGGCGGTTCAGGTGCCACTGGACAGTCAGCCACTCAAAAGAAAGGAGTTTGTTGGCAGTTTAACGAGGGGTCCTGCCGTTTTAGTGCAGGCTGTCGTTTCAAACATGCGTGCTCCGGTTGCGGGGGCTCCCATAGTTACGCCAAATGTTTTAAAAGAGGGAAGTCCCAGCTCGGGGACAATACTGCAAAAAGGGAAGACACCGGTAAGCCTCCCCGCGATGGTGCCGTATCTAAGTAGATGTCCTCGGCGAGAAGCAGCAAATTCTCTGGCTGATGGTTTTGGGCACGAGTTTCGCATTCCTTGTTCTTTGCCGGTGGCGCCATCCTCGTGGCCGAGGAATTTGACATCGACGCAGCGTTTTCCTCAGGTTGTGTCGGAAAAATTGGAAAAGGAGGTGGAACTTGGGACAATGGCTGGCCCATTTGACCATCCACCAGTTCCATGTTTGCATGTGTCTCCGTTAGGGGTGGTCCCCAAAAAGGAACCCAACAAATTTTGGTTAATACACCATTTGTCGTATCCGAAGGGAGCTTCGGTGAATGACGCCATTTCTCCAGACTTGGCTTCGGTGTCTTATACATCGTCTGATGAGGCAGTCGGGTGGGTGCAACGTTATGGCCGGGGATCGCTGTTGGTGAAGACGGATATCGAATCCGCTTTTCGGCTATTGCCAGTACACCCGGAGAGCCAACGTTTGCTGGGTTGTTTTTGGGAGGGGCGGTTTTTTTATTGACCGCTGCCTGCCGATGGGCTGTTCTGTTTCCTGTGCATATTTTGACGTGTTCAGCACATTTGTCGAATGGGTGGTGCGGGAAGAAGTGCAGTTGCGATCGGTGTTACACTATTTGGACGATTTCCTTTGTATTGGCCCCCCAGATTCTTCAGTTTGTTCAGTATTGTTACACACTTTGGAATCTGTTACAACGTGATTTGGAATTCCCCTAGCGGCCGGAAAAACGGAAGGTTCTGCCATGGTCATGCAGTTCTTAGGTATTGTTATCGATACGCAAATGATGGAATGTCGTTTGCCGATTGATAAATTGGAAGATCTGCGGCAGATGGTTGCTGACGTTAAGTCAGCAAAGAAGGGCAGGCTACAGCGATTACAGTCGCTATTGGGCAAACTTAATTTCACATGCCGCATCATGCCCATGGGGCGCATCTTTAGTTGCTGGCTCAGTGCTGCCACTTCAGGGGCAACACGGCCGCATCACTTCATCCGGCTCTCGTGGGAGCACAAGGCCGATCTGGGGGTTTGGGATGAGTTTCTGGCTTCATATAATGGTAAGTCTCTGTGGATGGCTCGGAGCGTGTTGGCTTTTGACCTTGACCTTTACACTGATGCTGCGGGCAGTTTTGGCTTTGGGGCTTTTTGCCAAGGGGCATGGTGCGCGGCGGCGTGGCCCGAGGAATGGCGAGCGGCTGGGTTTTTGCAGAATTTGGTGTTACTGGAGCTGTTTCCGATTGTGGTAGCCATCGACATCTGGGGCTCAAAGTTTCAGGATCATCGTATTTGTTTTAATTGCGACAACATGGGGGTGGTGGAGGTTATGTCCAGACTGTCAGCCTCTTCGCCGCCTGTGGTGCGCTTACTGCGTCACCTTATTTTGCGATGTTTGAGTCTAAATTGTTTTATTCAAGCTGTTCATGTTCCAGGTGTTTTGAATTCAGTTGCTGATTCTTTGTCTCGTTTCCAGTGGGACAGGTTCCCAAAGGCTGGTGTCGGAAGCGGAGCAGCAGGGGGTTCCGTGTCCCGAACGGCTGTGGAGACTGGTGTTGGAGTAGCATGGGAGCTGTTACGCCGTTCTGTGAGCGAAGGTACATGGGCAGCTTATTCGTCGGTCTGGAGGGAATGGTCTACTTTGGTGAGTTCAGTCGGTAGTTGTTTTTCTGCAGATGATCGATTGTCTGTGCTTATGTATTTTATTGGGTCTGGATTCACGCAGGGCACATCGGTTTCCAAAATGAACAGGAGCTTGGCTGCTCTAGCTTTCTTTTTTCGGATGCATGGCCTATATGATGTAACCAAAGAGTTTATGGTGAGGCAGGCCATGAAGGGATTTAGACAGGGGCGGATGAAGCCAGATACCAGGCGCCCGGTATCTTTTGATTTGCTTCAGGAGTTAGTGGGGGAATTGCCCAGGGTTTGCACCTCTGCTTATGAGATGCAGTTGTTTAACGTGACTTTTGCGTTGGCCTTTTTTGGGGCATTCAGGATTGATGAGCTGGTCAGCAAGAACAGGTGTGGTGGAGGTGGGTTGCAATTTTTGGATGTTACGATGACTGCCGGTTGTGTGCGGGTTCATGTGGGAAAATCAAAAACTGACCAATTGGGACGCGGGGTTACGGTGGCGTTGTTTCGGGTGTTGCCGGACTCGGTTTTCCCGGTTTCTTTGGTGCAGAGGTTTTTAGAAGTGAGGGGGTTGGCACCGGGTTCCTTTTTACAGCACGAGGATGGGTTGTCCTTGTCGCGCTTTCAGTTTTTTATGGTTTTTTGCCGCAGTTTGGTGGGGGTGGGCAGAGAGGTTTCCCAGTTCAATACGCATTCTTTTAGAGTGGGAGCGGCTACGGAAGTGGCCAGATGAGGTTTGAGCCCGCAGGTGGTGAGACGGATAGGAAGGTGGGAATCAGATTGTTTTAAGATTTATGTTCGCCCTCATTTGCTATGAGTTTATTAGCTATTATTTACAATTTTATTTGTGGTGTGGCTCTATGTTCTTTTGTTTTATTGCAGGTCTTCCTCCTGGTTTGGTCTGGATTTTGGGGGATTCTTATGTTTTCTGGGGGGCTGTTAGGGCCGACGCTCGGCCGGAAGGGAGGCAGCTTGGTGTGCCACGGAGTGAGGGTATTTTGAGATGGTTGGGGATTCGGGGTATGATGTGGGGCCGAGTTCTCCCTGAATTTCATTATTATTCTAGAGTTGATAGGCCTCCAGATGTTTTGGTGCTGCATGTTGGGGGTAATGATTTGGGGGTCCGGGCCACCAGGGACTTGGTCAGAGATGGTAAATTTGACATCTTGCGCTTGATGCGGGATTTTCCTGGATGCATCATTGTATGGTCCGATATGGTGGCTAGAAAGGTTTGGCGTTTTGCTCTCCCGACTGAACAAGGCTAGAATTAAGTTGAACAGGGAAGTGGGCAGGTTCGTGGCTAGACTTGGGGGCATAGTTGTTCGCCACCGGGAGCTGGAGGATCAGACTGTGAGATATTGGAGGGACGATGGCGTTCATCTGAATGCGGTGGGAACAGATATTTGGGCTTTGGCCCTTCAGGAAGGGGTGCTGAGGGCACTGCAGGTGTGGAGGGATTAGCTTGTATGAGGTGTCATTCAAGCTCATTTGGCGGGTCAAGGGGTCTTTGGGGGGTCTGTGAGTAATTACAGTGTGACAATATGGGGGCCCATCTAGGGTATGGCGCTCACACCTGGTTAGTGGTGTTTCTCCCAGGGGCTAGGTCCTCTGGGGGAAGGGAATATGGAAATTATGTGTCAGAACGTCTTCGAGCCGGTTGGGGTACAGCTGAGGACATGGACGGTTACAGTTAAAATTGGGCTTTATATATACACCCAAACACCCCTTTGTGTTTAGGCATTATATGGTTTATGTTTTAATGTGTTGTATATTATTTGGTTAATAAAATTGGCTGCTGTGGCCGTTTAAACCCATGTCACGCAGTCTGTGTCTTTATTTATTTATAATTGTAAGTACCCAAGTTGACGAATCCTTTAGTCAAGGGAGACCTGGAGGAGAAAATGGACGTAGGGGCTACATGACTAAGGGAGGAGCAGGGGTCAGGGAACGGTCAGCTAGGTCAGTATGTGGGTCAGTGGTATAGTCTAACCTGATTGGAGATTCAGGATAATGGGCAGGGTCCGTAGCAAAGGGTCTTGGTAGTGGGGGTTAGTTTTGTTTCATCCCAAGGAGTTTAGGAGAAGAGTCAGCTTCCCTCCCACCCTCCCTGGTATTGGGAGTTACAGCAGGAATAGGAGGTTATTAGGTTTTAGTCTTTTTTTTTTTTTTTTAACCATGCTTTTTTATTGAAATATCAAGAGATCTTTAACAGCTGTAACAATCGGTTTACAGTTTTATAGCAATAAGTAGAGTTACATAGTGTTGCATTCAAACATTGCTGTAAAGGGGGAGGGGGGGGAGGGGGGGGGAAGGGTATGGGAGGGGAACAGGATAGGAAGGGGACAGAGATAGACAGGTCACCACCCAGTGGGAAGGGCATGAAGTTAGCTCTCGTTTATGATTCCTCCTCGTTGGACACAGTTGGCTAGCATCCCTTTCCGGGCCACTGGGATCCCACTCTCACTGGGACTAGCCTCTGCCACCCCTAATGGGCACAAACTGTGGCAGAGTTGCTGGGGATGTTAGTGGGGCCCGTGTTAATATTGGAGTGATCGAGGAGGGTTGGACTGCTGATCTTGGGTGGTAACCTGTCCCGTCTCTCAAGTATTAAACAGTCAAAACAATCAGATTTGAGAAAGTAACAGTTTGCACTTGTGGTTACTTCATTTTAGTACCATTTGTAACTTGTTATGGAGATACATGCACATTTACCATCGGTGAATATCTTGTTTCACATTACTTTTCCTTGCTTATTTGTACTTTATTTGACAGTAGACGTGAGGGTTCTACAAGCGTGGGTGGTGACTTTTAGTCTGTAATGTTGGATTTACTAGAGGATAACCAGATATGCCATTTGGCGTTGAAGGAAAGGGCGTTGTTATCTTTAAAAGCGAGTAATTGTTCCATTTTGCATTGTGAATTCACTCTATTTATGATTTCCTCTATTGTAGGTATTGTAGGGGTGCGCCATTTGCTAGCTAATGCGATTCTGGTTGCAAAGAGTGTGTGGAGTATCACTGTTCTTGTGGCTGGGGGGAAGGTGTCTATCC
>BLSH010306994.1:1072563-1092673 GCA_018402905.1 Glandirana rugosa
AAGATAAGATAAAGGTCTACATACTTCATGTCTACATTACACACTTCTTGTAGAAAAGAAACGAATCTTTTCTACGAGGAGTGTGTAATGTAGATTCAAACACACTATCCAGATGTTTCAAGAGCATGTGTATGGTTTCTCCCCGGTTTTAGGTAAAGTGTTCTATTCTATTTCCAGATGTATGAAGAAAAGATGTAATGTGTGAGGAGCATCTTTTCTAAGCAAAGAAAAGATGTTGTGTGTGAATAACAGATGTGCAAGCATTAGCGGCAATAAGAAAAGCGACAGACTAAAAAGAAGTGTTCTTCATCTTCACACTTCTTTTTAGTCTGTCACTTTTCTTATTGCCGCTAATGCTTGCACATCTTTTATTCACACACAACATCTTTTCTTTGCCTAGAAAAGATGTTCTTCACACATTACATCTGTACTTCATACATCTGGAAATAGAATAGAATGTGATACACACATTTTGCAGAACAGTGATATGGGTACTCCGGGCTTATTTATACTTTTTTGACACAGTTTGAAGATGATTTTAGAACAGTTCTATGGCCTCTAATGTTAATTAATACTTTTCAGACCCATTTTGAAGATGATCTCCATTTTTGCATTTTTTATGTTTTTATTTTTTTAAAAATATTTAAAGTTATTTCCCTGTCCCCTTTTGCAGACCTCTAGGACCTTCCTGGGCTTTTTTACAGCATTTTTAAGATTTTTCATTAAAATTACCAGAACCCCGGACCCGGACCCGGACTTTTTTTGAAAAGTCCGGGTCCGGGTCCCGGACACCCCAAAGTTCGGTACGGACCCGAACTTTACAGTCCGGGTTCGCTCAACTCTATATGGGACTCATTTATGCTTTTAACCTAAGCTACCCTAAAAACCTAAAATATACCTTTGACGTTTTTCAAAAGATCTTTTTAGAGCTAGATGTGGGGAATCTATCATCAAAAGTTTACAATTTAAAGTGCAAATTACTTTCCTAAAAGGCCTTTAAAAAAGTTAATACATTCTGTGTTGTATGTTCTTTACATATATACTGTATGTTACATGTGTGTGTTTCAGTTTGATTTGTTAGCTGAGAAAGAGGTATTTTTTTCTTTATTTTTTAAATAGATGTTTACATTTACATTTGATGCTGCTTTAATAATATTACATTTGTAACACTTTATAAATAATAAATGTTAATTTGTTTTGAAAGCCTGTTTCATGAGACTTCCTTTTTTAATCAAACACTTTATAATTATAATTATTAAATACAAACATTCAAACACATATCAAATACATTTGGAAAATATGTTTTACCAACCAATTAACGACCGCCCCCTGTCCTTTGACAACGGCAGTCTGGCTTGAGAATGCAAACGGCCATCACCTGATGGCAGCCGCGAGAGCGAGGATCGTGGGCATGTGCGTACTGCCGGAGGCGTGCGTGCGCTCTCACTGTGTAGCGGGGGAGACAGGGAGTGGGTAGGGTGGACTCGATGTCCGCTGGCTACCCGCGATCGCTCCCCCACAGTGACAGAACGGGGACCGCTAATGTAAACAAGCTTGTCCCCATTCTGATAGGGGAGAGGAGAGTGATCATATGTTCCCTGCATATGGGAGCAGCGATCACTCTCTTCCCCCAGTCAGCTCAGCCACCACACAGTTAGAAACACAAAGCAGGGAACACATTTAACCCCTTGATCGCCCCCTAGTGTTAACCCCTTCCCTGCCAGTCACATTTACACAATAATCAGTGCATTTTCATAGCACTAATTGTTGTACAAATGCCAATGGTCCCAAAAAAGTGTCAAAAGTTTACGACATGTCCGCCGCAATGTCGCAGTCCCGTGTGATTTTTTTTTTACCAAAATATGAGAAAGTATATATATCAGCCTAAACTGATGAATACATTTTTTTGTTTTTTGTTTTTTTTTATATGTATTTAAGCAAAAAGTAAGAAATATTGTTTTTTTTCAAAATTGTCACTCTTTGTTTATAGCGCAAAAAATAAAAAACGCAGTGGTGATCAAATACCACCAAAAGAAAGCTCTATTTGTCGAAAAAAAAAGGACGTCAATTTTGTTTGAGTACAAAATCACATGACCACGCAATTGTCAGCTAATGCAATGCAGTGGCGAATCGCAAAATGTGCTCTGGTCATAAAGGAGGAAATCCTCCCAGGGCTGAAGTGGTTAAAAAATTACAAGAATAAATAAGTTAATATCACTTAAAACTTGGTTCCAGACAAGTAATAAGGCAGCACAGTGATGTAGTGGTTAGCACAGTGGTGTAGTGATTAGCACATTTGCCTAGCAGCAAAAGGGTTGTTGGTTTGAATCCTGCCCATGACACTACCTGCATGGAGTTTGCATGTTCTCCCTGTGCCTGCATGGGGGTATTATGATTTCCTCTCACACTCCAAAGACATGGTGGTAGGGTAATTGGCTTCTGTCTAAATTGGCCCTAGTATCTGTATGTATGAATGTGAGTTAGGGATCTTAGATTGTAAGTTCCTTGAGGGCAGGGACTGATGTGAATGTATAATATATATGTAAAGCACTGCATAAATTGACGGCACTATATAAGTACCCGAAATAAATAAGTTAATGTAGGTATTCCTAAATTAAACTTGTGGTCTATCAACTGAAAAAAATGAGTAGGCTTTACTTAAACCTATGGTTTAGAAACTGGAAAAATTGAGTTGACTTTACTTGAACCTATGGTCTATAAACTGGAAAAAATGAGTTGGCTTTACTTGAACCTATTGTCTATACACTGGAAAAATTGAGTTGGCTTTTCTTGAACCTATGGTTTATAAACTGGAAAAAATCAGTTGGCTTTACTTAAAACTATAGTTCCAGACAAGTTTCGGTATGTATTCCTAACTTAAAACACTATGGTCTATAAAATGAAAAAATTGAGTTGGCTTTACTTAGAACAACAAAGTTGAAAATATGAAAAGTCTAATGAGTCAGACAAAAATAAGTACTTAAAAAGCTGATTCAAATAGTTGTCTCATTTTTTTTAGTAGACCCAGCACAATATTTTTTACAGTGCATTGTGTATCCCACTCCAAAACAGATCTTTACCACCATATGGTCACAAATGAAGGCTTACCGAAAATGCATGACTCTCATACTATAGAGCAGTGGTCTCGAAACTGCTGCCTGGGGGGCTAATGCGGCCCTTTACTTGCCTTTGTCTGACCCTTGGGGCAATATTCCTCCCACTGACAAAAACAATGGGGCAATAATTTCTGCATTGACACCACCAATGTGGCACTATTCCTCTCACTGACACCAATGATGGGGCACTAATAACTCCTCTAATACCAAACATGAGACATTGTTTCTTCCCACTGGCCATGGTCCAGCCCCCCTAAAGTCTGAAGCACAGTAAACAGGACCTTTGTGTAGAAAGTTTGGAGACACCTGCTATAGAGAATTCATATAAAGCATGTGGAAATATTGGTCACTCAAAGGTAAGGCAGGATACACCACTAACAAGAAGCAGAATTGCTCACAGGTATCATCCATCAACCGCCATCATATTGGTACAAGTTAGAGAAGAAATGGGAGACCAAGCGCTCCAAATAGTGTAAACACCCAATGGACAATATTTATTAAACACATAGAATGCACTTACATATATGAGAAAAGTCACTGCGCATTATAAAAAGCAATCTGGACTAGCTCAGCTCCACTCTGGGAACATGGTGACATCAGAATGTAGCTCAGTCCAGCTAAATGATACCTGTGGACAGTTCTTGTTAGCAGTGTATCCTGCCAAGGAGAGCCAGGAAGCCTACCTTTGAGTGACTAATATTTCCACATGCTATATATGATCTCTCTATTGTAAGTGATATAAATATATATAAGTGATATATATATATATATATATATATATATATATATATATATATATATATATGCATTTTTGGTAAGCCTGGAGGGAGGTGCAGTCTATTTTCTCCACTGCAGGTGACTCTCATCTGCAGCAGCAATGCAGGTGGAGGAGAAAGTTAGGAGGTTTCCTTGGTCCGATTAGATGTCTCCAGGGGTTTGGCGCACATTTTGGAGTGGTCAGAGTAGGGACAAGATACCCATCTGTCAGAGACAGTGCTTAGCTTCAGGGAAAGGTTCCAGGAGTGTAGGGAAAGTGCAAGGACACACCATACTTCCAGGAAACCTCCCCATGTGGGTTCAGATCATTTAGGCCACATTCCGCTCCTTAAGGCAGATGCTGTCAGCTTCCCTGAGACTTCTATCTACTAACCCATAGCGGTTACTTCCTGTGAGTGTTCCCAGTCATGTTGCCTTCCCCCGGGCATGTTTGTACTGCTGGACTTATGTTACTGCTGGACTTCTGTGGTCATCTTTGATCAGGCAGAGTCTTTTTAAGATCCTGTCTCCAGGGGTTTGGTGCACATTTTGGAGTGGCCAGAGTAGAGACAAGATACCCATCTGTCAGAGACAGTGCTTAGCTTCAGGGAAAGGTTCCAGGGATGTAGGGAAAGTGCAGGGACACGCCATACTTCCTGGAAACCTCCCCATGTGGGTTCAGACCATTTAGGCCACATTCCGCTACTTAAGGCAGACGCTGTCAACTTCCCCGAGACTTCCATCTATTAACCCATATCGGTTACTTCCTGTGAGTGTTCCCAGTCAGGTTGCCTTCCCCCTGGCCTGTTTGTACTGCTGGACTTATGTTACAATATATTCCTGTTTTTGCACCTAGACTCTTAGTGTTTTCTGCCCATCACACCATACCACCCCTCCCCTCAAGCCTTCATTTGTGACCATATGGGTGTGGTGATCTCTTTTGGAGTGGGATACACTATTCAAACGCTCTTAGACACTTGGAATTTGAATAATTCATGTAAACTGTTTTCACTTGTGAATTCTGATTTTTGTTTTATTTATTTTTTTCTATGTATTTTTGCAATCTAGCTCAACACAATTTAAATGCATGCTGTGGTTACTGTAATAACTGGTATAGCTACAGCTGATGGCAGATTAGTGGGAAGAATGCTCCTTACGTTTTAGGTTATTGAGAAGAACCCCCCACATACAAATGGTTAAAAAATTAAATTCATTTTGTCATTGGTTACTTGTCTGATTGGCAGAATTTGTTTATTGCTCAAGGAACCCCTAACAACATTCAGAGAAAATCTGTATCTTTTGAAATCATGTGACCTGGTTTCCAAAATGACCCCTTTGGAACTTTCTCAATTCAATTTCCTAAGTGAAGGATTTGAATGTATGTACTGGGGTTTTGTATACTAAACTATGTCTTTATTCTGATGCCTTGACGTCTGCTTTACACCCACTCTGATGACAGCCAGAGTACTTTCATATCAGCATTGATGGCTTGTGGGTTAACCTCTGCTCTATGAATTATGCAGGTTTTTTGATTAAGCCTTCAGGCATGTGCAGCAATGAAAAACCCAACACAAACAGGTAGATAAAATAAAGTGAATTTACTGAATGATGAACTGCCATAATAAATAAGGATAGCAGTTACAGGTACAAGTGATGATAACACTTATAGATATAGATGGTTGATCTTCAGTCAGAATCATTTCAGGGAGTCTCACGTTCCCCAATTTGTCCATCAATTCCCTACGAAATCAAAATAATAACTTCTTACACACCAGCAAACAACAAAATAGGCTCCCTTGACTTAATTAAAGCACCTAAAATGTAACATTTTGCAGATTACAGTGGGGAAAATAATTATTTGAACCCCTGCAGATTTTGTAAGTTTGCCCACTTACAAAGAAATGAAGGGTCTATAGTTGCTATCATAGGTGTATTTTAACCACTTCCCGCCCGGCACATTGACAAATGACGTCCGGGAGGGTGGCTCATTATCCTGACTGGACGTCTATTGACGTCCTCAGGATAATCCGCGATCGTGCACCCCTGGGGGTGCGCATCGCGGTGATCGGTGGTGCCGTGGGTCAGTCTGACCCACCGCATTACCGACCGAGGTAAAAGGCTTCGATCCGAAGCCTTTTACCATGTGATCAGCTGTGACCAATCACGGCTGATCACAGTGTAAATAGGAAGAGCCGTTTATCGGCTTTTCCTCTGCTCAGGTCTGCAGACCTGAGCAGCGGAGAGCCGATCGGCTGCTCTCCTGACAGGGGGGGCTGCGCTGAACGTTTATCAGCCACCCTCAGAATCACCCCACTGGACCACCAGGGAGCTGGATCAGGACCACCAGGGAGCCCCCCTCCCAGGACATCACAATGAGGCCACCCAGGACCACCAGGGAGCCCCCACTAGACCACCAGGTAAGGGCAATATTATGCACTGTAGGGATGACACTGTGCCCATGTATGATGCCTGCCAGTGCCATCCCTAACAGTGCTTGTTGCACCAGTGCCCACCACTGCCACCTATAAGTGCCCACCTGTGCCACCTATCAGTGCCCACCTGTGCCACCTATCAGGGCCCGCCTGTGCCACCTAAAAGTGCCCACCTGTGCCACCTAAAAGTGCCCACCTGTGCCACCTAAAAGTGCCCCCTATCAGTGCCCATCAGTGCCGCCTAGGAGTGTCCATCAGTGCCGCATATCAGTGCCATGTATCAGTGCCCGTCAGTGTTGCTTGTCAGTGCCGCCCATCAGTGCTGCATATTTGCCCCATCATCAGTGCAACCTTACCAGTGCCACCTCATCAGTGCCAATCTGTACTGCCTCATCAGTGCACGTCAGTGTAGCGTCATCGGTGCCCATCAGTGTAGCCACATCAGTGCCCGTCAGTGAAGGAGAAAATGTACTTTATACAAATTTTTGTGACAGAAACAAAGAAAAATGTTTTTTTTTTTTTCAAAGTTTTAGGTCTTTTTTTTTGTTATAGCGCAAAAAATAAAAAACGCAGGGGTGATCAAATACCACCAAAAGAAAGCTCTATTTGTGGGAACAAAATGATAAAAATTTTGTTTGGGTACAGCGTTGCACGACCACGCCATTCTCATTCGAATCGCAACAGCACTGAAAACTGAAAATTGGTCTGGGCAGGAAGTGTTCTAAGTGCATGGTATTGAAGTGGTTAAATGATAGAGACATAATATCAAACAAAAATAAAAAGAAAATAACACATAAAACAAATGCAATAAATTAAGTTGAAGGTCAGTTCAAGAGACAGCCAAGAAACCTTAAGGATTTAGAGAAGATCTGTAAACAAGAGTGGTCCAAAATCCCTCCTGAGATGTGTGCAAACCCGGTAACCAACTACATGAAATGTCTTACCTCTGTGCCTGCCAACAAGGGTTTCTCAACCAAGTACTAAGTCATGTTTTGCTTGGGGATCAAATACCTATTTTACTCACTGAACTACAACTTAATTTATAGCATTTGTTTTATGTGTTTTTTTTTCTGCATTTTTGGTTGATATTCTGTTTCTCTCATTTAAAATACACCTACTGCATTTATTTTTAAAACATTCCCTTTATTTTCACCTGGTAATCCCACCAGGAACTTACTTCCTGTCTTAGAATGACACAGCTCACTTACTTAACTGTATGTATGGAGAAGCACTAAAGGACAGCACTACAGTGCACTTTCCGCTCTCATTTTCTCCCTATAATGGAAGAGGTGTCCTGTTGTTCTTAGAGATGAATGTACACAATGCACACTGACAGAGTAACTGTTCTCCAGTTAACTCTTAGTTCCCCATGACAATGTACACCCTCTCTGCGATGTGCACTTGGGAGGGACACCCTGAGCCAATGTCCATAACCACCAGTGAGTACACAAAAGTGAGTACACCCTAAGTGAAAATGTCCAATTTGGGAAAATTAGTCATTTTCCCTTCCCAGTGTCATGTGACTCGTTAGTGTTACAAGGTCTCAGGTGTGAATAGGGAGCAGGTGTGTTAAATTCAATGTTATCGCTCTCACTCTCTCATAATGATCACTGGAAGTTCAACATGGCAAAGAATTCTCTGAGGATCTGAAAAAAAGAATTGTTGCTCTACATAAAGATGGCCTAGGCTATAAGAAGATTGCCAAGACCCTGAAACTGAACTGCAGCATGGTGGCCAAACCATACAGCAGTTTAACAGGACAGGTTCGGTTCGACTCAGAACAGGCCTCGCCATGGTTGACCAAAGGAGTTGAGTGCACGTGCTCAGCGTCATATCCAGAGGTTGTCTTTGGGAAATAGACGTATGAGTGCTGCCAGCATTGCTGCAGAGGTTGAAGGGGTGGGGGGTCAGCCTGTCAGTGCTCAGACCATACGCTGTAAACTGCATCAAATTGGTCTGCATGGCTGTCATCCCAGAAGGAACCCTCTTCTAAAGATGATGCACAAGAAACCCGCAAACAGTTTGCTGAAGACAAGCAGACTAAGGTCATGGATTACTGGGACCATGTCCTGTGGTCTGATGAGACCAAGATTAACTTATTTGGTTCAGATGGTGTCAAGCATGTGTGGCGGCAACCAGGTGAGGAGTACAAAGACAAGTGTGTCTTACCTACAGTCAAGCATGGTGGTGGGAGTGTCATAATCTGGGGCTGCTTGAGTGCTGCCGCCACTGGGAACCATGAATGCCAACATGTACTGTGACATACAGAAGCTGAGCATGATCCCATCCCTGGGCTGCAGAGCAGTATTCCAACATGATAACGACCCCAAAGACATCTCCAAAACGACCACAGCCTTGCTAAAGAAGCTGAGGGCAAAGGTGATGGACTGGCCAAGCATGTCTCCAGACCAAAACATAGGGTGAGCATCTGTGGGGCATCCTCAAACAGGAGGTGGAGGAACGCAATGTCTCTAACATCCGCCAGCTCCATGATGTTGTCATGGAGGAGTGGAAGGGGACTCCAGTGGCAACCTGGTGAACTCCATGCCCAAGAGGGTTAAGGCAGTGCTGGAAAATAATGGTGGCCACACAAAATATTGACACTTTGGACCCAATTTGGACATTTACACTTAGTGTACTTCCTTTTTTTGCCAGAGGTTTAGACATTACTGGCTGTGTGTTGAGTTAATTTTTAGGGGACAGCAAATTTACACTGTTATACAAGCTGTACACTCACTACTTTACATTGTAGCAAAGTGTCATTTCTTCAGTGTTGTCACATGAAAAGATATAATAAAATATATAGAAAAATTTGAGGGGTGTACTCTGTGAAATACTGTACACATAGGAATGACCAATTGGGCCAAAAAGGGACCAACACTGATTAACACAATGTACATGGCTGAGGGTATATCCCCTTACTGTATCATGCAGGGACAGCTTACCTCACATTAAGGTATTAGAAGAACGGTGCACCTGAGAAGCTTAGGATTCAGGAGGAAGTTGGTAAATACTTAGAATGCAGGAAAGCAAAGTATGGGCATCTAGAACTAAGAAAAAAGGAGAACCAAACAAACAATCTAAATCAAATACTGGCCACATACTCAAGTCACAGAATACAGCTCCATAAAGGTTCATAAAATTTACCTGCTCAACAAGTGTGTGATCTCTCAGATGCTTCCTTCAAGATGGCGTCCAAACAAACCATTCCAAGGTGGTGCCTCCCAAAGGCAGCCCACATCCTCTGGGGAACACCTAATAGTGTGGTACTCTATGCCCGGATGGTGTGGGAGGGTTATAGAGGCCACATGTACTGGTTTGTTTGGCAAGGACAGAGCTTCAAACGGTTTACTTAAGAAAGTGCAAAACAGACATCTCACAGTCCAACAGATCAAGGATTGTTCTTTCCTATTCCCTACCTCTACCTACAGCTTGAGTGCTGCCCGGCATACCTACTAAGGCATAGTCCAAGCACAGATAAGTCCTTTACAGTCATCTCCATATAGATACAAGTTCTTCACAAGCATACTCCAGTGCTGGTGTCTTCAAGGCGAAGCCTAGGTTCAGATGACTTTACATTCTAATGCTGATAGATGGCGTCCTTCTGCTCATCGCAGTTGTCATTCTCTGTCTCCCTCCCTTATGGGTATTCAATCTCTCTCTTTTGCAAGGGGAAACCTTCTCTCTGGGGCTCTCATAGGGAGAAACCCCAAACTCCCTCGGACCACTGTCCCTTTTTTTTATCACACAGGACCAGTGGGCCAGACCCAGAGAAGAACCCGCCAAAAAGAACGAGGAAAGACATAAGCTCCTACCCTCCTGGTGGGGACAGTATCTAACTATTTCAACCTTCCCACAAACAGATATAACAAAATATTGCCAACAATGATATTTTAGGGCAATATTCAACAGAGGAAGCAAATAAGAGAAGTTAATTTTTAGTGTTAATTTAAATTTAAATCGGAAGTTGAGGTATGAACTATCTTACATAGTTACAAAGGTCCAGCTTGGACAATTTAAGTAAGTATGTGCAAAACCCATGGAAGCCAGAAGTCACTGGAATATCAGTGCCTACTTCAGTGATTTCCAGCTTCTACAGGCTTCGGCAAGGTATGGCACATACTTACTTACTGTACATTGTCCAAACTGGACCATTGTAACTATGTCATATAGCCCATACCTATGCTTCAAATTTAAAGTGCAAGTTCAGCAAAAACCTTTTAGTTTTAGGTAGATTTAATTTAATTTAAATTTACAGTGACAATGGTTTTACCAAACTGGGAGTTGAGGAAAATCTACAACAAGGATACAGACAGCAATAAAAGCTGTTTGTGTTTTTTGGGTTCTAGCCTTCCCTACTCTACTAAAAAAAAATTTCTGGAGTATCCAAGGCATGCAAGAAAATGTAAATATTTTTGGGTGACCTGGCCCTTTAATGCAGATTCTCACCTGCTTCTGTTCTGGAGCTATGGGTGCGCCTTGTAGTTTTTTCAAACTGACTGTGAGAGGGTCTCTTAACAAAATGTGCTGCTGAAAGAGTACATTAGGTGTATCATTTCATCTTCAAAATCAGCAACCTGCTAGAGAGGAGCATCATCTGGTATACACGAATCTTCCACAGACATATTGCAGACAGAGAGGTCCTGTGAACAGTACCATCTCTCACATCTGACATGCTATCATCCAGTAGCAGTACGCCTGCTTATCTCAGGCTAGACAGTAATAGAATCACATCAGCTGTCTAATTCCACCTGTCACTTTCCTGGGCTCACACCGCAGGGGCTCTCTTCAACTACAACAAAGTCAATGCAAATGTTTAAAGGGGCCAGCAGGAAGAAAACGTATATCAGAAAAATAACACAGCAACACGAACTGAACTACCTAACCTTGCAATATCTTTCTGTATCATGGTTTTTTGTTCATTTCAAGATGCAATCCTTCAACATTGGCAGGCTTAAAGTGGAACTATACTCTCCCAATCAACATTGATTATTTTTATTCCTCATGATGCCAGCATTAGTAAACAGATAGGATGGTAGATCGTATTTGTTTTAAACTTTTTTTTTTTACATTTTTTTAGTTACTTCCTGCTTTCTTGCCTAGGAAAATGATGTCATACATTCCAGTAGTCTTCAGGAGGGAAGGAGAGGAGGAGAGGAGGAGGAGTTTTCTCAGCACACCCTCCTGCATGCATGCTTGAGCTAGGGGCAGGAAGGATTCCAGGAAGTAGATGCTACATGAATCATCTGCCCTTACTCAAGATGGCCACCTTCAGAAATGCTAGGGGATGTTTTTCAAAGTGATTTTTCAACAAAATAAATCATGGAGACATGGATGGATGGGTGAGTTTGCTTTGAATAATAAAAATGAATGAAATAGCATTTTTGGTTTGTGGTGCTCAGATGCAGTGAAGATCCGCTTTAACCCCTTTCCGCCCAGTCTATTGTAAAATGACGGCTTGGCGGATGCACTGTTTTTCTGGGAGGATGTTATATGACCACGGAGTGCGAGGACGCGGCCAATGAAAGATCACTGTAATGGCCCACTGCCAGTACCATGTGATTGCTGTGGCCAATCACAGCAGATCACATGACAGTTATTACATGCCTTTCATTGTGTACTTTTGTGATGAGCTCTGTGATTGGTCATGGTCATCACATGGTACAGACAGGGCTAATCACAGCCCATCTGTACAATGTGATTAGCTGTGGCCAATGACAGCTCTTCACAATAGTAAAGACTGAATAAGTAGTTTTCATTCAGAAAAAAATGGTTGCTTATCACTGTAAAATACACAGTTATAAGCAATTATAGTGTGTAAAAAAAAATCCTGATCACCTCTCCAGAGTAGTACAGTACCACTGTGGTAATGATGTATTTCTCTGGTCACTGTATGTAAAAAAAAAATGTAAAAAAAATAAAAAAATTATAAAAAAAAAAAAAAAAAAAAATGTATTTATTGCATACTGTCGCTAGTCAATGTCCCTGATGACCGCCACACCAGTCATATGAGGACGCTGACCTGCACTGGTGACGGTATGTACAAAATTGCGCAAAAACAACTTTTTTTTTTAATTTCTTAATTTTCCAAAAAGTTGAGACAAAAAATTACAACTTCAAAAAACTTGCCATGCCTCTTACTAAATACATTTGACAGTCTACGTTCCAAAAAGGGATTATTTTTGTGTTATTTTTACTGTTCTGGAATTTTAGGCCTCAATATAGCTACTGTAGATACAAAATATGATAAAATTTTCAAAGGGGTACAGTATTGCATGACTGCGCAACTGTCATTCAAACTGTGACAGCGCTGAAAGCTGAAAATTGGCCTGGGCAGGAAGGGGGTAAAAGTGTCCGGTATTGAAGTGGTTTACATCAAGATGGATACTAGGAAGACATGGCCTGTCTGTTTCTTCTCCACAAGCCTCAGCACATTTGTGTTAAGTGTAATGCTACCTTACAATGATGGCCGTCGGCCTTTGTAGTATCCCCTTACATTGATGGTCAGAGAAGTACTCCCTTACATTGGAGGTCAATGTAGGATCCCCTTACATTGGTGGTCATTGCAGTATCCCCTTACACTGGCGGTCAGTGCAGTGCACTCTTACATTCCTGGTCAGTGTGGTATCCCCTTACATTGCTGGTCAGTGTAGTGATGCCTTTTTACTGGTGGCCAGTATCATACCCCTTTGATTGGTGATCAGTGTAGTTCCTTTTTACACTGGTGGTCAGTGTACTGCCTCTTACATTGGTGATCAGAGTAGAACCCCTTACATCAGTGATCAGTGCAGTGCCCTCTTACCTTTGCGATCAATGTAGTGTTGCCCTTACACTGGTGGTCTATGTAGCACCCCTTACTTTGGTGGCCACTGTAGTGCCCTCTTATATTGACGATCAGTCTAGTACCCCTTGCATTGGTGATCAGTGAAATGTCCCCTTATATTAGTGATCATTGTAGTACTGCTTACATTAATGGTCAGTGTAAGACCCCTTACATTGGTCATCAGTGTGAAAGCCATCATGGTGTTGGTCAGTGTGTCCCTATTACATTGGTGGTTAGTGTAATGCCCCTTACGTTGGTGTTCGGTGGTGCCCTCCTTACAAGTGTAAGTAACCTTTATAAGGAAACTTTACTTTTAATAAAATTGATATAACATATTTATTTGCAAAACCAACTATTTTCCAATTAAATATCATTTGATTGATTGATTGATTGTCCGCTTGGTCTTTTTCTGCAATCACTCTATGTCTCTACTGGGCGACGGCACCTTCCTTCCTTCCTTCCTTCTTTCCTTCCTTCCTTCCTTTCTTCCTCCCTTCCCTTTCTTTTCCCTTTTATTGGTGGTCAGAGTGTGCTCTCTTACATAGGTGGTCAGTGTAGTGCCCCTTATGCTGGTATCCACTGATGCCCTTCTTACACTGTTGGTGTAAGTAACTATTATAAGAAAACTTTACAGCTAATAAAATTGATATAACATACAGTATATATTTGCAAAGCCAACTATTTTCCAATTAAATACCATTGGATTAATTATCCGCTTGGTCTTTTTTCTTTTTCCGCAAGCACTCTTCTATGTTTCTACTGGGCAACGACACCTTCCTTCCTTTCTTCCTTCTTTTCTTCCTTTCTTCCTTTCTTCCTCCCTTCATTCCTTCCCTTCCCTTTTATTGGTGGTCAGGGTGTGCTCTCTTACATTGGTGGTCACTGTAATGCCCCTTATGCTGGTGTTGATTGATGCCCTCCTTAGGCTCCTTTCACGTGATCGGACCGTTCGGATCCACCTGCCCGTTTTTTAGGCAGATCCAATCAAGCTATCCATTGACTTCTATGGGGAGGCGGATGTCAGCGGATATGTGTCCACTGACACCTGCCTGGCATCTGACAAAATCCACTGAAAACAGACTTATAGCGATACGTTCGGGTCGGAACGGATGGGATAGGATGAAAACGGACAGGCTGTCTGTTTTCATCCAATCTCCCCATAGAGGAGAGTGGGGCTCTGACAGGTCCGTCTCAGCACAGTGAGTGGAGACAGACCTGTCATCCACCTGCTTAGTGGGGATCAACGGAGTGATCTCCGGTGAGCAAGCGGAGTTTGTCAAAAAGGGATCTGCCCCATGTGAAAGGGGCCTTGCACTTGTGGTGTCAGTAACCATTATAAGAAAACTTTACAGTTAATAAAATTGATATAACATACAGTATATATTTGCATTCTTGGTGGGTTTTTTTTTCGCAATCACTCTTCTATGTTTCTACTGGGCGACGGCACCTTCCTTCCTTCCTTCCATCTCTTCCTTTTATTGGTGGCCATGGTGTGCTCTCTTACATTGGTGGTCAGTGTAGTGTCCCTTATGCTGGCTGAAGACAAATTTTACTCTAGCTAGTAGTCAAGGGTCCTGATATCATCAAGAGAAAATTAGGGTTCATAGCCCTGTCCTCAACATGAAGATGCCTAGGGACAGTCCTCCCCTGGATTGTAAGGGAGCAATGTCTTCCAGGGTTACAGAGGTACAGAGGTAAGTAAACCCGCTTCTCCTCTTTCCTAGATAAAATGAGCTATTCACCCTTACAGTGGGGGCACAGCCCCACTGCAAGGAATCCTTTTTTTCTGCCCAGAGCTGAGCTTTAACTTGACCATCCTGCCTCCAGTCCTACCCCCTACGCCACCCCCAAACCTGGAATCATTTTTGCCACTTGATATAAAAATGTCTAGTCTATTTCTGGTGGTCCTGTATGATTCAGGGAACATTACTAATGACATCAGAAAGAGTGCCACAGTGATAACCCCCCAGGGAGTGGGGCGGTGGTACCTTGCATTCATAGAAAGTCTTAAAGTGAGTTGACTTTGGGCAGCATTCAAAGGACCAGACCTGCATCACAGGGCATGTGAGTCTATGGAGACCAGTTCTGGAGAGGAGGTAAATACAATTGCCAGGGCTTTGATTTTTTACAATAGGACTATCTATTTTTAAATGTACCAATAACAGATTTTTATGTTAAACATTTTTCAATATACTCTATAAAGTGACAAAAGTTTAAGCTGAAACTGGGATTTAAAACATTACCATGCACACCAGTGTATATCGAACAACAAAACAGAAAATCAAATATACTTACAGAATGTAAAAACCTGCTACAAAATATGCAAAGCAATTAAGAATAAACAAATGATTCCAACAGCTGAAATTAATATTCATTAGAGGGATTAGGAGGAATAAAGCTTGTATTTCCTCCATATTTTTGACATTTCTTAAACCGTGCTTTCTGCAGCCTTTGAGTGAAGGTTGAATGTTCTAATTAATTGCCCATCTTATTACCAAAAGTCATTTTTTAAGCAAAGCTAACCTTCTGCCAAATTATGATTTAAACTACAATTGGCACAAGCAGACATTTGCACATGAGCTTGTAACACATCTGGTCCACAGCAAACAAACAGAAGATTTCTTCTGTCAGAGAGATCATTTGCCATTCCGTTTCAAGCTTCAGAAGGAGCCTGTACCTGTCACTCACCAGAGCACTAGGCTTTTGGTGACTGGGCTCTGTTGCTCTCACTGACTAGCCTTGATCTAAGACTTCTAAGAAGGCTTGCGTTCACCCGCTCCACCTGGGAGTCCGGTACCCATGCCAAGTTGATTTCCATAGTCTTATGAAAAAACAAGAAGCGCTCCTTGAGGAATTTAAACATCTGCTCATGAGTGAAGGAACACTATCTTGAGATATGGAAAAGGCCAAGTTTCTGCAAATGCATTGTATTGTGCTTATCGTAGGACTGTGTTCTGTAGTAATTATTCACATTAATATGCACAAACATTTGTTACAATTAGAGATGAGTTAATTTTTAAACGCTCGTTCCACCCCAGTTTGTAGAAATGGGAGTCTGGTTCATCTAAAATAAATCATAAGCGTGTAGGAAGGTGGAGTAAGTGGTTGGGAGGCAGCTTCTGCTATACCGTAGGAGTGCTGGTATCTTTCAGTTAGAGGTTAAAGGTACTGTGTAATGATGCAGTGATCCTTTACTCACTAAACCACTTTCACTTTGACTCTTGGTAGTAAACAATGAGCATTGCTTACTACTGATACTAGAAGCAGTCTGGTAAAGGAATAAGTTGTCCTCTGCCATGGGCTCTGGGCACCATCTTAGGAGAGACTGTGTCTGGATTTAACAGAGTTTTCACAAAGGTTCATCGGATATATTTGGGAAGTGCCATAAATAGCATGTTTTGTTTTGTATTTTTTAAATTTGCAGTTGAAAGCAAAAACACACACAAAAAGTGCACTTAAAGGTGAGCCTCTTGTCCACCCCCCAAAGGAGAAGGCCTTACCCTGACCCCCTGGAGCACAAGACTCCTGACAGCGGCAAGACTCAACTTGGTCCAACTAGACAAATAAGGTCTGGTGGACCCCTCTCCTCATAGTCAGCCGAAGCCAACCAACAAGTACTAAGTGAGGGGCTCTCCCGAAAAGTGGACCCCTCCCCCTTTTCTCAGTTCAGGGGAGGAAGGAAACTAATGGCCACACATCCTCCCCCTAGACTTCAAAGTAGGCCAGAGGACCCACAACCGTCATCCTAGTGAGAAAACCAAACATAGATAAAAGTGCAGTGACAAACGTGAAGAAAAAATAGACCCTGAGGCCTGGTAACAAAAATAGTACCGGACTTAGCCAAAAGGCCTAACCCATGAGGCATAGTGCAGAAAAAGAATTAGTGCTGTGGCCATGAGCTCAATTCTCACAGGGAATTTCCCATGCCCAAGTGATACTAAGAGCACCCAACTCCCACGGGACACAGCACCGCAGATTTTCAGCCTTCCTAGCCCTTGGCCAGACAAGATAGACCCATTCAAATCAGTCTTCCGAGGGGAATTACTCTCATTTCCCACATGCCGTGGGCACCCCGATTCCTGTTTAAGCCGGTACCAGCCTTCAGAGCCCCCATCATACCGGCAGAGACAGCCATTCCTGCCAAAAGGCCAGAAAAGAGGTAGAGCACCCCTAGTAGACACTGATAAGAACAGATTCTACACTCTTATCCATAAGGTCAAAAAGCTATAAATAGCACGTACTGTGTCACCAAGGGGGGCTTTTGTGGGAAGTGTAATTAGGAAGGGACAGGAACCTATTTATTAGGGACAGTCAGGGCTTTTTTCAGTGGGAATGCATTTCTGGCTCCGCCAGCACTGAATGTATGTAAGGGCAAGGAGTGCTGGAGTGTGCTGGAGGGTCTATTGATGCTGGCTGCTGGGTGATCTATTGTCGCAGGTAGGGATATATTTTTGCGTGGGGGTCGATTGTTGCTGGGTAGGTCTATTGTTGGTTGGGGGGACTTATGTTGCTGGGGGGTGGGGGGGCAATTGTTGCTGAGAGGAATCTACTGTTGAGAGAGAGGTTTATTGTTGCTGGCTGCTGGAGGAAAAAAACAACATAATAGTCTCCCAGGAACTTAAGAAGGACTGTACCCCTGTCCTAAACTCAGGTCTACTGTTGACTGTAGGTTCTGTATAGAACTGAACTAGTAGAATTTTGCTGTCTAAGCTGTCTTAATGGAACACTAGTGTGCTTGTCCTCTTGATACCTCTGCTGCAAAGGAAACATCTGCTGGATGTCGTAGATCCTTCTGTGAAGGGTTCCCAGTCACCTCCCAGGCGCTAAATGTCCAGTACTGAGGGGCTTTAAAGCTCTGGTTCTCTGGGCTGAACTCAGCAGAGTCTACCCGCGTTTTTCATGTAGGTTAGCTGTACTCTCCCATAGACTTCCATTTTGTCCTGTGGTTTTGGTATGTTTTCTAAGGTGCACCAAAACCGCAGGACATTATAGAGGAAAAGAGAAGTTAACCCGCACAAAACTGCAGGTACACTGTGCTGAATCTGTGCTGCGGCCAAAGCGCATCAGGGCAGTGTAAAAGCACCTTTAACTTCAGCTCCAAGCTTTTTTAAGTTACCATCACCACTTGAAGCAAGGATTTGTATATCGCTATCATATCCTCTCTCTAGGGAGAATAAGTTTAATGTCTGTAATTGTTCCTCATAACTAAGATCGTCCAACCCCCTTATTAGCTTTGTTGCCCTTCTCTGGAATTTCTCCAGTTCAAGGACATCCTTTCTGCAATTTGATGACCAGAACTGGATAATATACTCAAGTTGTGGCTGAACCACAGTTTTGTAAAGTAATAGAATTATAGTTTCATCTCTTGAGTAAATATCCTCTTTTAATGCATGCTAGTAGCCTGCTGGCCTTGCTTTCTGAAGCTTGCATTGCATGCTATTGCTAAACATGTCATCTACTAGGTCCCAGGTCTTTTTCCATCCAACCTTGATTCCCCCAGAGGTTCCCCCCGTAATGTACAACTTACATGCATATTTTTTAGCTCCCAAGTGCATTACTTTACATTTTCCTACAATGAAATTCATCTGCCATATACTGTAGTTGCCCACTACTTCTCTATTTTTAACTAGGTCTTCTTGTAAAGTTGCTATATCCTTTTGTGAAGTTAGCTTAGTTTGGTATTGTCAGCAAACACTCAGATTGAACTATTTATTCCAACCTCTATATCATTTATGAACAAGTTAAACAGAATTGGCCCCAGGACAGAGCCCTGGAGCGCCCTACTCACAACTCCAGACTATTCAGAAAATATGCTATTAATCACCACTTTCTGGACGCACTCCTGCAACCAGTTTGCTATCCAGGTACATACAATATCATAAATGAAAAAATACCTTAATTTGTAAATTAATCTTTTGTGGGATGATATATCAAATGCCTTAGCAAAATCTAGATGTCCACAGGCCTTCCTCTGTCCAAATCACAGCTCGCCTCCATGTTAAAAGGTTGGTTCTTCACAAATCCCTGTTGGTTACTACTAATGATACTATTTTCATCAGCAAATTCTTGAATACAGTCCTGTATAATTCTTCCTATACAGTGGGGATCGAAAGTTTGGGCACCCCAGGTAAAAATGTGTATTAATGTGCATAAAGAAGCCAAGGAATGATGGAAAAATGTCCAAAAGGCATCAAATTACAGATTAGACATTCTTATAATATGTCAACAATAGTTAGATTTTATTTCCATCATTTACACTTTCAAAATACTAGAAAACAAAAAAATGGCGTCTGCAAAAGTTTGGGCACCCTGCAGAGTTAATATCTTGTACTGCCCCTTTGGTAAGTATCACAGCTTGTAAACGCTTTTTGTAGCCAGCCAAGAGTCTTTCAATTCTTGTTTGAGGTATCTTTGCCCATTCTTCCTTACAAAAGTCTTCCAGTTCTTTGAGATTTCTGGGCTGTCTGTCACGCATTGCTCTTTTAAGGTCTATCCATAGAGTTTCAATTATGTTGAGGTCAGGAGATTGTAAAGGCCATGGCCAAACCTTCAGTTTACGCCTCTTGATGTAATCCCCCGTGGATTTCGAGGTGTGTTTAGGATCATTATCCATTTGTAGAAGCCATCCTCTCTTTAACTTCAGCTTTTTCACAGATGGCATCAAGTTACCATCCAAAATTTGCTGAAATGTTATTGAATCCATTTTTCCTTCTACTCGTGAGATGTTCCCTGTGCCACTGGCTGCAGAACACCTCTCACACACCTCAAAGCATGATTGATCCACCCCATTCTTAACAGTTGGACAGAGGTTCTTTTCATTAAATTCTGTGCCCCTTCTTCTCCAAACGTACCTTTGCTCATTCCGGCCAAAAAGTTCAATTTTAACCTCATCGGTCCACAGAACTTGTTTCCAAAATGCATCAGGCGTGTCTATATGTTCATTTGCAAAGTTCAAATGCTGATTTTTGTGGTGAGGACGTAGA
>BLSH010306994.1:1093150-1114712 GCA_018402905.1 Glandirana rugosa
TCAATTCTTGTTTGAGGTATCTTTGCCCATTCTTCCTTACAAAAGTCTTCCAGTTCTTTGAGATTTCTGGGCTGTCTGTCACGCATTGCTCTTTTAAGGTCTATCCATAGAGTTTCAATTATGTTGAGGTCAGGAGATTGTAAAGGCCATGGCCAAACCTTCAGTTTACGCCTCTTGATGTAATCCCCCGTGGATTTCGAGGTGTGTTTAGGATCATTATCCATTTGTAGAAGCCATCCTCTCTTTAACTTCAGCTTTTTCACAGATGGCATCAAGTTACCATCCAAAATTTGCTGAAATGTTATTGAATCCATTTTTCCTTCTACTCGTGAGATGTTCCCTGTGCCACTGGCTGCAGAACACCTCTCACACACCTCAAAGCATGATTGATCCACCCCATTCTTAACAGTTGGACAGAGGTTCTTTTCATTAAATTCTGTGCCCCTTCTTCTCCAAACGTACCTTTGCTCATTCCGGCCAAAAAGTTCAATTTTAACCTCATCGGTCCACAGAACTTGTTTCCAAAATGCATCAGGCGTGTCTATATGTTCATTTGCAAAGTTCAAATGCTGATTTTTGTGGTGAGGACGTAGAAGAGGTTTTCCTCTGATGACTCTTCCAAGAAGACCATATTTGTACAAGTATCTCTTTATAGTGGAATAGTGTACCACAATTCCAGTGTCTGCCAGATCTTTCTGGAGGGATTGTGCAGTCAAACGTGGGTTTTGAATTGTTTTTCTCACAATCCTGCTAGCTGTTCTGTCTGATATTTTTCTTGGTCTTCCAGATCTTGCTTTAACTTCCACTGTTCCTGATGACTGCCATTTCTTAATTACATTCCAAACAGAGGATATTGACATCTGAATACGCTTTGCTATCTTCTTATAGCCTTCTCCAGCTTTGTGAGCGTCAACTATTTTCAGTTTCAGGTTTCTAGACAACTGCTTAGAATATCCCATAGTGCTGATTGTTGGGGCAAGGTCAGATGAGTCTGGGCATTTAAAACCTTTGAGATTGACATCACCTGGTCTTCCCAGACAATAATTGAGAACAATCCATGACACTGGCAGGTCTCAGCCTTGCAAAGGGGGCAGTGCATGCTATAAATTCTGCAGGGTGCCCAAACTTTTGAAGACGCCATTTTTTTGTTTTCTGTAATTTTGAAAGTGTCAATGATGGAAATAAAATCTAACTTTTGTTGACATATTATAAGAATGTCTAATCTGTAATTTGATGCCTTTTGGAAATTTTTCCATCTTTCCTTGGCTTCTTTATGCACATTAATACAAATTTTTACCTGGGGTGCCCAAACTTTCGATCCTCACTGTAGTTTACATACAGTCCTTTTGACTGGTTTGTAGTTTCCAGGTATATATCTCTCCTTTTTTGATTATTGCTACCACCTTGCTTTTCGCCAATAAGCTGGTACCATTCCAGTCAGTAAGCTGTCCTTAAAAATTAGGAATAATAGTCTGGTTATAACATGGCTAAGTTCTTTGAGAACTCTCGGGTGTAAGCCACCTGGTCCTAGAAATGTATTCACAATAAAATTGTCTAGTCCTATTTAAACACTGGTCTCTGTCAGCCACAGAATTACAATCGATATAATGTTTTTAACCTTACTGTCTTTTTTTTATTATATCCCTCCTTTTTCGTTGTATAAACGAACTTACAGGATGCATTTAATATAGTTGCCTTCTCCCTGTCACTAGTGACCGACTTTCCCTGCTCATGTTTTATGGGGCCAATAGGTTCCAACCTTGCCTTTTTATATTATTATATTTGATTTTTTTCTCTACTCTGTAATGTGTCTATTTTAGATTCCCTGATCCCTGGCCGAGTGACGATGCAGTAGTACAGTTGGGAGACAGGGACAGTGCATTGCCACTGAATAGCAAGAAGTACCTGAACAAAGACAAAGGCAAAGTTCACCAGGTATTATATTAATGAAAACTGCATGTAGCACCCTGGTCCTAAACAGGGCTGCTAACAAATTTAGTTGTGCTAGGTGGTAACTAGCCTGGCTAATTGGTAGTGGATCCACTGATTTTGCCCTAAGCCTGGAGTCTGATGTGTAGTCTCTCTCTTCTGTCACAAGGTGGCACTGCTGCTTCTGACATTAGAATGGTGGAGCACAGTTAACACAGGTTATGAATAGATATGTTGTCTCAGGCTATTTATTTGGGTGGAGTCAGGTGATCAGGGTGCTTTGCCACCCGGGCGGCTGCCTGGATGGACGTGTCGCATGGCTGCAGGTTGCTAGGCCAGAAGCCTGAGGCCTATCCCGAGAGCATCTGGCTGCTAGGCCTGACCGAGGCCTATCCATGAATCCAAGCAGCAGCAGTGAGTTAGACTTTGAGTCGGAGGCTTAACCAAGTTGAGGAGGTTGTGCCTGAAGGAGAACCAGAACGGTGCCAGCAGTAAAGGAGAAGCAGTTGCCATGAAGGGTTGCCCACTTCTGTTACCAGAGGCAGGTGTAGAGAGGATGAAGGTCTGAAGAAGTACCGGAGCAGCCATTTTTCACTAGCGTACGGTGAAGAAGTGGGAAAGCTTCAGTAGTCTCATCCAGGAACTCAGCAGGTGGCATGGTTGCACCTTGAAGATAAGTACAGCGGGTAGCTGTGAGTCAAGTCAGGGACCCAGGGGGATAGCATGAGTGAATTTTGAGTGATTTACAGTGGGAGACTGTGAGATGTGAGTGAAGATCTACAGCGAGATACTGTAAGCTATGTGTGCAGATCTACAGTGAGATATCGAGAATGAAGTGTTGCTATGAAAATAGAGATTGCTGCATTCAGCTTAACCACTTCCCATCCAGCCTATAGACAAATGATGGCCAGGCGTGGGATTCATTATGCTGACCGGACGTCCATTGATGTCTTGCCAGATAACCCGCAATTGCGCGCCAGCGGGGGGCGTGCATCACGGTGATCGGTGGTGCCCTGTGTCAGTCTAACCCACCGATCAGTGTCACCTATCAGTGCCACCCATTAGTGCCACCTATCAGTGCCCAGTGCCACCTATTAGTGCCTATCAGTGCTGCCTATGAGTGCCCATCAGTGCCACTAATCAGTGCCCATCGGTGCTGCATATCAGTGCCACCTATCAGTGCACGTCAGTGCTGCGTATCAGTGCCGCCTATCAATGCCCATCAGTGCTGCATATAAGTGCCTTATCATCAGTGCCCATCAATGCCACTTCATCAGTGTCCATCAGTGATGTACTTATTTACAAAGTTTTGTGACAGGAACTGAGAAAATCTTTTTTTTTTTCAAAATTTCCGGTCTTTTTTATTTTTAGTGCAAAAAATAAATACCCACAGAGGGGATCAAATACCACCAAAATAAAGCTCTATTTGTGGGAACAAAATTACAAAAAATTTGCATGACCGCGCAATTGTCATTCAAATTGCAACAGCGCTGAAAGCTGAAAATTTGTCTAGGCGGGAAGGGGAGTAAGCGCCTGGCATTGAAGTCATTAAAGGCCCGTTTTCTGTATCGCTGTCAGCCTACTTCTATTTTTGTCTGCGGAGTCTGCCTGTTTGCATATTGCTTTTGCCTGAGGGTGTCCTGGCCCTAACCTTCTGTCCTCCAGTTCTTGTTAAGAGACAATAAATCTCTTTTTGTTCATTTCAAAAGTGAATGGCGCCCAATCATCCCACCTTGCACTACACCCACCATGCCTAGTAACCTGCACCCTGGGAAGGAATGTCAGCCGTCCCTGACTCTGGAGGTCACCATTAGGCCTTTGGAGGTCGGGGACATCCCTACATGCAGATATAACTTAACTTTTGAAAATTGTGTTAACAGATTTGAAATTTTAGTAACTGAATATAGACCTACTTTAACAAGATCAACATTATACTTGTTACTTTGAATGGGAAGTGGCTTGACAAACAATGACCATGGACTTCTCTATACTATGAACTGCTTTTTCATATGTAGCGGTACATCCGTAAGGGTTGCTGAAATTTGGAGTTCGTTTGTCACCCTGCCCAGCCAGGCACACACTTTTCAAGCATCCAAAGGCATGAAACAGTCCTTGAACTTGTTTTTATGTTTTTATTGAGGGGAATAAACTTAGATAGGGAATATGGAAATGATGAGATGCTCAGTTGATTATTAACAGTTCAGGGACTTGAGACTATATACAAATCCAGGGTATACACCTCCTCTCTTCACTCTAGCACATCACTTGCTTGAAGATTATCTCCCCTCAACACCTCCAGCACATCACTTGCTTTCACTTCCCGGACCAGCTAGTACTGATTTGTAGGCCTGACTCTGACTCAGCCAGGCCTTATCAAATGCCCTTTGCAGGCAGGGACCGCAATCCCCTTTGCTGTAGCAAATTGTGGGTAGTCCCAGTACTAGCTGTCCCCCTGTCTATTGAGCCCAGTACCACATTTTCAGGCTCCGCCAGCCCTCCTGGCTGCAGCTGCCTCTGTCTCCACTGCCCATGCCTTTACAGTCCACTCCACTGGTTCTGCACTCATCCCAGACTGCAACCTCCCAGTCCCCTTAGGCGTACCTCCCAGACCTCCTCACTGTATGACACTCACCAGCCCTCCTGGCTGTGACTTGTAGTTCCTCCTGGAGACTTGCTCTCTCCTGCTGTCCTTTCCTGCTCCTCCTGTGCCTCCTGCCCAGGACACCTCCACGTGTTCTTAGAAGGTCCCATCCACACTCCCCCAAAGCCAAGTGTTTGGCTTGTGGTTGCAGTGCAGCCCCATTGATGTGAATATGCGAATTTGACAGGCAGTGCCACCTGTCCAACTCTGCAGCTTGAGCACGTGTACAGCTGTAATGTTGGAATTCAGAGGAGCGGTTGGGAGGGTAGAACTGTAGCTCAACCGCCTGTCTTTACTACCCCCTGGCTATCTGTGTGACAAGTCCTTAGGGCCGGTTCATACTGGTCCGATATGAGCTCCGACTTTGGGAGCACAAGTCACATCACATGTCAAAATCAATGTTTCCCTATGAGAGCCATCTTAACTGGTCCGACTTGTGTCGGTCCTACTTAGAAAAAAGTTCAGACTTGGACATGATCTCAGCCCATCAATTTGAATGTAAGTCGAATCCAAGTCAGATCATCATCTTAACTGATCTGACTTGTGACATGCAACTTGTGCTCTGAGATCAAGTGTATGCAATGTTAGCAATGTAAAATCCCCTTAAAAAAAGTTGTGGGGTCCCCCCCAATCCATGCCAGGCCCTTTGAGTCTGGTATGGAACTTGTGGGGAAACCCCACGCCAAAATAAAATTAAAAAAAAAATGGTGTGGGGTGCTCCCCAAGATCATACCAGACCGAAGGGTCTGGTATGGATTTTGAGGGGGAACCCCAAGCCAAAATCCATATCAGACCCTTATCTGAACATGCAGCCATACCAGGTCACATGCCCTCAACATGGGGGTTGGGTGGTTTGGGGCAGGGAGCCTGTGCTCCACCCACCCCAAAGCACCTTGTCCCCATGTTGATGGGGACAAGGGCCTCTTCCCCAAAATCCTCCATGTGAATGAGTATGGGGTACATTGTACCCCTACCCATTCACCAAAAAAAAATCTGGGTAGTGTTATAAAAAACAAGAGACAATTTTTGACAAGTCCTTTAGTAGAAATGAAGACTGTCCCCCGCCATAGCTCCAACGTGAATCACAATGTCTTCTTTCTCCACCGATGTCTTCATTCTCCAGTTTCTCCACCGATGTCTTCTTCCTCAGCCGCCGCCGCTGTCCCGCTTAATATAAAAAATGCTCCTCCTCCCACCGTTCTGTGAGCCCTGGTAACTGACAGTTCTTATATAGCTATGGGGCATGGACATGCAGTGATGTCACCCTGATTCCCTGCCACCGTTGCACCATCATGCCCGGGTCTGTGACGTAACAAGAGGGAGTAGGAGTGTTTTTTTTATTTTCAGCGGGTCAATGGCGGCTGCAGCGAAGGAAGAAGACATTGGCGGAGGAACCAGAGAAAGAGGACATCAGTGGAGGAACCAGAGAAAGAAGACATTGGTAGAGGAACCAGACAAAGAAGACATCGGCGGAAAAAGAAGGCACCAGCGTGGAAAAAAGACATTGTGATTTACAGTGGAGCTACAACGGGGGACATTCTTCATTTTGTAATAAAGGACTTGTCAAAAACCGTCTCTTATTTTTTGTAACACTACACTGCTTCATTATGGTGAATGGGTAGGGATACAATGTACCCCATACTCATTCACAAAGGGGGGACAGGATCCGGGGGGTTCCAAATTCTGATAAGCCCCCTGCCCACAGACCCCCACAACCACTGGCCAGGGTTGTGGCCAGTAAGAGGCCCTTGCCCCCATTAACATGGGGACAAGGTGCTTTGGGGTAGAGGGGCAAAGCACCTAAAGCACCCTGCCCCAAAGCACCTAAATCGCCCTGCCCCAAAGCAACCACCCTCGCATGTTTAGGGCAAGTGGCCTGGTATGGTTCAGGAGGGGGAAGCGTTCGCTCACCCCCCCCCCCTTTTCTAACTTGCCAGGCTGCATCTTCAGATAAGGGTCTGGTATGGATTTTTGGGGGACCCCACAATTTTTTTTTAAATTGTGGTGTGGGGCTCCCCTTATTATCCATATCAGACCCAAAGGGTCTGGTATGGATTGGGGGGGGGGGGTCCCACGCCATTTCTTTTTTTTTTTAAAAATGGTGTGAGGTTTTATCCATACCAGAGCCAAATGAATTGTTTTGATTGGTCACAGTACAAGTCGCATTCATCTCAAAGTTGTATCAAAATCGGATCCCGTTCATTGACGTCGCATGAAAGTCGGACCTGAAGTCGCAGGGCAAAGTCAGATCAGAGGTTGTGCAACTTTCGCGTCGGATCAGTGTGAACATAGCGTAACTGTGCGTCACTGTGCATGTTGCGGGGGGCATTGATTTTGTTTTACAATAAATGTAATTAATTTTTTAATAGATAAAATAAGAGAAAAAAGAAAAAAACAAACAATATAAAATTTAAAAAAAAGTACAAGATAAATATATAGAGTGAGATATAAAACAGGCACAATGTAAAAAGTTAAAAAAAAAAATAAATAAAGGGATTAACCTAAAATGGAAAAGATGTTAATGTTTTTTAATAATAATGTTTTTTTTCTTATTTTCTTCCTCTTTTTTTTTTTTCTTCCATTCCCTCCTCTCTCACTTCCATTTTAAAACAATAATTGATAAATGATAGAAATCGGGATGTAAAAGTGCAAGAGCAATCAGCCTATGAGAAGTTCTCTTACTGTCAGTTGGCCCATGGTAGTCACTGACAGTGGGAGTTTCCAGAACCAAAGCCTGATGGAGCCGCTGTCACTCCTCATGCAGCTCACTGTGCTCCAGACCTTAAACGATTGGAGCACAGTGGGTCAAACACTGAGTTCTGGAGAGCCGCATGTAGCCCATGTTTGCTTGTTGGACACCAAGACTCCAGCTAGTCAACCCAGAAGACAGAGGACATCTAGTGAAAAGCCTTGTACACACGCTTAGATTTTCAGATGATAGGACATTTGTTTTTTTGTTGGATGTTAGTCTCATGTCAAAATTGAAGAGCGTACTAACAATGCGAAAATTTTCTTACAACCAAATTCAACGTGGAAGTGGCGTAATGTGTTGAGCAGCTTTGTATGTATTCTTTAGTTTCTGAGCATGCATAGTCATGCTCGTACGATTTTTTTACTACAAAAACTGTACTAATGATACGAAAATTAGATATTGAGTTGTCATACGAAAACATTTTTATAGTCTGCACATCCAGCTTTTGTCTTCCGAAAAATTGAAATCGGTCGTCGAAAGGACCGTACTAAAGATCCGAAAGTCGAATGATCGGTTGTCGTATGAAAATTCCCGTGCAAATTTTGCATCGTGTGTACGGGCCTAAAGAATGTAGTTACTGATGGGGGCAGCTTTGAATTTAATGTGAGTATTGCCGCAAAGCTACTATTTTTATAATTATTACTATACAATACTTATACAGCCCTGACAGTTAGCACAGTGCTTTGCAAAATACAAAATTACAATACAATGTGACATGAGAGCTAAGAGGGCCCTGCTCACGGAAGCTTACAATCTAAACAGGAGGGGCAAGTGATATAAAAGGGGGGATTAGTTGATGGAAAAGTTAGAAGTGGGGTAGGCTTCTCTGGAGAGATGAGCTGTATCCTGTAAGGTAACAAATGAGAATAAATAATACTGGATTTCAAATGAAAAATATGTAGAATTAACAGAAAACTATTCTAGTCTCCCTTTAATCTGGTTCGTTCACTGCTTCCATTACTTTGGAGTTCAGGTGATGAGAAGGTCTTCCTCTACTCTCCATATTGCTGCTATCATGTGCTGCTCTACCTCCATCGTATGTTTCTTCTAAATGAAGCAACAGGTGGCTGCAATTCATCTGTCACCTACCAGCTCCTTCCTTTCCATTTTTCTTTTTACCTTTGAAGTCTGATTTTCATTCTCAAGCTTCTCCTGGAGGACATCACTTTTCACGCTGACGATGACCTTTCTCTACCCTGAGCTGCTTAATTCACTAGACCTAATCCCGTATGCTGCAATGGCACCTGGAGTCAAGTTAGTATTCATAGTTTCAGTTCAAGGCTCCAAAAGCATAGAGGAACCTGCTGGAACTTAACTTGCAAAACAACGCAGGTACTGGAAAGATAACATATAGAACTTGAAGGAAATTGTTGACGGTTGGCAGTTCATGAAGCGCTGAAGAAAATTGTCAATGTTTGTCATTGCACATTACGCCTCTGTCTAAAGCTGTCCATAGATGGGTCAGTTTCTTTCAACCAACCAGTTAAGCAAACAAAGACTGATCAGATTCCCCCATTCACACACTCAAGTGGATGGAGGAATCACACGCTGAGATTGTGGGGTAGATTTACTAAAACCGGTGCACTCAGAATCTGGTGCAGCTGTGCCTGGTAGTCAATTAGCTTCTAATTTCATCTCATTCAATTTAGCTTTGGAAATAAAACTTGGAAGCTGATTGGTTTCTATGCAGAGCCGCACCAGATTTTGCACTCTCCAGTTTTAGTAAATCATCCCCATTGTGTTCTGATGGCGGATTAGACATGTGCAATTAATTTCTTAAAAATTAATTTCTTACAAATCAAAATTCAGACAAAATTTTCGTTACAATAGTAATAGTAACGAATTTCAATGAATCCAAAATAAATTATAATGAAACAATGACATTTATTCGGATTCATTTGTTTCATTTAGATCTTTTGTTAATGTTTGAAGCATTCAAAATAATGTAACGACATAGCAAATGATCCAAATTGATTCAGATCTATTTTGTTTTTTTATGTTGCATTAACATTTTTCATTATTATAAAAAATGCACTACATATGAAATGGAAACATATTGCAATAAATACACTAAGGGCTATTTTACCTTTGCTTCAAAACATGGCTTCAGACAGGCTTCGTTAAAGCTCTCTGAAAACCAGTCAAACCCCTTGTCACTAAATAAAATGGTTAGCTTACAGTCCTGTTTACACCTTGGTTTTCCTTTGCATTGCTTCCGCTTCACTTCAAAAATTATACCCCATGTTGCTTTAGTGGTGCTTCAAAATGGCTTCAAAGCCTCCATAGAAGAGTATGGCAAAGTTCGCTTGAAGCTCACTTGAAGCCCCTGCAGCTTTTGAGGGGCTTTAATTCAGCTTTAGCTTCACTTTGTTTTGGATAAATTGCAGGTGTGGTATATCCATACACACTCACACAGGGCATCTGTCAAGTTTCAACAAAGCTTCAAAAGAGCATCACCGAAGCATCACTAAAGAACATTCATGGAAGCACCACGAAGCTTCATCGAAACATGGCCAAAGCTTCATGGAAGCACCATCGAAGCATCAAAAACACATCATAAAAGCATGTTGAATCGGTAGATGCTTTAATGTGTATCTAAGTTGAAGGAAGCGTAAATGAGCCCTTAGGTATAAAAGTGTAATAAGATGATTCCTGCTTGTGTTTGGGTTGGATGGAGGTGGATCCATCAGAAACTCTGAATCACAGAATACCAAAAGGAATTAGATATTCATTTCATTCCAGTCATTATGTTATGATTTGGAGATTCTAAGAGATCCACCTCCATTCAACCCAGAGTGAATAATAAATTAACACATTAAAACGAATATAGCCAATCATCTGAAATAAAGTCCATAATCTGAATTAAAGTGGTTGTCAAGGGAAAAAAAAACACCTGCAAGACAAAGGCATAATGGGCTAATATGCATCACATACTAGCTCATTATGAAATACTTACCTTAGATTGACGCTGTTGCAGCGGTCCCCGAGCACCGCTGTGACTGGCGTCATGCTGACTGTGTCTTCTTCCGGGATCACAGGCTCCCGCCAATCACAGTGCATACTCCAGCGCTGTGATTGGCCGGAGCCGCAATGACATCACTCCCGGGCATGAGCTCGGGAGCCGTCGCTTACGGCCCACTTCGTGAAGAAACGGCCCATTCGGGCTGTTTCTTCACTGCGCATGTGCCGATGACGTCGGCACATGCATCTACACTGTATATCTTCTAACCGTGTAGGTTTAGGAGATATCCAGGGTACCTACAGGTAAGTCTTATTATAGGCTTACCTGTAGGTTAAAGTGGTTGTCAAGAGTTGACAACCACTTTAATTTGGAACAACTCCCCATATAGGAAACAAATATACAAAATTAATCTATATATAAAGCAGATTCCGAAAACAAATTGGACTGAAATAAAAAAAAAAATATGAAGAAATTAAATGACTAACTTTATGATTTAATCCAAAATGAAACAAAAAAGATTGTTCTAGTCTCTATCTCATCTCTAGTGCTGTTCGAGCTGCCTTTATCTGATAGGATGGGTTGTATAGAAGTAATTTGGTAGATGGATTTCTGTACAACCAGGGTCCCCATACGTGGATCAAAATTGGCCGGGCCCTGCTGAACTGGCCAAATTTTGATCCATGTATGACCTGCTTAAATCATATTTTTCTAGCAACTGTAAGGGCTCTTTCACATTGGCGGCCGTGCTCACCACCCACAGAAAAATGATATGTGGTGGATAACTTTTCAAAGGGTGGTAGAGCAGCGGCTGGCAGTCAGTCAGTAAGCAATAGTGTTTTTGTGAATTATTTGAAATATCCATATGCCATATATCAATATGGAAAGTCCGATTTGACCAAAACATTGTGCAAGACTTCTCCTTCCATGCAACAATATTGTCCACCACCACCAGCTGTGCATGCAACTTACCTACGCATATGACCCACTCAATGGTAAGTTCAATGTATGCCTTTCCCTTACACCAGGGCTGGTAATCAATCCAGAGATTTTCTCCGGATGTTTCAACAAATGGTCATCAATCTTCCTCCTCGGGTTAGCATTCTCATCGGCAGCAGACACTCCAATATGAACAGACAGCCTCTCATAGTGAAGTATTTCTGAAATACAACATCCCTTTATGGTAACAATGATAATTGTGTAAATTGCTGCACTAAAATGTGAAAATGTACAAGGTGACTTAATTAAAATTAATATACTATATAGAGTATAGAAGTCCAGATCAGGCCTTCCAAAACACTGCAGTGACACTTTGCCGAAAGAGAATCTTCAATCAACTTTAACAATTACCACATGAGCCTTCAAAAACCACAAGCAATGGACTCTTACCAGAACATGAGGACTCCACTACAGAGTCAAATCAGCATAAATATGACAATCCCATCAAGCATCAATTACCGGTCCAAGAAGGTGTGGCGATGTCACGTGCGTTAACTCAGACCAACGCATTTCATCATATGTGACATATCGGGGGCATGAACTATAAATGCTGATGATGAAACAGGATGATGTCACATATGACGAAACACGTTGGGGGGGGCTAACGCACATGACGTCACCACACCTACTTGGACTAATTTACTACTAATTTTTATAAAGCATTGTTTGGAACCTCTATCATGCATCTTGGGATTGTTATGCACACAAAGCATGTGTTGTTTTTATTCATATGAGTAGTATTCATACTTGGAAATGTAATAAAACCTTTTAGACACTGTAGATTCTTCCATTTTGATTTTATGTGGAATCTTGTGCATTTATGGTTGCTATTGATGTTACTATTGATTGGATTCACGAGATATACTGCTGAACTGCAGCCAAACAATATGAACTCTTCTTGATGGGATTGTCATATTCAGCTATATAATTCTGAATCAGAATACTTTATTAATCCCAAAGGGAAATGATTGAATTATTTATGCTCATTTGACTCTGTAGTGGAGTCATCATGTTCTGGTAAGAGTCCATTGCTTGTGGTTGGTGAAGGCTCACATGGTGATTGTCAAATGGATTGAACATTCCCTTTCTGCAAAATGTCACTGCTGTGTTATGGAAGACCTGATCTGGATTTTTTTTTCATTTACATACGCACATGTGTTTGTTCTATATTTTATATGTTATATAGCCAATGTCCCCCTTGAGGGTGGCTGGAAGTAGTAGTCCACCTGTTGCTCTGCCCTCAATCACACATTTCCTTTCACATGGGGTCATGGAACAGGCCGGTGTATTTTTTCTTTTTTTATTAGGGGATAGAACTTGGATGGGGTAGGGATGACTATGGGATGCCCAAAGGATCAAGAACACGGGACCGTCTATATACACCTCTGTATATACACTCCTCCACTCCAGCACGACACTTGCTTCTAGTTGTACTCCGTACACTTCTCTCCTGCATGACACTTGCTTCTTACTGGTGAGGCCTGAAGGGATATTTATCAGACCTCCATTATATCTTTCTCCGGCCTAGCTAGCACATGGTGAGGCAAGCGTTTCTGCTTGCAGGACCTCTGGACCGCCCATTACAGGCAAGGGTCACGGGCCCTCAAGATGTGGCTGAGTACTTTAATGCTAGCTAGGGTTGATGGACTACTGCTCCCAGCCCATCCTCTTCCAGGCCACCTCAGCCCTCCTGGCTGCTCCGGCCTGCTCCACTGCCCAGTGACACCACTTCCCTGACTGGCTCCTCTGACCTTCTCAGACTGTCCACTGTATCCTCCCAGCCTGCTCCAGTCCACTTCCTCCAGCTACCAGGGTGCATCACTCACTGACACCGGTGGATCCTTTAAAGAGCCCTTTTTTCTGTAGCCTCTCTATCGCTCTCCTGCTCCTTGGTCAGAACTCCTCTGTGTCTTGTAAGAGGGGTTCCTTCCACTTGCCAAGCCTCCAGGCCCAAGGTCACCACCAGACTGGGGGCTCCCTCAGGGCCTCCGCAACACCTGCTACATCTCTAGCTCTTCCACTGACACTCTCCTCCCTTCCACTGACAGCCCACAGTATTTACGGAGGCCTGCCCTCTGCCGATCCAGGTTGGGGATTGGTCAGGGCTCCTTAACATACTTCAGAAAGCCTCACCTCCTCTGTCTATCCCCTTTTTCCAGAATGTTCTGAAAAAAGGGGAGGAGTAACCAAGGGGTGTTCCTTCCTGCAGTCTCCAGCTCTTCCTGTGCCACTCCCCTGCCCAAATCAAAACAATCAGGCCTACACTTCAGTCAGGCCTGAATAAATTTGCCTTTCTTAGTAAAAATCTATTCTCTAAGCACAAGTGTCCTTCAACAGAAAGTTCTTCCATTGGGCACAGGGCGGCAGGCTGGCTTATTCCTGCAAAAGTCAAGGAAAAACAGAAGAACAAAAAGCACACTGTACTCTCCAAGAGTCATTGCGTTGGGTCTATGCTTAAACTGGAGATGGAATAACTTTGGGTCGGCCGACCCACTTTAACCACCAGAACTCTATCTCCAGAAACGGATCTTCTGATCCGCCACCCCTTCTTTATGTCAAGGAACCGGGCCCTGTCAGGATGCAAGCAAGGGTAAACAGATCAATTGGCTGCATCTAAAGAAAGCAGGACATATTGATAAGTGAAAAATATGTTTATTTATGAAAATGACACACATCCAATACCAGCACCAGTAACAATAAACAAGCAAGGTGGAAAGTAGTAGAAACAAAAAACTCCAGCAAATACCCTAACTAACTATTTACAAAAAAGGAAACACACATAAGAATACCGGCAGAGACGGGAGACAAAAGGAACAGAAACCAGCAGCAGCAGCAGGAAGCAGGTCACTGGGGACAGGACTACGTATCAGGATCAAGGATTCAAGGACAAATCAGCAGCAGTAGCAGCAGCAGAAAGCAGATCACAGGGAACAGAACTCCAGATCAGGATCAAGGATTCAAGGGCCAGATCAGGCTCAGGCAGGAACACCACATGCAGAAAACAATACTGAAGCCCTGAACCTCAGTGAACGGCGTGCTTATACTCCAGCAGACCATAACAGGTGCAACCTGTGTGTCCATCTGCTGGGAGACACCCGCTGGTGGCCACCAGAACTACACCCTTAGGTGCAGAAAGCAACAATGCCACTTTCAGGTGAGCCAAGCAGTAACACGGGTCCTTACAGTACCCCCCCCCCCCTTAAGGAGCGGCTTCTGGATGCTCCATTCTGCCCTTTACTTGACAGTCCTTGTGGGTGTGTACACAGGGGCATCAGAGTTAGTCTGGGCATCAAGCAGGGGAAAATCAGTGGCAAGCTGGGCATTAGGCAGGAAAGCATCAACAGGCACCAGATCAGCAGGCACAGGGTCATCAGGCACTGGATCAATGGGTTAAGAGTTATCAGGCACAGGATCAGCAGGCACTGGGTCATCAGGCACTGGATCAGTGGGCACAATGTCATCAGGAACTGGATCAGCAGGTACAGGGTCATCAGGTACTGGAGCATTAGGCACTGGATCAGCGGGCACTGGGTTATCAGGCACTGGATTAGCGGGCACTGAGTCATCAGGCACAGGATCAGCAGGCATGGGTCATCAGGCTGGGCAGTAGGCACCGGTTTATCAGGCACTGGATCAGTGGGTACTGGGTCATTAGGAACTGGATCAATGGGCACCAGGTCATCAGGCACTGGATCAGCAGGCACTGGGTCATCAGGCACTGGATCAGTGGGCACCGGGTCATCAGGCACTGGATCAGCAGGTACAGGGTCATCAAGTAATGGAGCAGCAGGCACTGGATCAGTGGGCACAGGGTCATCAGGCACTGGATCAGCGAATACAGGGTCATCAGGTACTGGAGCAGCAGGCACTGGATCAGTGGGCACTGGGTCACCAGGTACTGGATTAGCGGCTCAGGGTCATCAGGCACTGGATCAGCAGGTACAGGGTCATCAGGTACTAGAGCAGCAGGCACTGGATCAGCAGGCACTGAGTCATCAGGCACGGGGTCATCAGGCACTGGATCAGCAGGTACACGGTCATGAGGTACTGAAGCAACAGGCACTGGATCAACGGCACTGGGTCATCAGGCACTGGATCAGTGGGCACAGGGTGATCAGGCAGTGGATCAGCGGTTTAGGGTCATCAGGCACTGGATCAGCAGGTACAGGATCCTCAGGCACTGGATCAGCAGGCACTGAATCAGGGGGCACTGGGTCATCAGGCCCTGGATCAGAGGGCACTGGGTCATCAGGCACTGGATCAGTGGGCACCGGGTCATCAGGCACTGGATCAGCGAGCACTGGATCAGCGGGCACCGAGTCATCAGGCACTGGATCAGCGAAAATAGGGTCATCAGGTACTGGAGCAGCAGGCACTGGATCAGCAGGCACCGGGTCATCAGGCACTGGATCAGCGAGCACAGGATCAGCGGGCACCTGGTCATCAGGCACTGGATCAGCAGGCACTGGGTCATCAGGCAATAGATCAGCAGACACTGGGTCATCAGGCACTGGATCAGTGGGCACCAGGTCATCAGGCACTAGATCAGCAGGCTTTGGGTCATAAGGCACTGGATCAGCAGGCACCGAGTCATCAGGCACTGGATCAGCGGGCACTGGGTCATCAGCAAGCACCGGATCATCAGGTTGGGTTGTGGGCACTGGGTCATCAGGCTGGGTAGAGGGCATCGGGTCATCAAGCTGAGCAGAGGGCACCGGTCATCAGGCTGGGCAGCAGGCACTGGGTCATCAGGTTGGTCCGCGGTTACCAGATCGGCAGGCTGGGCATCAGGAACTGGATCATCAGGCTGGGCATCAAGATGTGGATGATCAGGTTGGGCATTGAGAACTGGATCATCAGGATGGGCATTGGGCATCAGGTCATCAAGCTGAGTATCAGGCACTGGAATAGCAGGCTGGACAGCGGGCACTGGAATAGCAAGCATCAGGTTATCAGTGAGCACCAGGTCATCAGGCAGGACTGCAGGCACTGGAATAGCAGGTTGGGTAGCGGGCACCGGAACAGCAGGCTGGGCAGCAGGCACGGTAACGGGCACCGGAACAGCAGGCTGGGCAACAAGCATGGCAGTGGGCACAGGAACAGCAGGCATGGCAACGGGATCCAAAACAGCAGGCGCAGCAGCAGCACCAGAACAACAGGCTGGGCATCAGGATCAGACAGGGCAATGGGAATGGGACCACCAGGCAGGGCATCAGGAACAGGACCACCAGGCAGGGCATCAGGAACAGGGCCAACAGGCAGCGCATCAGGAACAGGACCACCAGGCAGAGCATCAGGAACAGGATCAGTGAGATCAAATTGATTAGCCGGCAAAGATAAGATAGGTCCATAGGGCTTAACTGGGTGGTGGACAGAGAACCAGCACAGTCAGTTGGAATAGCAACAGGCAGATCAGAAGCAGAAGGTTCAATTTTCATGGGTTGAACCAACGTGGCAGGTGTGATGGTAGGCCTGGCTGGAGCAAGAGGTATGCTAATAAGTTTGCCTTAAGCAGATGGTGTCGTGGCAAGCTGGACTGGAGCCAATGGAGGGCTGGCCTCCAGTAGTAGAGGCAGGAGAGGACAGATGCACAGATGCAGAATGACAGAGGTTGGAAAGAATTTCCTTTTATTTTTAAGCTTAGACACTGGAACCCTGTGAGTGGTTGCAGGTTTAACAATAGAATGTGCAGCAGGTAGAGGAGTAAGAGTAGTACTGAAAGAAACAGGAGTAGTTACAGATGAGGTTCTCTGTGGAGTTGCTATGGACAACAGAGAGAGGGATCTCTGGACAGACTAGTGGCTAGTGAATGGGTGCATGTCAACTGGTGTACTGCATTGATACAATCCACCAATGCATCTTGTGAAAATAGAGAGTAATGCTCCAAAAAATAGGTTTTATCATCCACTAATAGCCACACAAGAGAATCAACCTGAGAATCAATACAGGGAGGAGAGTAATCATCATGACCGGTAGGGGCGCTAGACAAAGCCAACTCCGCACAGATCTGAATGAAGCGCTGAATTTCCTCAAACAAACTGCTGCCTTGATCCACCAGAGAATGAGCTAGATGGATATATTCCAGTAATTGTTCCCTAGTCTGCTTTTTCAAGATTTGGCAGCAATATTCCCTGTCTTCTTCTATAAGCAGGGGGAAATACACAACCTCCTCAAACTGCATCTTGCACCAATGACAAATGCCAAAACCTAATTTCCCAGGTGCAGCTGATCTGATAGTATAGCTTCAGTATTATGTCAGGATGCATGCATCCAGTAAGGGTAAACAGATCAATTGACTGCACCTAAAGAAATCAGGACATATGGATACGTGAAAAATATGTTTATTTATGAAAATGACACACATCCAATACCAGCACCGGTAACAATAAACAAGCAAGGTGGAAAGTAGTAGAAATAAAAAACTCAAGCAAATGCCCTAACTAACTAACTATTTACAAAAAAGGAAACACACATAAGAATACCGGCAGGGGCAGGAGACAAAAGGAACAGAAGCCAGCAGCAGCAGCAGGTCACTGGGGGCAGGACTCTGGATTAGGATCAAGGATTCAAGGACAAATCAGCAGCAGCACAGTAATAGCAGCAGCAGCAGAAAGCAGGACAAAGGGGACAGGACTCCGGATCAGGATCAAGGATTCAAGGGACAGATCAGACTCAGGCAGGAACATGGCTTGCAGAAAACAATACTGAAGCCCTGAACCCCAGTGAAGGGCGGGCTTATATACACCCAGCAGACTATAACAGGTGCAACCTGATTGTCTGTGTGTCCTTCTGCTGGGAGACACCCGCTGGTGGCCACCAAAACTACACCATTAGGTGCAGAAAGCAACAGTGCCACCTGCAGGTGAGACAAGAAGTAACACAGGTCCTGACAGGCCCACAACATACTATCTGACCCTCTCTGTGGCTTCAGAACAGGCAAGAAGTCTCAAACAAGATCATCTTCCCATTCCTCTCTTGAATTCTGGACGATGCCCATTTTTTGAGGTGGGACATATGGGGAATCCAGACCCCCCTCCAAGGCTACCCTCTGTTGTACTTCCCTTTAAAGCCTAGAGAGTCTCGGCAGCTCTCTGGGGTTTCCTCTCTTGCAAAGACATCAGTGTCTGGTGATCTCATCACCCATTGTTGGTAGGTAACTGCTGTACATCTTACAGGTGAGGCCCGAAGGAATATTTATCAGACGTCCATTACATCTTCCTCCGGCCTAGCTAGCACGTGGTGAGGCCTGCGTTTCTGCTTGCAGGACCTCCGGACTGCCCATTACAGGCAAGGGCCCACAAAGTGTAGCTGAGTACTTTTGTGCTAGCTAGGGTTGATGGACTACTGCTCCCAGCCCACCCTCTTCCAGGCCATCTCAGCCCTTCTGGCTGCTTCACTGCCCAGTGACACCACTTTCCTGACTGGCTCCTCTGACCTTCTCAGACTGTCCACTCTATCCTCCCAGGCTGCTCCAGTTCACTTCCTCCAGCTCCCAGGGTGCGTCACTCACCGACACCGGTGGATCCTTTAAAGAGCCCTTTTTCCTGTAGCCTCTCAGTCGCTCTCCTTCTCCTTGGTCAGAGCTCCTCCTTGTCTTGTAAAAGGGGTTCCTGCTACTTCCCGAACCTCCAGGCCCAAGGTCACCCCCCCCCCCCCGACTGGGGGCTCCCTCAGGGCCTCCGCAACACCTGCTACATCTCCAGCTCTTCCATCCAACACTCTTCTCCCTCCCACTGGCAGACCACAGCATTTAAAGAGGCCTGCCCCCTGCCAATCCAGGTTGGGGATTGGTCAGGGCTCCCTAACATACTTCAGAAAGCCTCACCTCCTCTGTCCATCCCCTTTTTCCAGAACGTTCTGAAAAAAAGGGGAGGAGTATCCAAGGGGTGTTCCTTCCTGCAGTCTACAGCTCTTCCTGGGCCACTCGCCTGCCCAAATCAAATGAATCAGGCCTGTACATCAGCCAGGCCTGAATAAATTTGCCTCTCCTACCAAATATCTACTCTCTAAGCACCTTTTCACTATTGGGGTGATACAGTTATATTTTATTTTAATTGAGTCATCTTGTACATTATCACATTTTAGCGTAGCAATTTACAAATCTATCACTGTTACATAGTTTGCCTGACTATTTTTTTGGCAGCAGCTTTTTTTCTGTTTATTTACCTGCCAGTGCATTTTATATTATTGTTTTATCCCTTTATTGCAAACCCTCATAAAACACACAAAGCACACAAAATGAGTGTACTTCTATCTAGTGTACACAGAATATTGCCTCTTTTAAGCTCTACAGTTAAATTTACCATGACAGCAAGGCAAAGTATCCAGGCTGCGGCATGTGTACAGCCCTGTCTGGCTGTAATGTTAGAATTTAGGTGGGCGGTGGTAAAACTATGACTGTTTTTATTGTCACCCATGTTGAAGAGCCCAAAAAGTGCAGTGAATGAGCTATTTAAGGCCTCAAGCACGCTGGGCATGTAGCCGCTGCACATGAGATGCCAGCATTTTCGTGCGGGCAAAAAAGCACTGGAACCACTGTCTATCCCCTGTAAAACTCTATGAGAGGCTTTATTTAGGCCTCATTCACACTTGTTTTGCACTATTGTTGGTAGCGTAGGTTTTATTTTTTCATTTTTATTTGAATACCACACTGCTATCTGCGAGCCTTGTGCATGACTGTGACAAAAGTGGAACTTGCGCTTTAAGGACTCCTCACCCCCTTACATGCATATATTTGGCATGTCATTTTTTTGGGGGGGAGTCAGTACCTAGTTTTGACAGGTACACAGCTCCCACTTCAGCTCAGGCCACCTAAGTGACTCGAGTGGAAGTTCTCCTCTCCCCCTCCCTCCCTGCAATCTCCTGGGACAAGTCACAGGTCCCAAAAGATTGCCATTGAGGACACCCAGCATCACTCGCGCATCCGCAGTGCACACCCGGCTATGAAGCTGCATGCTGTCATGGCTGGGTGCCCACCCTTGTGATGCTTACAACAAAACTAGATATTTGGGGGGGAACACCCTGCCAAACGCATGGTGCTGCTCGTAACGACCAACAGACAAAAATTGCACAAAAGTTACAGCGCACACATGATACATACTCCTGTCAGGCTACTTTAAAAGCATCTAAAACGTATGTAGCAAAAAATGCAAAAATACGGGGGTTTGGTCACACTGAATGGCCATGAAGTGCTTAAGCCCATTGACTGCTGCAAAGTACCCCGTTACCAATGGGAACCTACACTGACCTTAGAGTGAATGCTCATATCTCTTAAACCATGGAAGCTAACGCCTCTCTTTATGGGAGACCAGAGGACACATCCCATGGATCAGGTGGACACTGATTGGGGCTAACGGGGTACTTTGCAGCAGTCAATGGGCTTAAGCACTTCATGGCCATTCAGTGTGACCAAACCCCCGTATTTTTGCATTTTTTGCTACATACGTTTTAGATGCTTTTAAAATAGCCTGACAGGAGTATGTATCATGTGTGCGCTGTAACTTTTGTGCAATTTTTTTCACCCTTGTGATGCTGACGCCGGAGAGAGCCGAGGGAAAGAGCTGAGGGTTCAGGGCGGCTGCATCGCTGGACCGTGGGACAGGTGAGTGTGTGTTTATTACAAGTCAGCAGCTACACCTTTTGTAGCTGCTGACTTCTAATAAACACAAAACTGAGTGGAACGAAGAAGTCGGGGACCCACCTATGCCTAAAAGAGGAGACCCACTATGGAATAGAGGTCACGGCACGATTCTAGTGACCCTCTAGTTAAGATTCTTGACCTTCCCTGGGCTGTCGTGGAGACAGGAAAGGCGGAAAACACCCACCCCTGTCCCCAGGTTCTTTCTTCTCCCTTTCCCCCTCCCCTTTTTCTTCCCCCTTCTAGCCTGACTCCACCCCATTGTTCCCTCCACACCCCCCCTCTCCTACCCCCCCGCCCTACCCTTGCCACTTTAATGAGTCGCACCTAGCCACCCTCAATTCGGGCCGCCGAACACGAGGCCAAAATAAAGTTCTCTCCCCACGCAGATGGGAGAGAGGCCAAAGAGACCGCTTGCGCACCTTAACCTTACACTAACGTATCTCAACCAGACACCAAGCCAGAGAAGAAACTTTAACACGCCTAATGCACACAGATTGCAGTTTGACCTACGCCTACAGATGTGAGCCCAGGTGACCGCGAGCCATCTAGATATGGAGGTATTTTTTTTTATATGTTGCCCTTTCAATCAACCTGTGGATATACCACCTTTTTTTTTTGTTTCTTTCTTTTATTATATAGAAT
>BLSH010306994.1:1114722-1128483 GCA_018402905.1 Glandirana rugosa
TTTCTTCTCCCTTTTTCTTCCCCCTTCTAGCCTGACTCCACCCCATTGTTCCCTCCACACCCCCCCTCTCCTACCCCCCCGCCCTACCCTTGCCACTTTAATGAGTCGCACCTAGCCACCCTCAATTCGGGCCGCCGAACACGAGGCCAAAATAAAGTTCTCTCCCCACGCAGATGGGAGAGAGGCCAAAGAGACCGCTTGCGCACCTTAACCTTACACTAACGTATCTCAACCAGACACCAAGCCAGAGAAGAAACTTTAACACGCCTAATGCACACAGATTGCAGTTTGACCTACGCCTACAGATGTGAGCCCAGGTGACCGCGAGCCATCTAGATATGGAGGTATTTTTTTTTATATGTTGCCCTTTCAATCAACCTGTGGATATACCACCTTTTTTTTTTGTTTCTTTCTTTTATTATATAGAATCATACTTGGTTGCACATATCAATGGTGTCAATACAATACTTTGCTGTGTTATTATATGTTTACAATGTCTCTATTTGCCCGGTACATGATTCTATACAACGGTGCAATTTCGTTATTCTGTAGCACTTATGTAATTTGATATCTCTAATAAAGCTTTTATTGGAAAAAAAAAACTGAGTGGAATAAGGCTTCATGCACACTGGGTATGTAGCCCCTCTGCTGTCTATCCCCCTGTAAGAGGCTGAAAGTTGCGGTGGCTGGAAAGTGGTAATACTATTTAGGCCTCATTCCCATTTGGCGTAGCAGGAACTCAAGTTCCCGCTAGTGGTTTTTACGTGATTCTGTGTGTTGCGCATAGGGCAGCCCAACTTCAAAGGGCATTTGTCGCCCAAATGAAGCTCCTGCTCGATACAAACATTAGAGGGAAGTTTACTTCCTCTTTAAGAATGAATGGCACTGAAACGCTAATTGTACATTTTGCAGCAATTGCCTCATGATTTGGTATCGCAACAGTTCCCCCGAATGCAAATCACCAAGTGTGAATGGGGCCTTAGGGAAGTGTGCTCCCAGGGATATGAATGGCTGAAATGCAGACTTCTAGCATTCTGGCCATTTGTCCCTGTCCATGTACTGTAGTGTTTAATGTACCAAACCCTAATAGTTAGGTGTGAACTAAGTCTAAAGCTGGCCATACCCTGATTGAGATTTGGTTGGTTCAGCAGGAACCAGCTGAATTTTAATCAGTGTGTGGCAGTCCCCACTTGAGAGATGTCACAGGGACAGCCACTGATCAGTGTATTCTGACAGCAATGAGCTCCACTGTCAAAATGCAGTGGGGATGATTTACTAAAAATGGAGCGTGCAAAACCTGGTGCAGCTGTGCATAGAAATCAATCAGCTTCCAGGTTTTATTTTCAAACTTTAAAGAGGAAGTAAAGTCTTGTTTAAAAAAAAAATAACAAGCATGTCATACTACCTCCTCTGTGCAGTTGGATTTGCACAGAGCAGCCTGGATCCTCCCCTTGTCAGCTCCCTCTTTGCTGCTCCTGGCCCCTCCCTTCTATCGAGTGCCCCCAGAGCAAACAGCTTCCTATGGGGGCACCCCAACGGAGTCAGAGCTCCATGCGTCCATTCAGACATGGATCCCTGACTTGACCCCCCCCGATTGGCTGACTAACTTTGATTGACAGCTGTGGGAGCCAATGGCACCGCTGCTGTGCCTCAGCCAATCAGGAGGAGTGTTCCAGACAGCTTAGACATTTGTGGACATCGCTGGACAGAGATGGGGCTCAGGTAAGTAATTATAACGAATTAAAACCACCATACAGATCATATCGTATCTGCCAACACCCTGTTTGAGTATTTGGTTAAGTACTCCCCCAGTAAAGTAATGGGACTTTAAAGGCAGTTTATCTATGAGACAATGATTTATAAAGAATTCCAAATTTTTATTGTATAAAAAAACCATATGACCATAACTGTTGCATACATTATCCATAAAAACAAAGTACATTTGATGTAGTTGTAATCAAATCTTGACAAATATTTCTTCTAGGATGTGTACCCTACATGTTTCGGGAGCAGTTTCCCTTCTTCAGGGTTAGTAATGTGCAGCCAAGTGAAATGAAAAAGGTCAAGATTCTAAAAATAGAGCGTTTACAAATTAGCACAAACAAAGTTCTAAGTCATTCACAGTCAGCAAGGAGAGTCAAGGTAAGTAATTAGGGGGTGCGGGGGAGGCTGCTACACACAAGGTTTATTTATCTTAATGCATAGAATGCATTAGGATAAAACACCTATTGCCTTTACAACCCCTTTAATTGAACAAGCTGACGTTAGAAGCTGATTGGCTACCATGCACAGCTGCACCAGTGTTTGCGCTCTCCAGTTTTAGTAAATCAACCCCAATGTGTCAGTGGGAGATTCCTACATCTACCTCGTTTGTGGAGGAATGTTTTTCTTTTTTTTCACCCCTATGTGTCTATAGCCAACTTAAAGTGGTTGTAAACCTCAGACATATATATGGAAATATGAAAAAAGTGTAGCGTACCCCCTAAAAAGCCTCATGTATACGGGGATCCCCCACCCTGTCTCCATGGGGGAGGGGTGGTGGTCCCTCTGTCTTCCCAGGGGGATTGTGGTCCCTCTGTCTTCCCAGAGGACATGGTGGTCCCTCTGTGTCCCCGGGGGGGCATGGTGGTCCCTCTGTTTCCCCGGGGGAACATGGTGGTCCCTCTGTCTCCCCAGGGGGACATGGTGGTCCCTCTGTCTCCCCGGGGGGTGTCCCACTGTGTCCCTGTGGGGATGGTAATCCCTCTGTGTCCCCATGGGACATGGTGGTCCCTCTGTTTCCCCAGGGGGCATGATGGTCCCTCTGTGTCCCCGGGGGGACATGGTGGTCCATCTGTGTCCCCATGGGACATGGTGGCCCCTCTGTTTCTCCAGGGGACATGGTGGTCCCTCGATGTCCCTAGTGTACATGGTGGTCCGTCTATGTCCCTAGGGGACATGGGGGTCCCTCTGAGTCCCCAGGGGACATGGGGGTCCCTCTGAGTCCCCAGGGGACATGGGGGTCCCTCTGAGTCTCCAGTGGTGGATGGGAGTCCCTCTGTGTACCTGGGAGGGATGGGGTCCCTCTGTGTCCCTGGTGGTAGATGGGGGTCCCTCTGTGTCCCTGGGGGGGATGGTGGTCCCTCTGTGTCCCTGAGAGGGGATGGTAGTCCTTCTGTGTTCCATGGGGGGGTGGTCCCAGTTTGTGTCCCTGTCTTTGAATCACTATGTCCCAGTGACCTGCCAAGGTGCACTGGGACACACTGGCTAATTTCATCTCCCTGCCAGAAGACCAGCTTGTGGAGCAAGCAGGGAAGAGCCAAGAGGCGGAGCTTGGGCTCTGCCTCTTGTTTCTTCCTTAGCTGGTCTTCTTCAAAATGGCGGCAGAGTCAATTTAGACCACTAGCCGGCGGCAAAAAAAAAAATAAATAAACAATAAAAAATCGGGAAAAAGTCAATTTCCCGGGACATTTCCTGGGAAACGTTAAGGCCAAGAAAATGGTCTAAATCCTGGGAATGTCCCGGGAAATTCGGAACTGTTGGAAAGTATGGATTCACAGCTCAGGCTTGGTCCTGAACCAAACTAAAATGTTCCTACACTAACAGCTGCACACTAGCAGCTAGAGGGTGCTATAAAAATATAACAAAAATATATGCCTCTATAGCAGTGGTTCCCAACTCCTGTCCTCGGGACCCACCAACAGGCCAGATTTTAAATATTACCTTGGGGAGATGTAGACTATAATACTGAAATCACTGAGCAGCAAATTATATCACCTGTGATGCATTTCAGTTATTCTGCAAACCTGGCCGGTTAGTGGGTCCCGAGGACAGGAGTTGAGAACCACTGCTCTATAGTGTGTACTTGTCTTTATTAAGAGCACTATGAGGGTGATTTACTAAAACTGGAGATTGGTGCAGATCTGCATGGTAGCCAATCAGCTTCTAACTTAAATTAAAGTGGTTGTAAAGCCACCCCCAACCCCCAGCCCCCCCCCCCCAAAAAAAAAACCTGCAAAGCAAAGGCATAATGAGCTAGTATGCAGTGTTTCATTATGAAACACTTACCTAGGAACGAAACTGTTGCAGCGGTCTCGGCTCACTGCTGTGACCGGCGACATGCTTCTTCCGGGTCCACGGCTTCGTCCAATCTCAGCACTGGTTCCAGCGATGTGATTAGCGGAGCCGCGCAGACGTCACTCCCGCGCATGCGCACGGGAGCCGTCATTTACGGCACGAATACAGAAGAAACAGCACCCTGGGCTACCCCGGGTGCTGATTCTTCAGTGCGCATGTGCCGATGACGTACAAACTGTACAGGTTTAGGAGATATTTCCTGGACCTACAGGTAAGCCTTATTGTAGGCTTACCTGTAGTTTAAAGTGTTGTCATGACTTGACAACCACTTTAAGCTTTGACAATAAATGCTGGAAGCTGATTGGTTTCTATGCAGAGCTGCACCAAATTTTGCACTTGCCAGTTTTAGTAAATCAACCCCTAAGGCTGGGTTCACACATGTCCAGCTGCAGTCTGGTACATTTCTGTTCACTGGTTCAAGTGCAAATTTTTGCCTGAATTCACACCTAATCTGGACCCAAAAACGCACAGGACCATTTTCAAAACTGCACTACGGCCGCCCCAGACATGCGTGAACTGGCTCCATATAAAGCTAGTGACATTCACATGTTATGTGAATTGGATGCGTTTAAAAACGCATCCAATTCACATATATGTGAACCCACATCTAGTGATGTCTAGGGGCTGGGATTTCCCCTCCATGGGTTAGCTGACTGACTCGGTCAATGGGTATTTGCTATTTTTTGTACTTTTGATGTCCAATACATTTTTTTTTTTTTTTACTCAGTAGTAGCCTTTGAGGCGCTTTATCCTGGTGGGGTATTTTTATACATATGTGAGCCCAGCCTAAGTGTCATTTCTTGTTCCTCTACTATATGCATGAGTCACTTCTGACAAGTTTTCCCAACGCTAAGAGAAAAAAGGTGACAGGGAAGGGGGCTACAACATGCAGCCTGTGATTGACAGTCTCAGCTCTGTTCCTGTGTGCTGTGTGAAAGGGCATGTGTCTCTTTTCTCCCATCAGCTGTCAGAAGTTTCCTCCCTGAACTCTGAAGTGTGTAATTTCAGCTCTCCGCCTCCTTTTTTCCAACTGCTCAGACAAGCTTTATGAATTCTGGACTTTGAAGGGATGGAGAAATAAGATGGCTGCAGATAAACATGTACCACTTATGTAGGAAGATTTGTTTCATCCCTGTGTATCACCTAAGGCTAGTCACTTCACTGGGTATATGCAAGGGTTTACAACCACTTTAAGTCCTTGCTGTGACTTCTGAAACGCAGTGACATGGAGAAGATATCTATGGTGGTGACTTGGCTGAGATAAGATGGCAGAGTGAGCAGAAAGCTGTCAAACCGTCTTGAATTTTTAATTAGTCTTTCTAATTCATCCAGACTGTCAGGTGCACACCTTCTGTTATCCCGGTACTTTCCGTTCAAGAACATTTTGCCAGACTTAGACTTTCCAATCCAAAAAATGACCCAGAGAAGGCATCCGTATCACGCCTGCCAGCTGATTATGCAGCCGTGGTGTGTAAAGCTTGCATAATTCACATTAGCATCCCTAAGATGTCAGGTGACTGCATTTTGGAGGCCAGCATGGTAGCCCCAGTGGACAGAGATTTGATATGCTTTCCATTATTGGACCTTTTTTTGCTTTTTAATTGCAAGTGTTTTTATATCTGGCTGGGTCTAGATCTGCACCTGTTTTTCGTCTCTGAGCAGCTGCTAAATAAGAGGAGAATGGTGGGTTAGAAGAGCTGATTGTACACGCTTCAGTGAGCTATTGATCATATTGACAAAACATGTTCATGCAAAAAAAAAAAAAAAAGAGTCCTACTCCCGAAAAAAGAAAAAAACTGTTAGAAAAATATGTTTCATAGATGATAAAGTTAAAGTAGATATAAACCCTGAGGAGCATATTTATAAAGCAGTAAGGGCTCCTTTACACTTTTCGTGTTTGACAGAAGACTGGGGGCGTTATGTTATCCCTGTAAAGCCTGTGCTTCAGCTCAACCATGGTTTTGAACATTGAACACGGCGTGGCCCCATTTACTTGAATGGGTTGCGTTTAGCAGTGGTCCTGCCTTCCAAGAGCAACAGAAGGTCATATTATTCTCGCCGGTTGCCTTTGTAGCTTAAGGGGACAGTCGGGTCCCTAAGGGAATGACTTTTCAAGCATTATCATGAACATCAAATGTGCCATTTTTTAAGCAAAAAATTTGTTTCACCTTTTTTCCATCCATTGTTGCATCTGAATGCTGCAGATCTCCCGGAGTCTCTTTGCAGCCACTTCCTGACTACATCTACTCCAGCAATCGCTGCAAGGTATTTGTCAGGGCCGGTTTCCTGATATTGACACCAGCTGACCATGTTTATGTAATGTGTGTTGAAATGGCCACTTGTAATCTCTATTGGACACCTACGTGACAGGGTGACAATGCAGGAGCACAATAAGCAGACAGAGCATTGTCACCTTATAACAGGAAGTGCTTGAAGTGCAATGTTAGGGTCACCAGGCAGGGGCGTAACTACAGGGGTGGCAATTATGACCCATCCCCATGTTCCAGGGGGCCCATGCGGCTCCCCTGTACACATGGATAGAAGGGACAGCAGCAGGGCTGGTGCAAGGATTTTTGACACCCTGGGTGAAACCTCATTTTGCCACCCCCCTTTGCTCCACCCCGACCCCACCCCCTTTTCCCTGCCCAGCCTGATTAGCACCAATCAAATGCAGGCTCACCAGTGCCCATCAAATACAGCTTCACCAGCGCCAATCAATACAGCCTCACCTGTGCCCATCAAATACAGCTTCACCAGCGCCAATCAATACAGTCTCAGCTGTGCCCATCAAATACAACTTCACCAGCGCCACTCAATTAAGCCTCACCTGTGCCCATCAAATACAGCTTCACCAGCGCCAATCAATACGGCCTCACCAGCACCCATCAAATACACCTTCACCAGCGCCAATCAATACATCCTCACCTGTGACCATCAAATACAGCAATACCAGTGTCAATCAATACAGCTTCACCTGTGCCCATTAAATACAGCTTCACCTGTGCCCATTAAATACAGCTTCATCTGTGTCCATCAAATTCAGCCTCATGGGGGGTGGGGGCGGAGGGGGGGTATTTGGCAGATAAGTCACTATTTCGATATACATTTGCAAATGGCATGTGATAATACAATCTCATTATCTCAGTCAGACAGTGTCAGTTTTTACACAAATCAATGCAGAGCAGCCAGTGACAGATCAACAATGGCCAGGTGCCCTAAGTGGCAGTGCGCCCTAGGCAGCCGCCTACTCCGCCTAGTGGTAGAGCTGATCCTGGACAGCAGGGGCAGCATATAAAGGAACCATGCCCTCCATTTTCCTTCTGCAGCTGCTGAAAGCCAGCTTCTCCTCCTCTCCCTCCCGCAGGCATTCAGAGGTTGCAGGAGGTAAATGGAGGGTATCGGTTCCTCTATATGCCACTCCTCCTATCCAGTTTCCTCTTAGCCCTGCTATGCCTGGGCCCCTGTGTGCTCTCCCCTGCCCCCTACCCCCTTACCTCCCAGTATCCCTGCCAGTTTCCCTTCTCTCCCGCACCTGTTTGGATTGTTTACAGCACTTTGACACTTTATTGAGCACAGCTATGGATATTCTCTCTATCTTCTTGATTAAATTGTTTTGATAATAAATTATTACACTAAATGTGAAAGCAAAAACATTTTTGAATTTAAGGTCTAATCACTTTTTGGTGATATGGTTTAGATATTTTTGCTATACTATTTGCACATTCAGAGATTGTTTTGCATTTTTGCACTATTTTGCACAGGAGATATATTAGTTTAATGTATTTATAGAACACGTGGAGATTAAGCGCCAATCACTCCACATTTTTACTATAAGATATATATTAAACCAGGTTGCTGATCTTTGAAAGCACTGAAAAGACCCCAAATCAATGTTTGTATCTGCGTGGCCACACAAGGTCCCCAGTCACAACATAGCTTATCTTGATTGAGGTAAGACAGATGCAAAGTCCACCTCACCACTTATACTCCCTTTACTTGTTACCCAATAGTAAATAACTTAAGACACCCTTTATTGAATAAAAGTGGATGTACCAGCCATTTATTAACAAATAACCAAAACACATTTTTGTTTATAAAACAATCAACTCACAGATATATACTGTATTAAACCAGGTTGCTGATCTTTGAAGGCACTGCAAAGACCCAAAGTCGATTTTTGTATCTACGTGGCCACACAAGGTCTCCAGCCGCAACACACAACTCAAGGACGTAACAAAACTCTCCACCTTTCAACACAGATAGCCATTTGCCCTATGCCCAGTTAAACCTCACTTAACTGGCATCTTACCGAGGACCCATACCATAGATGGTTCCCCACTATGACATAATCACCATTAATTTTGAAGGCCTCCAAAGACCCCAACCACCACAGCACACAGGTGTAAAGCCTTACACCTGTGGGTGCCCCAAAACACGCAGCACTCGTTGATTTCTATCCTTCAGTCCTATGAATCAAAAATCTATGCCAATAGCATTGAAATGGATGCCATTACCCCTCAAATATTGACAAGCATATACTTCCAAATACCGGTATCTGACCACCAAGCCTCCATTACGGACCACAAATCTACCCACCTCCTTGTTAACTTTAATCCTTGTTAACCTTCTCCACAGACCTCGCCCACCGCCAGGAAGAGTGGCCAATTATGTAAGACCATACAATGAGCGTACATGGAAAATCCATGCGGATGCGCAGGACATCAAATTGAATGTCCTGAACCAGGAGTCACATGGACCTGATGCCTAAATCGTTGCCCCCAACATGTAAAACCAACACATCCAGGGTCCTATCCAAACAGGGCTACCTGTGAACCTCAGGCAACACCCTGCTCCACAATTTGCCCGGGACCCCAATCCACCTGATCTTAGCCACCTCCCGGGGGATATCCAACTGACGGCCGTTAGGCCTAACATCCGCCCGCTTAGCTCCCCAAAAGACAAACTAGAGGCCCAAGATCCAAATGAAAATTTGGCAAACAAAGAAATAGAATAAAACACAGAGAGAACAGAAAGACAAATCAAATTACAAAGTACAAGGCCTATCGGTCCTGAACCAAAATGCGGGCAAATGTAAAGCTTGAACTGGTTTGAAAAAATGGACCACCGACTGCTGGTCCAATGCTCAAATACTCCTCAACAGCAGCCACTGGGCAAATGGATGCACCAGGAACGCAATACACATGGACATACTTACCCCTTCCCAACTGATCTGTTTTAGACCGTCAATGAAAAAGAACCACCGAAGCACTTCGGCAGATAACATCCCCTGCCAGAAGACCCCTTTGGGCCGATCGAGAAGGGCTCACCAACTCACTTACCCGAAAAGCCCAGTAGAAGGCAAATGTGAATTCCACAGTGAACAAACAGGCCACATAACTAGAAGTACACACCAAAATTACTTTCCAAAGCAAATGCTGCAGAATGGGAAAAGTGACATTGGTTCCCCCAAGACTACACTGTCTCCTGGTGTAATAGAGGAGACCTGCTACTGCAGTCAGGCCGTGCCCTTAGAGGAATGCTTCTATATCGCCCAGCTACTCACAGAAACTCAGCTATGAACAAGCTATCCAAGCTGTTTATTCGTCCGATGACCTCCAACTGACCAGTGAACTCTTGACCCCTCCCTTCCCCAGTCTGGAAGCCCCTCCTATATCCCCTTACAGATAAGTGAACATAAAACTGTTAAAACCATTCATGTCTTGTTTGCCCTACTACCCAGTAATGCCAGCCCTATTCTTACTTTTTTTTTTTTGCTTAGGGCTTATCTGTGTCTCTCAATCTATTTTCTCTGTCTCAAAGGTAAAACATCAGAGGTCTGTTTAGACCCCTGATATTTTACCCACCCTCCCAACGGGCTTGTAAAAAATTAAGAAAAAATTAAATTGTAAAATGAAATAAAATAAAATAAAACATAATATAACAATTAAATAAAAATAAAAAACTACTGACACCAGTGGCAGAACTACCAGGGTTGCAAGTGCACTTGCGACCAGGCCCTGGCATTCTGCCACTGGGTTCGGAGGGAAGGGCCCCGGCCGGGGATCAGGGGGGACCTCCGTGGTTTCTTGCTCCGGGGCCCAGAAGATTCTAGTTACGCTTCTGTCACCAGGTATTACTTCAGTAAGAGCTGCAGATTTAATAATAATAACAATAATAATGTTTAAAATAACATTAAGCTTATTTAAGTGGTTGGGTTTATTTACACGTCTGATGTAATTCTTATTACTAAAATTCCTCAGTGAAGATACGAAGGAGTCATTTACATTTTAGCACAATGCTAATGCATGTGCGTTATGTTGTGTGTTAACATGCATTTGTTTAAGACAGTCCATTGAGAGTAATGGGCTGCCAACATGCCCAAAACCTGTCTAAATTCAAACAGTGTGTTGCCTAAGTGCATTGGGATATCATTCAAAGTGAATGGCATTCCGGTGCATGTAACATGCATTCCCACGCATTATGATAATGGTGTAAATGAGCCTCAAGAACAACAATAAATCCATTTTTGTTCCTTGTATAAAGTAATTTATAGTATTCTATATAGAAATTTACAACCTATAAAGAACTAGAAGAAACTGGAATTAAGATTCAGAAATTATCCTGATGGATGAAAAGTAGATTTTATTAAGTTTTTATGGGTCCTCTAGTTGATAATTATAAAATTATTACAGGCCATCCCTACTAAGTGGGGTCTGGATTTAGCTCTTCCAAGATTTTTTTTTGAGGTTGCACCATTTAGGGAACACTGCTTCTGCATAGGCATTAGACAGTGAGGTTGATTGAAAATTTCTTGATAAAATAATAAAGGAACATAATGATCAAGTGAAGCTGATTTCTGAAAGGAAAAAAGGTCCATCAGTTACAGACACTGGCGACTAGGATTCATGGAGTGAGGTTGGGTTATAGGGGATAGGGATCACCTGAAGGTATGAGCCTTGAACCCAGTGGTGGCTGGTGTTTTTTTTGGGGGGGTGGCAAACAACCACCAAGCGGCGAGCTGTGGGATGGGTAGAGGGTCAAGCAGCGGGTGACAGTGGCGAGCTGTGGGATGGGCGGTGAGCTGTGGGTCAGACGTCAGCTCCTGTGTCCTCCATTCTTCCGCTGTGCATCTCTTCTGTCCTCCTGCTAGGCGTCCAATAGGATCGCCTGTCCTTTCAGGCAATCAGGTGACGGGTCTCAGAGGAGGATTAGTGTGGCGATAATGAATATTCATTCGTTATCGTCACACAAATGAATGGACTTCTGGCGCAATGAGCCTACCCTTTTTTGAAGCCTATTAGAGCCTCTGGCTCTAATCACATGCTTCAAAAAAACAAAACACCCCCCCCCCCCATTGGAATTCATGGTCTGGCATCCCTGCATGTAGATCAGGTGGATGTACTCATGGATAGGGGGTGGCGCCCGTGTGCCCCTAATGCACGGGCCACCACTGCTTGAACCCATGGCGTATGACTAAGATGTCTGTGTCCTGTACTGTATGATTTAGATAAAAAAATTATACTTCCTACAGATACAGTTTAACATGCTTCCCCTGTCCCCTACCCTATTCACACTTTTCCTTCACAAAGGTGGACTAACAGCACAAAGAGAATAGAGATGATTCAGCGGTTTTTTTTTTGTATTCCTAAAATCTACTTCACTGACCAGGATTTTGTCTCTCACAAACCAGCAATATATCAGTATTGCAGGATTGCATGTGGCTTTATAGCCTTAGAACAGTTTATGTAGATCAATGTTTCTCACTGCGGTTGGCTGCTGTAGTCACAAAGACTTGTTCCTGCTACATCTCATCACCGACCTCTATGAGTTCTCTTTGATCACTAGAATTCACAAACTGGAGTCTAGTTCTAACTCTGATGAAGGATGATGTTACTCATGACAATGTGCCAGTGACGGGATCTCTAATATCTGATACTATTACCTTTTCCTAAACAGTCCTCTCTCTGTATGCACAAGTGACTGCCTTGCTCATTTTGAGGAAGACCCTTCAGTGTTCCAAGTCAGCAAGGGAGCAATTCCATTAGTTTTAGTGACTTCTTAACCTTGGCAATTCTGTCCTAGCCCGAATGGAAAAACCTCCCACTGAGGTTACTGTATTCTGACATCTGGCCCCACTAGCTGTCAAAATACTCAAACAGTGGCTGCATCTGCATCAATTTTCCACCCAACACTTTTGATTTTTCTTTTTAAAAATGTTGGGTGTGCAGCGGCTGACAGGTCTACCCACTAGTATGCTACATCCGCTCTCCCAGGCCGACCATGGTGCAATGTTAAGTGGCCTCAGCCAGCTCTGTTCCACTTACCGCACCCTCTGATGTATTCTCTGATGTATTTCGCTCCATAGACCTCTATGAGGTCTCTGGGGGGCGAGGCAAAATGCGTCAGTGGGGTGGTTAGCATAGCAGAGTTGGTTGAGGCCACTTAACATTGCACTTTGGTTGGGCTGGGAGAGCACCATCTCGGATGTGATAATTAAACCCCTGTTATTAACGCAAACTGTTAGACAGGAAAATTTGGTTGGTTGCAGACTGGCTAGTGAGTTGAGCTGGGAATTTTCTTTGGCTTTGTTTTACATGCTCACTGAATTCCCTACATGACTACAGGGTGGGCCATTTATATGGATACACCTTAATAAAATGGGAATGGTTGGTGATATTAACTTCCTGTTTGTGGCACATTAGTATATGTGAGGGGGGAAACTTTTCAAGATGGGTGGGGACCATGGCGGCCATTTTGAATCCAACTTTTGTTTTTTCAATAGGAAGAGGATCATGTGACACATAAAACTTATTGGGAACTTCACAAGAAAAACAATGGGGTGCTTCTAGATGAACAGTTTCCTGGAAAGTGGATTGGTCATCGTGGGCCAGTTGAATGGCCCCCAAGGTCTCCCGATCTGACCCCCTTATACTTTTATCTTTGGGGTCATCTGAAGGCAATTGTCTATGCTGTGAAGATACGAGATGTGCAGCACCTGAAACTATGGATACTGGAAGCCTGTGGTAGCATTTCTCCTGCGGTGTTGCTATCAGTGTGTGAAGAGTGGGAGAAGAGGGTTGCATTGACAATCCAACACAATGGGCAGCACATTGAACACATTTTATAAGTGGTCAGAAACTTGTAAATAACTCATGAAAGAATAAGGTTACGTTAAAACCAAGCACACCATTGTTTTTCTTAAGTTAACCGCTTAACAACCGCCCCATAGACAATTGACGTCTACAGGGCGGTTGCTTAATTCTGGGAGGACGTCTATTGACGTCCTCCCAGAATCGCGGTTCCCGTGCGCCCCCTGGGGCGCGCACACGGGAACATCCGTGACCGTCGGGTCCGGGGGACCCGACTGATCACGGATCGGGGTGAATGGCCGCTGTGCGCGGCCTTTCACCACGTGATCGCGCCGTCAAATGACGGCGCGATCACATGTAAACAAGCCGGCGGAAGCGCCGGCTTGTCTCTCCTCTCCGCACCGATCGGTGCAGTGTGAGAGGAGAGAGGGGGGGAGAGAAGACTTGCAGCAGCGCTGTGGGCGATGTGCAATGCCCACAGCGCTGCCTAGTGACAAAATACTCCCCCCCACCATCTGTTTACCACCCACCCACCACCCCCCAGCCACCATCAGCC
>BLSH010306994.1:1148364-1161748 GCA_018402905.1 Glandirana rugosa
TAGTAGGGTTTTCCATATCAGTGCCCACAGTGCCCACAGCTTATAAATCTTCTTTTACATTAAAATACTGCCACTATATACCTTTTGGGATGATCTGTATACCATGGCTTCCTGATAACCTGCACAGCTTGTCCATAGCTGTGAGTTCAAGTAGGAGGAGATTTCCACTACAGCCTCTATACATGCCCACATGTGTTATGTCAATATCATGTAACCTGAACAGTTCAACTGAAACAGGAAATGTTCTATCCAGCATAATAGAACAAACTGAGCATGTGCATCTTTACCACCCTGCTGTGTATTATATGGACTTGCCCAGATTGACAGTGCAGGAGGGAAGTATCTATGCATACAGGATAAAACAGCCCTTTTTACACAATGCTGAGGATTAACCCCTTACGTTCCACAGTGAGTATAACAAGAGAGGGAAAGCCAACCCAAGGCTTATGGGACTTTATATGAGGACCCCGACAGTGAGCTCAGGAGTTTCCTCCATCCCTATTGTCAAGAAAAAGGGAAAAGGGTTTTGGGACTTTAAATGAAGCATGAATCCTGGAAGCAAATGGACATGGTAAATGAGTATTAAATTGATTTTATTGCACAGGGCATCAAACACTAAGTCACATTAGCATGGATAAATACAAAATAAAACCATAAGTTCATAGATATATACATATGGCGGGGCACAATAGACAAAGTGGGTGACAGAGTAAAACGCGTAGTTTTGTTCTAGTAGTATAAATACATATCTGTCTAAAAACAGTACCATAAGAACCCAAAGAGTCCAAAAATTAATGTTTTTCTATAATGTAAACGCATGATAGAATGGAAATGGCTTGACACGTTTCGTGGTCTCCACCACTCACCAGTAGCACTGCAGACTAGGGGACTGGGTAGACGCCCCGCGGCACATCAACGCCACGCCCCCCAGTGCCGTGTGCGAGCCGTTGGCTTCATGCTGACGTCATCAAGCAGCATTTGGAGTTATCCGTCTTGGCGTCTACACAAGGAAGAGTAGTATCATTTAAAGTCCCAAACCCCTTTCCCCTTTTTCGTGAGTATAACAAGCATGCTATGCTGCATATACAGACTGATTTTACTGTTATGGGTTTAGTAACACTTTAAGGCATGATTCACACCTATGCATTTTTAGTGCTTTTTGCATTTTGCAAATTTGCAGTACAGTCCATTTATCATGGTTTCCTATGGAAGATGTTCTGTAGTGCAAATCTGCAAAATGCAAAACACACAAAAAAAGTCTAGGTACGAATCGAGTCTAATACAGCAAGCTCCTCCTGAGCTCCCCTGTTTTTTTTTTGTTCAGCCTGCTGGGTTGGACTAGAAAAAACTTACCGTGTGTACCAGGCATTAGATCTCATTCATATGTTTTAAATGGCCATGGAATCGCAAGTAAACCATGAATACCTACAGCCGGGAGTTCCAATATTTGTCAGCCGCTCAGCCTGTACACCTGAGTGATGGGCTGAAAAGAGCCAAGGCTGTCCACTGCTGTTAACATGTATCTGCACATCCAATGATTACCTGCTTTTAGGGGCAGATTTCCAACCCTGGATGCAGAGAAGATTTGTCCAAGGGCAAAATTATATTCCTACCTGCAGGTAACCATACAATGTTTACAGCAGCAGACAGCCTTGGCTGTTTTCAGCCCATCACTCAGGTGTACAGGCTGAGCAGAGATTGGAACATCTGAGATCCCGGGCACAGGTATTTGAAGTATACTTGGCACACCATAGTCATGTAGGATGTATGAATGAGACCCAGGGCTGGATTTTAGCTAACCTTACCTGTCACGGGCACTCATTAAGAGTGCCGACCATGCTCGTCCTTTCCTGCCTTCCACCTCCATTCATAGAAGAAGTACTATAGCTTCTATCAAGTAAAAATAATCTATGAATGGAAGACAGGCGGATGAAGGAAAGGTCCACCTTCTCCATTCATAGATCATTTTTTTCTAGTACAGCTTCTATGGATAGAAGGGATGTGGAAAGGGAAGGCCGAGTCTTGATGAGTGCCTGTGACATCTCGATGACAATGCCTGCTGCCCATCCCCTCCATTCATAGAATCAGTGGAGGAGGTGGATCTTTTAATCAATTACCCCCCCGCCTCCTTCATTCATAGAACTTTATTATACATTGTATAAATAAAAAACAATCTATAAATGGAGGAGGGGGGCCTTTCAATCATTTATCCTCCATGCATAGAGATGTGCTAAATAATAGCAGAAAATTAGATTACTTACCCTGTGGAGTAACTAACCAAGTATACCAAGTAGGTGCTAATGATCATCAATTTCATATGTAGGTTGAAACACAGTCATTAACCAATTCAGCCCTGGAAGGATTTGCCCCCTTAATGACCAGGCCATTTTTTGCGATACAGCACTGCGTCGCTTTAACCACTTAAAGACTGTGTCGTGTACTTTTACTGATGCACGTTGGCAGCGTAGTGCGAATCGCCGTCTATAAATGGCGATCCACCTTTCTTTCCCACAAATACAGCATTCTTTTGGTGGTAATTGATCACCCCTGCGGTTTTTATTTTTTGCGCTATAAACAAACAAAGAGTGACAATTTTGAAAAAAATAACTTTTTTTTTTTACTTTTTGCTATAATATATATCCCCCAAAAAATGTATAAAAAAACAAATGTATTCATCAGTTTAGGTATGTATTCTACATATTTTTGCTAAATAAAATCACAATAGGCATATATTTATTGGGTTGCACAAAAGTTATCGCATCTAAAAACTATGGGAATAGATACATGGCATTTTTATTACTTTTTTTGTTTTACTAGTAATAGCGGTGATCTGTGATTTTTATCGGGACTGCGACATTGTGGTGGACAGATCGACACTTTTGACACTTTTTTGGGACCAATGACATTTATACAGCGATCAGAGCTTTAAATAGCCACTGATTACTGTATACATGTCACTGGCAGGGAAGGGGTTAAACTCTAGGGGGCAGTCAAGGGGTTTACTGTGTTCCCTCAGCGTGTTCTAACTGTGTGGGGGCTGGGCTGGCAGGGACATCACAGATCTCACTGTTCCCGATTACTGGGAACAGTAGATCTCTGTCATGTTCCCTGACAGAATGGGGATCTGCCTTGTTTACATTGGCAGATCCCCATTCTGCCTCTGTAGAAGGCGATCGCGGGTTGCCGGCGGACATCAAGTCAGCTGTGTAGGAGGATTAAAACTGGGTGAGGAACAGACAAACTCTACAACTAAGGTTAGGTCGTGGAAGACAGTATCATGTCCCAAGGCATACACCATGGCAAGACTGAGCACAGCAATAAGACACAAGGTAGTTATATTGCATCAGCAAGGTCTCCCAAGCAAAGATTTCAAAGCAGACTGGGGTTTCAAGATGTGCTGTTTAAACTCTTTTAAAGAAGCACAAAGAAATGGGCAACGTTGAGGACTGTAGATGCAGTGGTCAGCTAAGGAAACTTAATGCAGCAGATAAAGGACACATCTTGCTTACCTTCAACATCGGAGGAAGTCCAGCAGTGCTATCAGCACAGAACTGGCAGAAACCAGTGGGACCCAGGTACACCCATCTACTGTCCAGAAAAGTCTGGCTAGAAGTAATCTTCATGGAAGAACTGCAGCCAAAAAGCCATACCTTTGACATGGAAACAACGCTATGCACAACTATGCACAAAAACATAGGAAATGAGGTGCAGAAAAATAGCAGCAGGTTCTCCGGACTTATGAGTTTCAGCTGTTTTTTGAGGCAGTTTATTGGTGAAGGGCTGGAGAGCGGTACGATAATGGGTGTCTGCAGGCTATAGTGAAGCATGGTGGAGGTTCCTTGCAAGTTTGGGGCTACATTTCTGCAAATAGAGTTGAAGATTTGGTCAGAATCAATGGCGTCCTCAATGCTGAGAAACACAGGCAGATACTTATCCATCATGCCATACCTTTAGGGAGGCTTGTGAATGGCCCCAAATCTATTCTGGAGCATGACAACGACCCCAAACATACAGCCAATATCATTAAGAAGTATCTTCAGTGTAAAGAAGAACAAGGAGTCCTGGAAGTGATGGTTTGGCCCCACAAATTTACTGGTGCTGGCATCTTCTTACGGATACCAACTATCATCTTGATCGGCCAGCGTGAGATGTCGTAACTCAGGAGTTCCATCATCCCAGCACACAGACACAATGTTGGAATGCTTGCAACTCAGTGGAAATTCTAAGGGAGACTACAAGTAGCTGAGTAGGTTTGTTTTATAGTAGAAGAGGCAGCCTGTGTGTTCACAATTTTTTTAAAAAGATTTTAGTCCCACTTTAAATTTAAAGTTGAACTCCAGCCACAGAGACTTTCATTTAAATATATTCCTCTTTGGCCATGCAGAATATAAATCCACGTTGTATGCATCCGAAGCCTTAGCAAAATCAGATATTATTTGGTCAAATTATGACATCATCACTGTGCTGTACAATGTACAGTATATTATATTAGCAAAAGTATTGGGACGCCTGCCTTTATGCACACATTAAATTTATCGGCATCCCGGTCTTAGTCCATAGGGTTCAATAAAGAGTTGGCCCACCCTCTGCAGCTATAACAACTTCAACTCTTCTGAGAAGGCTGTCCACAAGGCTTAGGAGTGTGTCTGTGGGAATGTTTGACCATTCATCCAGAATCGCATTTGTGAGGTTGGGCACTGATGTTGGACAAGAAGGCCTCTAATTGATCCCAAAGGTGTTCTATCAGGTTGAAGTCAGGACTCTGTGCAGGCCGGTCAAGTTCCTCCACCCCTTATGGACCTTGCTTTATGCACCGGTGCGCAGTCATGTTGGAACAGGAAGGGGCATCCCCAAACTGTTCCCACGAAGTTTAGAGCATGAAATTGTCCAAAATGTCTTAATATGCTGATGTCTTATGAGTTCTCTTCACTGGAACTAAGGGGCAAAGCCCAACCCCTGAAAAACAACCCCACACTATAATCCCCTCTCAACCAAATGATTCCTGACCTCAACCTGATAGAACACCTTTGGGATGAATTAGAGCGGAGACTGCGAGCCAGGTCTTCTTGTCCAGCATCACTGCCTGACCTCACAAATGCGCTTCTGGAAGAATTATCAAACATTCCCATAGACACGCTCCTAAACCTTGTGGACAGCCTTACCAGAAGAGTTGAAGCTATTATAGCTGCAAAGGGTGGACCAACTCAATATTGAACCCTATGGACTAGGACTGGGATGCCATTAAAGTTCATGTGCGTGTAAAGGCAGGTGTCCCAATACTTTTGGTAATATAGTGTAGCTTTTGCAGAAGGCAGAGCTGTGGGAGGGGTCCAGCAGGCCACACTCGCTATATGCTATCCACAGAAAACTATAGGAGTGGACGGAGACAAGACCATACAAGACCAGCCAACCTGAATGAGGAGAGAGAGCAACAGTGAGCGGTCTTTATTACAGGAAGCTCCTGCACAGAGGTAAAGTCTTACACTGAATTACTGCACAGATCAGGGAGAAATACAGATAGCACACCAAGACTTCAATAAGAATACACGTGACTCTTGTATTTAGACATTGCTAGCTTATCCTGGAGTTCAGCAGTTGCTTAATGAATACAGAGCTGCATTCATTTGTATATTTTATATCTCCTTTGGAATTCAGTGTTTAGACAAAACCCATTCTAACTTTATTTTTTAACCACTTCCCAACCGCCGTATGCAAAATGACGGCCGGGAAGTGGTTCAGTTATCCTGACTGGGCGTCATATGACGTCCTCAGGATAACATGCCAGCGCGCGCCCGGGGAGGCACGCATCGCGGCGATCGGTGGAGTGGGGGGTCAGTTTGACCCCCCTCATTACCAATCTTGGTAACGCGCTTCCATCTGAAGCACTTTACCATGTGGTCAGCTATGACCAATCACGGCTGGTCACAGTGTAACACAGGAAGCTGTTTATTGGCTTTTCCTGTACTTGGGTCTGCAGACTGGGGGGGTTTGTGCTGATGGTTTAACAGCACAGCCCTCCCTAGGATCGCCACACTAGACCACCAGGGAGCCTGCCCAGGGACCACCAGCAATGTACCCACCCAGGACCACCAGGGAGCCGATCTGGACCACCAGGTAAGGGGCACACTGCCCAATATGGATGGCACTCAGTGCCACCTTCAGATGCCACCCTAGATCACCAGGGAATTGGCCTCTATAAGTGCATCTGCACCCCAGTGCCCCTATCAGTGCGTACCAGTGCCACATATCAGTGCCCACCAGTGCCACCTATCAGTGCCCAGTGCCGCCTATGAGTGCCCATCAGTGCCGCTTATCAGTGTCCATCAGCGCTGCATATCAGTGCCACCTATCAGTGTCCGTCAGTGCTGCTTATCAGTGCCGCCTAACAGTGCTCATCATTGCTGCATATACGTGCCACCTCATCAGGGCCCGTCAGTGTAGCCTCATCAGTGCCCATCAGTGATGGAGAAAATGTACTTATTTACAAAGTTTTGTGAGCGAAACAGAATTTTTTTTTTTCAAAATTTTCGTTTTTTTTATTTGTAGCGCAAAAAATAAAAACGCAGGGGTGATCAAATACCACCAAAAGAAAGCTCTATTTGTGGGAACACAATGATAAAAAATTTGTTTGGGTACAGCGTTGCATGACCACGCAATTGTCATTCAAAGCGCAACAGCACTGAAAGCTGAAACTTGGTCTGGTAGGAAAGTGTTATAAGTGCATAGTATTGAAGTGGTTAATGACACCTGATGCAACACAACCGGAATGTCACCTGTAATCAATTGAAAAATATTTCAGAGCTGAGCCGGTTAAAGACTTAGGTAATACAATAAAGATAAGAGACAAAAATATTCCTTTGTCGGGGGAATGCGTCTCTATATATTCAGCGTCATCTTCTCCTTCCCTTTCATCTGACGGTAATCGCAGATGTTTATTTTTATTTGTTTGTTTTTTTCGTTTTGCCGAAGTCAAGACATGCCATCTCTGCTCTGGCTTCCTATCCCTTTCCCGATCTTTAGGGGGAAATGAAATTCCTTTGCCGTCTTCGGTGTCTGCACTGTTGTCACATCCGATATCCAGTTCCTTATGGCAGTGAGAGTGTATTTGGGAGGGTCACTAGATCAGCACAGCCTCGGGGCTCCTCGCCTCAAGTACAAAAGACTCAACTCAACTCACGTTAGTCATCTAGGTGGCCTATCGGTGATGACGGAGCGGCAGCTCAGTCTGTGGGCTAGCCGTGATAACTGCCTTGAAATGTTAAGTGCTTAATTAACGACCTTTCATATCAGTTATTGAGGGCTCCATCTCTTCTTGCCCAAGGCAACTGTACTTTACAGAAAATCTCCCTGGAGTCAGAACCAACTTTATTACAGTGACATGCCGAAATGAAATAAATATATACAAATAATAATATAGAAAAGATTTTTTTTGTCTTATTTTCTGTCCTCTTTTATTACTAACAGTTTTTATGTTGTTCTCTTTGCATAAAAGACTTGCAAACCCTTGTTGTGCAAAGGACAGAAGGAATTATTTAATAAGGTTTTGGAAAGTATAACCATCAGTGAACAATTCATCAGTTTAGATCGTGCACGCAGACAATCACAATGGTCAATCATGGCCCTGTGACAGGTGGATTGTTACTCTGCTGTGCCACCAGTTCCTGGCATCACCCACTGCCTCTCAGGCCTCAGGTCAGTGTGGCAATAGAGAAGTCCTAAGTTTCTCCTCAGGTCTGACAAGGGGAGCCTGGGGAGGACTGCCTTCATCCTGCTGGGTGCTGGTGAGTGAATTCTACAGAGGGAGGGGGATTTTGTGCTGTGGTTTAGCATAGGGTGGCACTAGAAGGCGCATGTTTTTGCTTGTAGGGGGATGTGTGTTAGGTACTCCTGACCTGCACTGTTACATACTACTGACCCCTGCACTCTTCATTTCATACTAATGACCCTGCACTCTGCCTTACATATTACTGACCTCTGCACTCTGCTTTACATACTACTGTCCTCTGCACTCTGACTTACATACTACTGACCTTTGCACTCTGCCTTACATAATACTTGTAGCCAACAGTGGACTAAGGCTATTTTTCTCTGTAGACTACCTCCACCATTCTATGCATTGTTATGTTTCCCCTAGTGCTGGGTGTTAACTAACTGACTTCATATGTCTGAGTCAGGCCAGGAGGATTGTGGGATTAATAGTCCGCTCGGTAGGTGTATAGGATTTGTGAAGCTACGGCTAAACTACACATCCCAGAATGCAACATCAACATCCAGGTGCCGCTGGGAGAGGGAATAAAAGACTAAGCCTACCCAGTCGGCGCTCTCTTCTCTTTGGGCCTTGCCAAGCGTGCATCTCCCTGCATCGGGGGAGAGAGTGGTTGCGGCCTACCATGGAGGGATCCTGCGTCGTGGGTCAGTTACAGAAGGCGCAACCCTGACTGCTGTCGGTGAAGCACCATCACAGCCCCGTTTCATCTGGAGGGTACAACCAACGTTCTGGTCAAGTTATGTTCGCCATCCCCGGTCTCTAGGTCAAGTGCACCACGCTGAATTTACAGTTTGGGAGGCTCCTGACTAATTCTTTAGTCGGTGAGAGGGCTGCCGTCGATCGTTTCAGCTCCTTATTTTAACACCTGTTCACGAACACTGTGTACAGACACCTTTACCTGGAAACACTTTAAACACATCTCAAAGACAATGTACCTAGACACCTATACCCTAAAGCAGTGGTCCTCAACTCCTGTCCTCAGGACAGACCAACAGGCCAGATTTTGAGTATTACCCTGGGGAGATGCAGACTAGAATACTGCAATCAATGAGCAGCAAATTATATCACCTGTGATGTATTTCAGTTATCCTGCAAACCTGGCCTGTTAGTGGGTCCTGAGGACAGGAGTTGAGAACCACTGCCTAAAGTATCTGAGGAACATCTTTACCATCCTGGGCTGTTCCTCCTATTGGAATTCATCATGCCATCTCTAGGATACAAATTTAAAGAGGTCCAACTGCCGATGAAGAGTAAGCAGGCCTGCCTTCTGGACATTGCTGTTACTATCACTGAAACAGAATGCCTTCATTCCTTATCCATACTATTCAGTCTCTTATTCAGGGTAAATAAAGTGTATAGGCCAACCCGGGCTATCCCTATAGAGTGGTATTAAATCCCTTTTTCCATAGTAGGTACTTGAGATTTATGTACTGCATTCACCTTAGCTGCTCATTTAACTGTTTAACGCTGTTTCTTAAGGAGTTCTGCACCTGGGTCTGGATTGCTATCCAGGACCTAGACGTTTAGAATTCCTCTGTATATATCACTGCTGTTCTAGTAAAATTCCAGAATACATTTTCCTAACTTATGTCATAGTCTTTGTTCAAGGTGTATCTAAAAGCGTGTCTGAACCCAGAGTGCCAGGGGGGTTGGAAGGTTCAAGAGGCAAAGGTGATGCAGAGGACCCGGAATTTTAAAGCAGTCCCCCAGGGAGCAGTGCTACATACTGAACTGCCTTACTTACCACTGACCTCTGTACTCTGCCCTCTGCATTACATAATACTGACCTCTGTGCTCAGCCTTACATACTACTCACCTCTGCACTCTGCCTTACATAGAACTGAACTCTGCACACTGCCCTACATACTACTGAACTCTGCAATCTGCCTTACATACTACTGACCGCTGCACTCTGTCTTACATACTACTGGACTCTGCCTTACATACTATTGAACTCTGCACTCTGCCTTAAATACTACTGAACTCTGCACTCTGCCTTACATACTACTGACCTCTGCACTCAGCCTTACATACTACTGAACTCTGCACTCTGTCATATATACTACTGAGCTCTGCACTCTGCCTTACATACTTCTGAACTTTTCACGTTGCCTTACATACTACTGGACTCTGCACCCTGCCTTACATACTACTGTACTCTGCACTCAGCCTTACATAATACTGACCTCTGCACTCAGCTTTACATACTACTGAACTCTGCACTGTCATACATACTACTGAACATTTTACTTTGCCTTACATACTACTGACCTCTGCACTCTGCCTTACCTACTACTGAACTCTGCACTCCGCTTTACATACTACTGACCTCTACAATCTTAATTTCATACTACTGACCTCTGCACTCTGCCTTACAATACTACTGACCTCTGCACTCGGCCTTACATACTACTGACCTCTACACTCTGCCTTACATACTACTGAACTCTGCACTCTGCCTAACATACTACTGACCACTGCACTCTGCTTTACGTACTACTGACCTCTGCACTCTGCCTTACATACTACTGACCTCTCCACTCTGCCTTACATACTACTGAATATTCCAAAGATTGATGGTCATAAGAATCCTGTGAAGTGAACCTATGAAGTGAGGTACTCTCCTACTGATGTGCTAGGAGGGTGTAGTAAAAATGTATATAATAACAAACTCAAAAACAAAAAAAGGGAGGAGGACAAAAACACACCCGAATGAGTTACCTCTACAAAATGTATTGCGCATATATCATGCAAAAAAATGTTTAAAATGAGTATCACACTTCTTGAGCCCCCCAACACCCCTCCCCCACCCTGCAAAAAATACCTCCCCTACTAAACTCTCCCAGTACCATTCCCCAAAATTAAACCCCAACAGAAAAAAACATACACTACTGAACTCTGCACTCTGCCTTACATACTACTGAAGTCTACACTATGCCCTACATACTACTGAACTCTGCACTTTGCCATACACACTACTGAACTCTGCACTCTGCCTTACATGCTCCTGAACTCTGCACTCTGCCTTACATACTACTGAACTCTGCACTTTGCCATACATACTACTGACCTCTGCACTCTGCCTTACATACTACTGAACTCTGCACTCTGCCTTACATGCTATTGACCGCTACACTCTGCCTTACATACCACTGATCTCTGCACTCTGCCTTACATACCACTGACCTCTGCACTCTGCCTTTCATACCACTGATCTCTGCACTCTGCCTTACATACCACTGACCTCTGCACTCTGCCTTTCATACCACTGATCTCTGCACTCTGCCTTACATACTACTGAACTCTGCACTCTGCCTTACCTACTACTGACCTCTGCACTCTGCCTTACATACTACTGATCTCTGCCTTACATACCACTGACCTCTGCACTCTGCCTTACATACCATTGACTTCTGCACTCTGCCTTACATACTACTGAACCCTGCACTCTGCCTTACATACTACTGAACCCGGCACTCTGCCTTATATACTACTGACCTCTGCACTCTGCCTTAGATACTACTGACCTCTGCACGTTGCCTTAGATACTACTGACCTCTGCGCTCGGCCTTACATACTACTGAACTCTGTCATACATACTACTGACCTCTGCACTCTGCCTTACATACTACTGAACTTTTCACTTTGCCTTACATACTACTGACCTCTGCACTCTGCCTTGCCTGCTACTGAACTCTGCACTCCACTTTACATATTACTGACCTCTGCAATCTTAATTTCATACTACTGACCTCTGCACCCTGCCTTACAATACTACTGACCTCTGCACTCGGCCTTACTTACTACTAACCTCTGCCTTACATACTACTGAACTCTGCACTTTGCCTTACATACTTCTGACCTCTGCACTTTGCCTTACATACTACTGACCCCTGCACTCTTCATTTCATACTACTGTCCTTTGCACTCTGCCTTACATACTACTAACCTCTGCACTCTGCCTTACATACCACTGAACTCTGCACTCTGCCTTACATACTACTGAACTCTGCACTCTGCCTTACCTACTACTGACCTCTGCACTCTGCCTTACATACTACTGATCTCTGCCTTACATACCACTGACCTCTGCACTCTGCCTTACATACCATTGACTTCTGCACTCTGCCTTACATACTACTGAACCCTGCACTCTGCCTTACATACTACTGAACCCGGCACTCTGCCTTATATACTACTGACCTCTGCACTCTGCCTTAGATACTACTGACCTCTGCACGTTGCCTTAGATACTACTGACCTCTGCGCTCGGCCTTACATACTACTGAACTCTGTCATACATACTACTGACCTCTGCACTCTGCCTTACATACTACTGAACTTTTCACTTTGCCTTACATACTACTGACCTCTGCACTCTGCCTTGCCTGCTACTGAACTCTGCACTCCGCTTTACATATTACTGACCTCTGCAATCTTAATTTCATACTACTGACCTCTGCACCCTGCCTTACAATACTACTGACCTCTGCACTCGGCCTTACTTACTACTAACCTCTGCCTTACATACTACTGAACTCTGCACTTTGCCTTACATACTTCTGACCTCTGCACTTTGCCTTACATACTACTGACCCCTGCACTCTTCATTTCATACTACTGTCCTTTGCACTCTGCCTTACATACTACTAACCTCTGCACTCTGCCTTACATACCACTGAACTCTGCACTCTGCCTTACATACTACTGAACTCTGCACTCTGCCTTACCTACTACTGACCTCTGCACTCTGCCTTACATACTACTGATCTCTGCATTCTGCCTTACATACCACTGACCTCTGCACTCTGCCTTACATACTACTGTTCTCTACACTCTGCCTTACATACTACTGAACTCTGCACTCTGCCTTACCTACTACTGACCTCTGCACTCTGCCTTACATACTACTGATCTCTGCATTCTGCCTTACATACCACTGACCTCTGCACTCTGCCTTACATACTACTGTTCTCTACACTCTGCCTTACATACCACTGACCTCTGCACTCTGCCTTACATACTACTGAACTCTGTACTCAGCCTTAGATACTACTGACCTCTGCACTCTGACTTACATACTACTGAATCCTGCACTCTGCCTTACATCCTACTGACCTCTGCACTCTGCCTTACATACTACTGACCTCAGCACTCTGCCTTACACTCTACTGAACTCTGCACTCTGCCCTACATACTACTAACCTCTGCCCTACATACGAATGACCTTTGCAGTTTACCTTACCTACTACCAGCCTCTGTACTGAGTATTATGTAATAGTGACCTCTAAACTCTGCATTACTACTGACCTTTGCACTCTACGCTACTTATTTGTGACCCTTGCAATGTGTTCTACTCACTACTAATTCCTGAACACTGTGTTACATATTTCTGATCTCTGAACTCCACCTTACTTACTACTGACCCTTGCGCTCTGCATTACTTACTGCTACCCTCTGAAGTTTGCGTTACTACTGACTTCTGCATTATTTACTACTGACCTCTAAAATCTACATTAACCACTTACTGACTGCCCGCCTGCATTGTACTGTGGATGGGCGGCCAGTGTAGGCAAAGTGACATATTGGTATGTCTCTGCCTACTTCCAGGTTTAG
>BLSH010306994.1:1175010-1190349 GCA_018402905.1 Glandirana rugosa
CCCTTTCGGAGATTTCCATTAACGTTTTCTTCAACGTACAAGGGTTTCACGACATAGTTTCGTGTAATTATCTTTCAATACACCTTCCCTTTTCACACCTTCCTTTTCCACGTGTTCGTCGTCCCTACTGGCGTCAGACCTCTCCTAACAGTCCTTTCCCGGTAAGTTTCCACAACCCCCGAAAGTGTTCCTCACATGACTCCGACCTCAGTCAGGTACTTCTCGGTGGTATGTGTCTGTCTAGGACCTGTACCCGAAGTTTATAGCATAAGGAGAACAGTTCGGCAAGGACTTGTTGTTTGCTTTGATACAGCACTTTGGGAACATGCAACTTCTTTTGCAATTACCTTTAGAGGCTTTCCCTCCTTATGGAGGGTGTCAATTATGGGTTTCTGCACAACTGTCAGGTCAGCCGTCTTTCCCATGATTGTGATTTCTACTGAACCGGACTGAGAGACCATTTCAAGGCTCAGGAACCCTTTGCAGGTGTTATGGCTTAATTAGATGATTAGAGTGGGACACTTTTCACAATATGTGGAGATTGTGGATTTGGGGTTTTCATGAGCTATAAGCCATAATCATCACAATTATGACAAATCACAGCTTGAACTATCTTGCTTTGCATGTAGTGAGGCCGCTATTGAAGCATCCCGGTCTTCCATAACACCTCAGCAGTCCCACAGGATAGCTTCCATGCCACGCCGCATTGAGGCAGTAATTGCTGCAAAAGGGGCCCAAACCAAGTACTGAGTACATGCATGCTTATACTTTTCAGAGGTCTGATATTGTTCTATGTACAATCCTTGTTTTATTGATTGCATGTAATATTCTATTTTTTTTTTCTAACTTTGAGATTGTGGATTTGGGGTTTTCATGAGCTGTAAGCCATAATCATCACAATTATGACAAATCGACTATCTTGCTTTGCATGTAATGAGTCTATCTCATATATTAGTTTCACCTTTTAAGTTGCATTACTGAAATAAATGAACTTTTGCACAGTATTCTAATTATTCGAGTATCACCTGTACATAATTCTCATTTTGGAAATTATATTTTTTTCAAAACTGAATAACCCCTAAGACCCAAAAAATCCAAGGCACTGCATGTGGTTGCAGGGTGGTTAGGTCCTGGCCCCATTCAGTGGAATAATTTTAGTTGCAATGCATTGCAAAGCCCATCTACACTGCTGCCTTTACAGATTAAGGAGGAGCAGTTGAAGGGTGGAAAAAAACGCAGCTTAACCGTGTGTTTCTACTGACCCCCCCCCCCCCCAATGGCAAGTGTAAACATAATCTAACTCTGGAGATACACTACATTACCGAAAGTATTGGGATGCCTGCCTTTACACACATATGAACTTTAATGACATCCCGGTCTTAGTACGTAGGATTCAATATTAATTTGTCCCACCCTTTGCAGCTATAAACGCTTCAACTCTTCTGCAAAGGCTGTCCACAGGGTTTAGGAGTGTGTCTATGGGAATGTTTGACCATTCTTCAGGAAGAGCATTTGTGAGGTCAGCCACTGATGTGAACGAGAAGGCCTGGCTCGCAGTCTCCACTCTAATTCATCCCAAAAGTGTTCTATCAGGTTGAGGTCAGGACTCTGTATGGACCAGTCAAGTTCCTCCACCTCAAACTCACTCATCCATGTCTTTATGGACCTTACTTTGTGCACTAGTGTGGAACAGGAAGAGGCCATCCCCAAACTTTTCCCACAAAGTTGGGACCATGAAATGTCTTGGTATGCTGACTCCTTAAGGCTGGGTTCACACTAGTCTGATTCTCGGACCGACATTAGGAGCACAAGTCGCATTAAGTCACAAAAACAATGATTCCCTATGAGAGCCATCTTAACTGGTCCGACTTTTGTTTTTCAAAGTCGGACCGACTTTGAAAAAGGTTGCTGTACTACTTTTGTCCAACTTTGATCCTACTTGAGCTAATTGAAAAGCATTGAAGTCGGATCAAAGTCGGATCATTGTCTTCAATGGTCCAACTTTGGCATGTGACTTGTGCTCTGAGGATCTTGAAGGGGAACTTTACGTCAAATTTTAAAAATAAACCAGCATGGGGTCCCCCTCCAAGAGCATACCAGGCCCTTTGGTCTGGTATGGGTTTTAAGGGGGAACCCCGTGCCAATTGTTTTAAAAAAATGGCCTGGGGTTCCCCCAAAATCTATACCAAACCTTATCTGAGCACGCAGCCCGGCAGGCCAGAAAAGGGGGTGTGGACCAGCAAGTTCCCCCCCCGAACCATACCAGGCCACATGCCCTCAACATGGGCAGTATGGGTGCTTTGGGGCAGGGGGGCTCTGCGCCCCCCACCCCAAAGCACCTTGTCCCCATGTTGATGAGGACAAGGGCCTCTTCCCGACAATCCTTGCCGGTGGTTGTCAGGGTCTGTGGGTGGGGGGCTTATCAGTATCTGGAAGCCCCCTTTAACAAGGAGGTCCCCAGATCCTGGCCCCCACCCTATGTGAATGAGTATGGGGTACACTGTACCCCTGCCCATTCACCTGAAAAAAAAAACACACTACACAGGCTTTTAAAATATTTTATTAAATCAGCTCTGGCACCTTCCCCGGCTCTTCTTTCTTCTGCTCTTTTGCGGGGTCCTCTTTCTTCTGAGGGGTCTTGTATATTCTGCTCTTTAGCCGGGCTTTTCTGCTGTCCTCTTCTCTTTGTTCTCCCTCTCTTCTTCTTCCCATGTTGACACAACGCAATCTACTTCACGAATGTCAGCTCCGCTGTGTGCTGTGACTTATATTGGCATGGGGTGGGGCCACCCGCTGATGCCATCAGGAGGCACCACCCCTTATGACGTCACAGCCCCACCCCATGATGTGATGTCATAAGGGGACAGGCCGCCGGATGTTGTCAGCAGGTGAACCCGTCCCATACCAATATAAGTCACAGCACACAGCGGAGCTGGCACTCGTGAGAGAGATTGCATTGTGTCAACATGGGAAGAAGAAGAATGGGAGAACAGCGGGAAGAGGACAGTGAAGAAAACCGGCAAAAGAGCAGAAGACGCAGCAGAGAGGGAAAAGACGCCGAAGAGAGGGAGAAGACCCGAAAAAGAGCCAAAGACGCCGGAGCTGATAATAAAATAATTTAAAAACCTGTATAGTGTGTTTTTTTTTTTTTACATTTTCCTTTCAGGTGAATGGGTAGGAATACAATGTACCCCATACTCATTCACAAATGGTGGGGGGCCGGAATACGGGGGTTTCCAGATTCCGATAAGTCCCCGCCCACAGACCCCAACAGCCTCTGGCAAGGGTTATTGGGAAGAGGTCCTTGTCCTCATCAACATGGGGATAAGGTGCTTTGGGGTGGGGGGCACAGAGCCCAACCTGCCCCAAAGCACCCATACTCCCCATGTTGAGGGCATGCGGCCTGGTATGGTTCAGGGGGGGGCGCTTGCTCCTCCCCACCCCCTTTCCTGGCCTTCTGGGCTGCGTGCTCAGATAAGGGCTTGGTATGGATTTCGGGGGAGCCCCATGCCCCCTTTAAAATCCACTGGTATGCTCCTGAAGGGAGACCCCATGCTGCTTTTTTTTTTAATTTGGTGTGGCGTTCCCCTTCAAGATACCCAGAGCACAAGGTGCCTGGTATTGTCGGGATCAAAGTTGGATCCCTGTTCACACAAAATCGGTCCAACTTTGACCCTATGTAGGACTGTAAATTGCACAGCAATGTAGGATCAAAGTCGGACCTTTTAAATGCCGGGTAGTGTGAACTCAGCCTTAGAGTTCCCTTTACTGGAACTAAGGGGCCAAGCCCAACCCCTAAAAACAACTCCACACCATAATCCCCCCTCCGCCAAATGATTTGGACCAGTGCATGAAGCAAGGTCCATAAAGACATGGATGAGCGAGTTTGGGGTGGAGGAACTTGATATTTGTTCTGGCTCTCCCATTGTGTCATTACGTATTAAGTCACATTCTGGGTAATCACCAAAGGGGACATGATTAGTCTCACCAGAACTAGCCGGACTGTGGCTAGTGGGAGTAGAAAACGTCCTAATATCAGTGCCCCATTATTGGTTTTAATGGGAGGAATAGTTCTCCATTGTTGATATCAATAAGAAGAATAGTGCCCCATTGGTGGTGTCAGTAGGGGGAATGGAGCTCCATCATTGGTGTCAGTTGGTGGAATAGTGCCCCAAAGGCCAGATATAGGCCCACATATCCCCTTGTGTTCTTCTGGATGTACATCCAAGTACAAATAAAAAATATCTGTACTCCCCCTGACACCACCAATTGTGAGTTCCACATCCTTATTGTCCTGACAGTGAAAACCTCCTGCGCAGTTTAAGGTTAAACCGCTTCTCCTCCAATCTCATTCTGTGACCCTGTGTTCTCTTACACTCCTTGAGACTGAATAGTTTTTTTTCCTATGCTCGGATCGACATTGTGGTATTTGTAAATCGCTATCATGTCCCCTCTCAAGCATCACTTCTCCAGCGAGAATAAATTTAGTGCTTGCAGGCATTCTTCGTAAATGAGGGCGTCCAGTCCCCTTATTAGTTTTGTTGCCCTTCTTTGGACTCTCTCCCATTCCAGCACATCCCTTCTGAGGACTGGTGACCAGAACTGGATGGAATACCCCAGATGTGGCCTAACCAGAGTTTTATAAATAAAAAATAATACACATGACTCATGTATTACGGTAATATGTATTGCCCAGGGTTCCGCTTTAACGGGCAATGGATAGGAACTCATCCCATTTAACTCACGTTGCATTCTTACAGAACAGACTTAGACTCACTTCACACGAAAGTCAAGTGACTTACAGTGTACTTTGCCAGGTGACTTCTGTGCGACTTGGCGCGACTCTGGCGTGAGTTTGGTGCGGCTCCAGCATGACTTGAAGACTATATAATCTTCCTGTATTGTCGGATCCAAATAACATCAATTAAGATGAGGATCCAACTTGGAGGCAACTTCCATTAAAGTCTATGAGCACAAGTCAGATAGAATTCACCTTGAAGTAGTACAGGAACCTTTTCTAAAGTCGGAGCAACTTCAGTAGTGCTAATTAAGACAGCTCTCATTGACTAAAATGGGATTTCACATGTTACGTGACTTGGGGTCTCACAAGTCGGATCCCAAGTTGCGGCAGTGTGAACCGAGCCTTAGAACAAATTTCTTAACGTTGCTCCTCTCTACTTGTTGAAAGTTCACCTCTAATGAGCAGATCTACCCTATCGGTACTCCTCCTCCCTTTCTCTATATGTGATCTAATCCAAAATCAGACGCAAGCCAGTAAATATACAACAACAGCCTAACAAAAAAATGGTAAAATAAATAAATCTTGTTGATTTTCTTTATAAACGGTGCTTGACAAATAGCCGAAAACAAATTTGTCATACAAAGTGTTATGCTCTAATCTTCATACAACAATAAGTGTATTGCAACAAACAGGTAATTATTGGCGAGGGGCACAGCTAATTTATCCCCCCTGCCACTACTTTTCTACCACTTGTGCATTGTTAACAGAAGTTCCTCATGTGATGTTCAGTATTCTGTTTGAAATTTTTATCAAATATATTCCCTCAGGCAAGAAGAGTTGTTAGCAAGAATAGTTTGTGCCACCTCAGATTTTTTCATCCCCAAAAAAAAAAAAGTATAAAATGTGATATATGAAAGTAGAGTTTGATGTATAACACGGCTTGCATACTGTACTTCCTCTGCATAAGTTTTGTTTATATAGAAACAACTGTAGGAAGATATAAAGTACCCTTATGTGCCCTACCTATTGCCTGGAAAGACCATTTTAGACTTAGAGTAAGGAATGGTTAAAATGCTTTTTTTTTTCTTTTCTTTTTTTTTTTGCTGTCTGTGTCCTCATTAAGGAGATTTTCCTTCACTTCCTGTATTAGAGACACTATAGAAAGTGAAATAAAATCCTGTTTAAATTTTAAATGAATCTTAACAATGAACTCATCTTATAGTTAAAAAACACTCAGATTCACAGCACCAAGACCCGCTCCTCGATCTGGGTGCCGACTCCTGTAGCCTGTTATATCTGTTCAGTAAAAAAAGTCCTCTGAGCTGACAATGTCCTATGCACATGAAGGGGTTATGGAGATGGGGAGGAGATGAGGAAAGGGTTGTGTCCTTTGTAATGATCAGAAACTAAGTAGCAGGGTTAGAGACCACATGCTTAAGAATTTAGAGCTCAGAAGACTCAGAAGAAGGGTTGTCAGTTCATACAGGGGCATGCTATTTTTTGGCACATCGACATTTATTTTTTTATTCTTGCAGCATGTTTAACGGAATAAAACATGGAGGAATGTGCATGTATTCCAGCAAAGTATTAAATATGTTCTGTTTTTGTTTTGCATTGACATTATAAGTGAGGGAAAATCCCCTTTTAGGCTGGATTCACACCTATGCATTTTTTAGTTTTCAGTTTTGCTGAAACACACTACAGTCCATTTAACACAGTTTCCTATGGGTCACATCTGTGCATTTTATGGAAAGGGCCAGGGACCAGCAGGTTGTGTTTTTGGTTCCATAGACTTTAATGGATCAAAATCGTGTATTAACCCCATGAGATCCGCGCTGTAGCCGAAGTACGGCTCCAGAACGGATCTGAATTTCCAGGTGGACGTCCATGAACGTCCTGCCCTTGTGCGCGCTCCTGGCGCGCACTCACAGGCGGGTCCGCCCGAGACCTGCAGAATGGGGAACCGCCGATGTAAACACAGCGGTTCTCCATTCTGTGACAGGGGACATAGCATATCTACTGATCCCTGTCACTGGGATCAGTTAGATCGGTTCTGTCCCGGCCAGCCCCGCCCCCCCACACTTAGAACACACCCAGGGAACACAGTTAACCTCTTCACTGCCCCCTAAGTGTTAACCCCTTCACTGCCAATGACATTTATACAGTAATCAGCGGCTATTTAAATTTTTGATCGCTGTATAAATGTCATTGGTCCCAAACAAGTGTCAAAAATGTCCGACATGTCCACCCCAATATCGCAGTCCCAATAAAAATCCCAGATCGCTGCCATTATTAGAAAAAAAAAATAATAAAAACGCCATAAATCAATTCCCATAGTTTGTAGACGCAATAACTTTTGTGCAAACCAATCAATATATGTCGATTGCGATTTTTTTTACCAAGGAGGAAGAATAAATGAGGAAGAATATATGTTGGCCAAAACTGATGAATCATTTTTTTTTATTATTATTTTTTTTGAATTTGTATTATAGCAGAAAGTAAAAAATATTCTTGTTCTAGTTCATAAATAATGTTCTTTTTTCAAAATCGTCACTTTTTGTTTGGTTATAGCGGCGATCAGAAATGACACAGAGGTGATCAAATACCACCAAAAGAAAGCTCTATTTGTGGGAAAAAATGAAACAAATTCTGTTTGGGTAAAACGCTGCATGACCGCACAATTGTCATTCAAAATGTGACAGCGCTGAAAGCCAAAAATTGGTCTAGGCAGGAGGGGGGTTTAAGTGCCCAGTAAGCAAGTGGTTAAAAAACGCAAAATGCACCTGGACTATGGAAACTGCAACCTGCATAGGTGTGAACTAGGTCTTAGATTTCCCCTCTATTGCTGTTCCATTGGCAGCTTTCAAATGTTGGTTTTGCCATCACCTTCCATCCCGATGATGATAGTTGCCAGGACTAAGTGAATCTCGCCATAAGGGCACAAACAGCTATAACAACTTGACAAAGGATCCAAATTAGAAAAATTACCTGTTTACAAAATTTTATAACAAACTATGAAAAGCATTTTTTATCAACATTTCCGGTCTTTTCTTGTTTGTTTAGCAAAAAATAAGCAGTGATTAAATACTCCCAAAAGAAAGCTCTATTTGTGTGAAAGAAATGATAAAAATTGCATATGGGTACAGTGTTGAATGACTACGCAATTGTCATTCAAAGTGTGAGAGCGCTGAAAGCTGAAAATTGGCCTGGGCAGGAAGGGGGTGAAAGTGCCCAGTAAGCAAATGGTTAAATATCAATTGATCTTTTTTACATATGGTTGTACATAATGTAGTTAGTTTCAATTACCTTATATACATAATGTTTATATTTATATTATTTTGTAGCCCTGAAGAGGAGGGGATGGTGTTTGCCTTCAAAACAAGTTGGCTGTTTTATGTGATGATATAAAGAACATTTCAAGCAATTTGGACTTCATCGCCATTTGTAACAAGAATTGAAATTGAAGTGTCACACCACTGCTAAGAGCTCCGAAAACAAACGTATTCCATTATTCCATTAAAAGTCAGGAGGTCAATCCAAAAAAGTATCCAACGCATTTTGGGGGTCCACGTGCCCTCTTCTTCAGTGCTGGGCTAGCAACAATGTTAACAAACCAGCAGTGAACTGGACCAACAATTGTATTTTCTAGTGTGAATTACAAGCACAGGTCTTATCAGCAGCTTGTTTGGCAGCCTTAGGCCAGCCATAGACAGTTTGAATCACGGCAAAGATTCAAATGATCAACTTGGGTACAACCAGCCTGCCAGATTTTACAGGCAATTATTGCTAGTGGCTGGTATAGCTGCTAGCACTAATCACTGTCTTCTCCCGGCAAAAACGGCTCCCCCCCCCACCAGGAGAATACAATGGCTCGGTAGAAGGGGTTTCCCTGTCAACACTATCTGTGTTGATGGGGGAATGGAGCCAATTTCTTCCCTGCAGCCTGTGGTTGCAGGAAAGAAATTTGCTCCACGTATGGCCTGCATATACCAACAAGATAACCCTACAGGTCCAGCACTATCTTTCTTTAACTCCATCACCAGTTGGTCGTGCTCTCTGGAAAGCTGACGGATCTTAACCATTCTCTACTCTACCCATAACTATTCATAATATACAATAATATCACAATATTTTCTATTGAGTTATGAAGAAATTATACATAAAAATGTCCTAAGATTCCTTGGCAGAGAATAGATTCAGCCATTTTCTGAAGTGTCACTGGCACAGGGGATGTCCCAAGGTGGCTCAGGTATCAATACAACCCTGACCTAACCTGTGCCATTCTGCTTTAAGGCCATACACTATGTCATTTTAATCAAAGGCGCTATTTCCAACAGCACTTGTATCTTTATTGGCATCAATGGAAGGGATAGTACTCATTGCTGGTGTCAGTGGGAGGAATTGTGCCCTTTTGTTGGTGTCATTGGAAGGAATAGTGCCAAATTGTTGTTGTCAGTGGGAGGAATAGTGACCCAGAATTGGTATCAATGGAAGTAATTTTGCCCCATTGCTGGTGTTAATGGAAGGAATAATGCCCCATCATAGTTGTCGGAATTGTGCACCATTGTTGGTGTCAGTGGGCAGAACAGTGGCCCATTGTTGGTGTCAATTGAAGGAATAGTGCCCCATTGTTGGTGTCAATGGAAGGAATTGTGCCCCATCATTGCTATCAATGTAAGGAATTGTGTCCCATCTTTGGTATCAGTGGGAAGAATTGTGCCCTTTTGATGGTGTCAGTGGGAGCAAGTGGTGTCAGTGGGAGGAATAATGCCCTATTGTTGGTGTCAGTAGATGGAACAATACCCCATGGGCCAGATAAAGACAAGCAAAGGGCCACATCCAGCAGTTTGGAGACCGCTGCTTTAAAGTGAATATGTAGCCAAAACCCTTTTTCAGTTTTGGAATGAATAGGGAAGGGTTAGAACCTTTGCCTTTCTGCCAAGTAGATTCATTCTTACTATTTGTCTTGGTGTCCATGATGAACAAGACAGGAAGTTAATGGAAATCAAAACATTTGGGTTGTTACCAGAAAAAAAAGTGAGGGTAAATCTTTTAGTGGAAGCAACTGATCTATTAACAGCTGTGTAATAGGAGAAGTAGTCTTAATTTGTAGGCATTTGGTTTCACCTTCTTTGGAACAGGTCACCTTTTGTCCCAATGACACAGGACCAAGTTGAGAAGGTAGCCTCCACACCAGGTCTACAGACATTAGAGACATCACCAAGGTGCTCACTCTCCCCCACTACTCATCATAGGCGTCGGTAAGGGGGCTAACGGGGCAACAGCCCTGGGGGTGCCCCCAAAAAGCCCCGGGGCTATCAAACATTATTAATAGCCCGAGCAAGTGGCCAATATTAACACCTGCGCTTGTATGGCTGGCGGTGCTTGTGATAGACGTCACTGGTCCAATCCCGTGCTAGCCCTGGACGGACGTGTGATGACAGTGACGTGACCTCCATTAAAGGCGCTACATACAGAAGACGGGAGTGGAAGAGTTCCTCCATCCCTCTTTCTTTCCTTCATTCCTTTTCTCTCTTTCCCTCCCTATTTCTTTCTTTATTCCTTCCTCTATCCCTCAGATTCGAACCACACCCCCATTAAGACACGCCCACTGCTTAGTTTAAACCACCCCCATTTTTTGCCGTGGCGCGCTTCATGCGCTGCATTCCTTCGTGCTGAAGCCCCCTGGGCTTTTCCCACCTAGCATTGCCCCTCCTCCTCATCCAAACCTTTAGCACTTCCCCACTTCAGCAAGAGCAGCAAAGTGCAGCCTGGGCTAATTTAAAACAGCAGAGTGTTAAAATTGGTTTTAACCAATATAAATGTGTGCATGTTATTGGGTATTGATGAGAACCCTAAAATTCAAGGCCCATTTCTCACACATCCAGTGGCCAGCCCTGACTCCACAGTTGTCCAGTGTCAGAACCTCTAAGGTTCTAGAGTTAAAACCTCCTATCCTTCACAGCCAATGAAGCTGCCATTTGTTTGATCAGTAGTTAGCATCAATGGGTTTAGTTTCCACTTGTAGCACCCTCTAGGTTGCTAGAAGTGAGAATAGGATTTTTGTGTAGAATAGGTAAATTGTCAGGCTTGGCTGGCAGTGTTGAGTGACAGGTTGAGCTGGTGGCTCACAGGCAGCATCACTGAGACCTCCCACTTCTTTCCAGAATATGCTGGAATGTTCTGGAAAGGAAGGAGGAGTGGAGAGGTGGAGCTGTCTGGAGTGTTCTAAGGTGCCCTGACCAAACCCCAACCTGGATTGGTAAGGGGCAGGCCTCCTTAAATACTCAGGGGTCAGGAGCAACAAGTCGCAGCCAGGAGGGCTGGTGAGTGACACACAGTTGGGAGTGGACTGGGGAGGCACACCTGAGAGGACTGGGAGATTTCAGTCTGGAATGGGTGCAGAGCCAGTGGAGTGGACTGTGGTGGAACGGGCAGTGGAGAGAGGCCACTGCAGCCACGAGGGCTGGCAGGGCCTGAAGAGGTGGTACTGGGAGCAGTAGCCACAAGGGCAGCTAGCATTGGGGCTACCTATATTTTTGCTACACTTAGGGGCCCAAGGTCCCTGTCTGCAAAGGGCATTTGCTTTAGGCCTGACTGAGCCAGTATCAGGCTTGAATATCAGTGCTAGCTGGTCCTGGAGAGTGAGCTCAAGAGTCAAGTATAGTGCTGGAAAGTGAGGTCAAGTAAAGTGGTGGAGGAAGTTGTATTTACAGTAGGTGTATATAGTTCCTCTGTCCTTAACAAGTTCTGCAATCAATTGGGCGTCTCATAATTACCCTATCCCCATCCAAGTTTAATCCCGCAATAAAATGCAAAAAAAAGTGCATGGACTGATTTTTGTCTGAGAGTGACTGAAGATAGTGTGCCTGCCTGGGCAGGGTGACAGATGGACTACAACTGAAAGCAGCTCCTATTGGGGTAATGCTACACACCTTAGCTGTTGCATGGTAAAGGAGGACTTAGCCCTAGATGGGGACAAAAAGGGAAATCTCCCAATGGGAGACAGACAGCAAAAAAGTTTAGTCTAAGTTTGGCCAATATCTACGCCATAGGCCAGGAGTCCCCAACCACTGGTGGATAACCGAGCCACACAGCAGGACATACGTGGTGGCCGGTCCGGGTCATGGCTGTGCCACTTAGCAGCCTGTGTCATCCTATCAGCAAGGCAGGGGGTGGGAGGAGCTGCAGATCGAGACAGAGAGTCTTTCCATGTTAACAAGCGGGTAATCATCCTCTTATTAACATGTTATGTTGAGCAGCACCCATCCTCTGTCCTCTGTCCAGATCTTCAGCTCCCCCCTGCTCTATGGATAGGATGACATCATCAGCAGGGCGGGAGACCCGGGAGAGGACACACAAGCTGATAACCGCACGTGTCTTGCTGAAACTAGGACTATGGAGGGGAAACAGAGACTGAAAGGGGGCAGTAATGTAAGAGAGGAAAGGGGGGCCATGACTGCAACTGTGATGGGGGTGCTATGATTGCTAGGGGCACTGTGATATAAAGGGGACTGCACTGTAAAGGGGAACTGTATTCCTTAAAGTGCCCCTTACTGCACATCGCCCTTTATATCACAGTGCCCCTTTACAGTGCAGCCCCTTTACATTAACGTAAAGGGAACTGCACTGTAAAGGGGCATTGTAATATAAAGGGGACTGCACTGTAAAGGGGCACTGTAATGTAAAGGGGACTGCATTGTTAGGGCTAGTTTACACTTGCTTCAAAACATCGCTTCGGACACGCTTTGTTAAATCTCTCTGAATGCCAGTCAAAGCTCCTGTCAATAAATAAAATGGTTAGCTTATAGTCCTGTTTACACCTTGCTTTTGCATGGTGCTTCAATGAGGCTTTGGTGGGGCTGCAATGCGGATTTGGTGGATCTTCGATGAGGCTTCAGTGGGGCTTCAATGAGGCTTTGATGGAGCTTTGATGGGGCTTTGATGAGCCTTTGGTGGGACTTCAGTGGAGCTTCAAGTGAGCTTTGCCATATACTTCTATGGAGTCTTTGAAGACACTTTGAATCACCACTAAAGCTACATGGGGTATAATATTTGAAGCAAAGCAAAGCAAAAGCAAGGTGTAAACAGGACTGTAAGCTAACCATTTTATTTAGTGACAGGAGCTTTGACTGATTTTCAGAGAGCTTTAATAAAGTGTGTGCAAAGGCTTGTTTTGAAGCAGATGTAAACTAGCCATTAATGTGTGTTGAAGCCGAAGCAGGTATAAATGAGCCCTAAAGCGGCACTGTAATGTAAAGGGAACTGTACTGTAAAGGGCCACTGTAATGTAAAGGGGACTGCACTGTAAAGGGTAACTGTAATGTAAAGAGGAGTGTACTGTAAAGGGCCACTGTAATGTAAAGGGGACTGCACTGTAAAGGGTAACTGTAATGTAAAGAGGAGTGTACTGTAAAGGGGCACTGTAATGTAAAGGGGACTGCACTGTAAAGGGTAACTGTAATGTAAAGAGGAGTGTACTGTAAAGGGGCACTGTAATGTAAAGGAGACTGCACTGTAAAGGGGAACTGTAATGTAAAGGGGACTGCACTGTAAAGGGGCACTGTAATGTAAAGAGGACTGCACTGTAAAGGGGCATTGTAATGTAAAGGGGACTGCACTGTAAAGGGGCACTGTAATGTAAAGGGGACTGCACTGTAAAAGGGCACTGTAATGTAAAGAGGATTGCACTGTAAAGGGGCACTGTAATGTAAAGAGGACTGCACTGTAATGTAAAGGGGACTGCACTGTAAAGGGGCACTGTAATGTAAAGGGGACTGCACTGTAAAGGGGCATTGTAATGTAAAGAGGGCTGCACTGTAAAGGGGCACTGTAATGTAAAGAGGACTGCACTGTAAAGGGGACTTCACTGTAATATAAAGAAAACTGCACTTTAAAGGGACACTGTAATGTAAAGGGGACTTCACTGTAATGTAAAGGGGACTGCACTGTAAAGGGGCACTGTAATGTAAAGGGGACTGCACTGTAAAGGGGCACTGTAATGTAAAGGGGACTGCACTGTAAAGGGGAGCTGTAATGTAAAGGGGACTGCACTGTAAAGGGGCACTGTAATGTAAAGGAGACTGCACTGTAAAGGGTCACTGTAATGTAAAGGGGACTGCACTGTAAAGGGGCACTGTAATGTAAAGGAGACTGCACTGTAAAGGGTCACTGTAATGTAAAGGGGACTGCACTGTAAAGGGGAGCTGTAATGTAAAGGAGACTGCACTGTAAAGGGGCACTGTAATGTAAAGGGGACTGCATTGTAAAGGGGCACTGTAATGTAAAGGATATTGCACTGTAAAGGGGCACTGTAATGTAAAGGGGACTGCACTGTAAAGGGGCACTGTAATGTAAAGGAGACTGCACTGTAAAGGGGAACTGTAATGTAAAGGGGGCTGCACTGTAAAGGGGAGCTGTAATGTAAAGGGGACTGCACTGTAAAGGGGCACTGTAATGTAAAGAGGATTGCACTGTAAAGGGGAGCTGTAATGTAAAGGGGACTGCACTGTAAAGGGGTACTGTAATGTACAGAGGGACTGTTATTTCCGATGTGAAGGCTAACTGAGGACACTGTGGGACTGCTTTTTAAGTGAGAAATGTGAAGTCCGTTTTTTTGCAGACTGCCCTAGGTAATGCTGAGCTTCTGTAATTCCAATGAATGAAATGGGTGGGCTGGTAGGAGGAAAAGGATGGATAGCCCTTGATATCCTACAGGCAAAAAAATGAAATGCATGACTTGCTGCACTTTCCAATGCACACTATGAGAATGGCTCACAGTGTGCAGTGAAATCAGAGTAAGCAATTCCAGTACAGAAGAGGAGTCTGTACAAACATGCAAGACTGAATGGAAGGCTTACATACAACTTTAACCTTTCCTCATCTTCTCTCACAAACCGTTCCAGCATGACACCCCCTCGTCAATGGGCCCACGGATTAATGTGCCCTGGTTTCCATATCTGAATATGCTAATGACTGACCTTTGCAGACAGATCAGATCAGTGTTTATTATGCCCTCCAGATGTTCTGTCACTGGAAAGGAAGGGTTTCGCTCTTCGACGGAGCCACACACTTCATTTTGTTTTTCTACAAACAAAAAAAAAAAAGTGTTAATGCTGTTTTTCCACATTAGCTCCCATGCTCCCTTCCCTGTGCCAGTGACTGTAGAGACATCAGGATCCACTTCCTATCACTTCACAAGCTGGAAGGTGACAGCTTCACCAGGGACTAATACAGTCCGACATAATTGAGTGTGGCCCCGAGCTAAGCAGCTGCCTGCAGCCAGTCTTGATTGTAGCTGTCATCAGGTAGAGCCTGGCGCATTAAAATACATTCCAACAGAATACTGTTCGAGCATGTATCTCTATAATTATAGATTATTTATCCGTTTACCACTACAAGAGTGGCTGAGTCGTGCTGTTTAATAGCCCAAGCCGCTGGACGGAGTTAGATTGAATCCAATAAAAGCGGCGTGCTCCGTACGCAGGGTGTACCGGTCCTAATTTTATGGAGGTTTTTTTTTCTTACTGCCTGCCAAAATAAATACATTTAACTAGAATTAAGCCAACCAGAGAGTTTGGAATATCAGGGAAGTGTAC
>BLSH010306994.1:1227538-1238194 GCA_018402905.1 Glandirana rugosa
GTCACCTCCGGAAGCGCGTCTCTGGTACCGATATATTTGGTCACTCTACCACGGGCTCCGTACCCCCGACCAGAACGTGCAGGAGAGTTTCCCCCAGTTCTACATTCCCCGTCCTCTCCTGAAGTCCTCAACAACTTCCTTTACAGATTAAACTTCTATCGATTTCACAAGAGCATTCCCCTACAGTATACTCCTCGCGTCCCATAGTTTACAATCCTAGGATCAACCCCAGTCCTCTCTTACCTGTAGCTCCTCCGGCAATCTCCTGGTGGTGGGTTTAACACGACCCAATAGGACCGGGCCCCCCCCTTACATCTTGACCCCCTTTGAGAGGACGTGCAAGACCAGCCCCCATGCCTCGGGCACCATCTCACTGGTTTATATAGCCATGGTCTCTGCGCGAAGGCCTCCACTGCAGGCGTACCATGAGCAATGGGAGAGGGAACTCGGTAGACAATTAGACCCAGAGGACTGGCAATCTATGACTATTACACTTTCTAAATCCTCCCGTAATGTCCTCCTCCTGGAAAACGCGTACAAGGTCCTGTACAGGTGGTATTATACCCCGGCAAGATTGGCCCGTTTTATCCCGAGTTACTCTCCCAATTGCTTTCGGGGTTGCCTGCAAGAGGGGACTATGGCTCATATCTGGTGGTCTTGTCCGAAGGCATGCTGGTTATGGGTGAGGATCTACACTATCTTGCGAAACATCTTCCATGTTAATCTTAAGCGTGACCCCTACGAGGCTCTTCTGGGCAAGACAATTGAGGAACTACTGCGCCCAGAGAGGCAGTTGGCTCAGCATCTCTTTACCGCAACTAAAGTTACCATCGCTAGATTCTGGAAAACCCCCACCCTTAGTTTCGAGGCTGTCAAAAACCGTATGAACGATATAATGCTGAATGAAAAACTGACAGCCATAGTATCTGATACCCACGATAAGTTCCGTAAGGTTTGGCAGCCCTGGATCGCTTACTCCCAGCCCACTAGGTTCGACCAATCTCTCCTTTCACTTTGAATGGCCCCTTGGTGCTCCCCCCGCAGACCCACTTCTATTTTTTCCTTATTCCCTTTTCTCCTTTCTCTTCACCTTCCTATTCTTCTATTTTCTCCTTTTTTTCTGCTTTCTTTCTATTTCCTCTTAATTTTCTATGCTTTTATTACTGGCATGATCTGAACCAATTGGTGGCTGGCCTGTCCGTCGGTCGGAGTGACTGCCGCTCTTGCCCCTACAGACATCGATTGTGTGATCTGTCGTGCGGAGGTGGCTGTCCCCCCTCTCTCGGACAACCTGGCCACAGAGGCCACTCTTCTTTTTCATGGTTGCCCAAGACGCAAATGCGCATACTGTTAAGCTGCTCTAGAGCTCTGCTATTTAGTAGCTCCATTGTCTCATGGCTGGCATCCTCTTTACATGACCGCTTGCTGACTATGATGGTTTCTTTTATCACCATTCACATGTTTTATGATTGCATTACAGATAACAAATGTCTCAGATGTTTGTCTACGTCTGTTATTCCATTATACAATGTCATGTCTATTTCCACTCTGCTGTTTGATTATGCCTGTTTTTCTCAATAAAACTCATTGTAAAAGAAAAAAATATATAAAAAAAAATTTTTTTCACCGGTTTTGGCCGATTTATATTCTTTCTCATATTTGTGATTAAAAAAAATTGCAATCGCCGTTTATTGATTGGTTTGCGCAAAAGTGGCCGCATTTACGGATGATGAGAATTCATTTCTGGGGTTTTTATTTTATTTTTTATTTTTTTACTGGTAATGGCAGCGATCTGCAATTTTTAGCGGTACTGCGATATTGCAGCGGACATGTTGGACATTTTTGACACTTTTTTGGGACCAATGACATTTATTCAGTGATCAGAAATTTAAATGTCCACTGATTACTGTATAAATGTAATTGGCAGTGAAGGGGTTAACCTGGGGGGGGGCTAGGGGTTAACTGTGTTCCCTGGGTGTGTTCTTACTGTGGGGGGGGGGTTGGACTACCTTGGGCATGAGAGATCTAACTGATCCCAGTGACAGGGATCAGTAGATCACCCATGCCTGCACTGTCAGAATGGGGAACCGCCGTGTTTACATCGGCGGTTCCCCATTCTTTGCCTGTGACCGCTCATCGCGGCTCGCCGGCGGACAGCGGGTCCGCCCAAGCCGCGGGCACACTCCTCAGGAGTGCGGCGGGCACGTGCCCCCTAGCGGCCATTCGCAGATCACGGCAGGCGGTCGGGAAGTGGTTAATGAGCTCACCAAACCAATTGTTTGTTCCAATTAATCAGTGCTAAGTAGTTACAGGTATTCAAACCAACAAAATGACAAGGGTGCCAAAATGTATGCACCTGTCTATATATCAAAATGAAATTGCTGATCCAAACACCCAAATATTTATAAATGACAATCATGGAATTTGTCAGGGGTTCCTAAACGTTTGCATACAACTGTATCTATCTATCTACCTACCTATATCTATGTATCTATGTATCTATGTATCTATCTATGTATCTATGTATCTATGTATCTATCTATCTATCTATCTATCTATCTATCTATCTATCTATCTATCTATCTATCATTCTATTCATTATCTATCACTATTTCTGCTATCTATCCATTTACACACCCACAGATGTAACGTCTACCCAATATCTATCTATCTATCTATCTATCTATCTATCTATCTATCTATCTATCTATCTATCTATTTTAATTTAAATATCTATTACCTATTATCTATCTTCTAGCTGTCTATATAAGTATCAATCTATTCATCCATCCACAGATGTAATAACCATTAATCTATCCATCTACCTATCTATCTATCTATCTATCTATCTATCTATCTATCTATCTATCTATCTATCTATCTATCTATCTATCTATCTATCTATCCATCTGTCTGTCTGTCTATCTATCCACTGTCTTGTCTTGTCTTATCTATCTATTTATTTACCCATGTTCTATCCATCTATCTATTTATCTATTGTGTATCTAAAGTCAAAATATAAAATTACGTATTCATTTTTACATTGTATTTCAATTATTTCTAGCCTTCTTATATTAATCTGAATGATCTTGAAGTGTATAAACTTACTTTGTGAAGATCCCACACATTTACTTCCTTGAATTCTGTGACATGTAGTCACTATGGCCTGTGAGTAGGCACTGCTGTGTCACATATTTCACAGAGCCTGCTTTCTGACCTACAGAGGATCTGAGAGGAGGAGTTTCAGGAGGCATAGTCAGTACAGGAATCACTGTTTACATGCAGCAAGGTACCATGGCATATGTAGTCCTTAGAAATGGAGGAGAAGCTGCAAAGCATGCAGGGAATCTAGGAAGTTGTGGAAAGAAAACAACCAGCAAACAGAACTCACAACATTTTGAATTGGTAAGGGTTTGCAAAGACAATGTTTAAAAAAATAACAGATGGGGGGCGTGGCTGGCAGCGCGGAAGATGGCCACCGTGTAAGAGCGCTCTGAGCGATACAGTCTCCTCAAGCGACCGTAAGCAAGGAGGACAAGTCAGAAACCCCCGGAGAAGCAGAGGTCCACTACCCCTGGGCACCGTGACCACGATGAGCAAGCGGAAAACTCACCCACAAGCTGGCGGAGATCTTCACTACAACGCGGGCTCCCCGCAGGCAAGATGGCGGTGCCGCATGCAGCGCGGCACAAGGCAGGCCGCAAGCTAGATCACTCGGACAGCTCGCAGCATCAGAGCCAGCGGCAAGGAAAGGACAGGCAAGTGATCCTCACTCCCCATCAAAAAGCCCACAAAAGTCTAGACTCAGGTTAGACCCCATGCAACAGACATTATTAGATGAGGAAGGAGAGGGGGACATGATGGAGGAAGCAAAGGAAGACAGCGACCCCACATCGCAGTTCCCTACGTCCGGTCAGCCGATTATTGACACCACGCTTAAAAGCATGCTGGTGGCACTCCGCAATACCCTCCACAGTGACATATTAATGGTGGTCTCAAAAATTAAAGAGGAAATTACCGAATTAGGAGACAGAGTTTATATAGTGGAAGACAAAATGGTGGATTTTGCGGACGCTCACAATGATCTTGTGGACGCTTACAAGGAAGCTGCTGACACAATAGCACAACTCAAAACAAAAATCGCTGACATTGAGGACTGGTCGAGAAGGAATAACTTGAAATCTAGGGGGATCCCTGAGTCAATACAACCGGGAGACCTCAAAAAATACATACAACAGTTGATTGCCACTCTCCTCCCAGAGACACCCCAAGCAGAAATAGTTATTGACCGGGCGCATAGACTCCTAAAACCTCCTTACCTCTATGAGCACATACCTAGAGATGTAATAGCGAGGATCCATTTCTTCCATATAAAAGAAGGTCTAGTTCAACTGTCCAGACGCTTGAACCCGCTACCTGACCCATATGCGATGATCAAAGTGTTCACAGACCTATCCCAGCACACACTAGCAGCTCGCAAGCAGCTAGTCACAGTCACCAAAATGCTGCAGAATCATAAAATAGTGTACAAATGGGGCCCACCGGCCAAACTAATCATCACGAAAGGCAATAAACAGCATGTGATCACCACCTTAGAGGATGGCCTCCATCTGCTCAGGGAGTAGAAACTTCTTCCTCCACCAGAGGAAAAACCTCAGAGAAATCACAATACCCATCGCATGAGGAAACCAGAGGACTCAGCTGTCTGAACTTCACTATATAAGGTAGTACTGCACACTGTGTAACCTGACACACGTCTAAAGGACTGAGTAAAGTTTAATACTTACATTACAATACCTCCAGACACTTAAGCGTCCAGGAGACTGACCGTTTAGAGCTCATACTCACCCCTCACTACCATCAGAGTAGCGGCCGCTACTCGGTAATCTATGCGATTACAAACCTTTCCTTGTTACAAAAGTTATTATAGTTTGTGCAACTGGTTTTGGTTGCTTTTTGTTTGGCTCCATAAAGCTATGCAGCTTCAACTTGTTCTTCCACTGATCTCCCCTTCTGTCCAGATCTTATTTACCAACAGAATTAGCAGCCTCTTCTTCAATCTTTGCAGTAGGTCACTCGATATCAACAGACTCACCTCACCATCCACCAGAGAAATGTGCACCACGAAAGAATTCCAGTGCGAGCCTCTGCGAGAAGAAGAAGATTGCAAGAGCCACCTTGCCAACGCCACACTCAGACTACAAGAGACAAATGGAACACAAAACAGCCAGCGCCTTACAGGACGACCGGGAAAAGTAACTGTAAGCACCAGTAACAAAAATCACAATGCCTTTATCCTTTGTATCACTGAACGCTCATGGGCTAAATAGCCCATTCAAGAGGAGGTCAGCATGGAGGGAAGCTACTAAACTACAAGCTGACATTTTCTGTATTCAGGAGACCCATTTCCAAGACTCTAAAGCCCCAAGGTGCTCCCACAACCTTTTCCCACATATTTTTTTGGCAAATGCCCCCGTCAAAAAGAATGGGGTCTTGATAGCAATATCTTCAAGAGTGGCATTCCAACTTCATGCCTCAATTATGGACCAAAGGAAGATACCTTATCTTAGTATGTGAAGTAACTAACGCTCACTATACTATTGTAAACTTATATGCTCCAAATGTTGGTCAACTAAAATTTTTGAAAAACCTCTTTAAAAAAATAGAGAGGTGCCGGAAGGGCTCCCTCATACTGATGGGCGACTTTAACACGATAATAGATTCCAAAATGGATGTTTCCAAACCAAGCGTACACCTTAGACAAACACTTCAACTACTTATTAGGAGCAATCAGTTGTATGACCCGTGGACTTGCACCCATGCAGATGAACGAGATTATACATTTTTCTCTGCTCCACACGGTTCATACACAAGAATCAATCTCTTTCTGACCGATCTAAGCATTTTGCACAAGGTGCAAGACACTGATATATTCCCTGTAAAATGGTCTGACCATGCCCCCATCAGGATGACAATATCAGAAGATAATAGAGCCCTTCCGACGCGCCTCTGGAGAAATAATGCATATCTATTCAACAACCAGAATTATACAAATAGATTAGTGGAACAACTAGAAGAATTTTTTCAATTTAATTCCACCCCAGACTCTGCTACAACCACAATATGGTGCACCCATAAGGCCTTTGTCCGAGGCTTGCTGATTCAATTAGCAGCCAGAGATAAGAAAGAGAAGTCTAAAAATATGGAAGATGCATTTGCATTAGTACAGCAACTTGAACAACACCATGAAATCACACATGACCCTTTAACTCTCACAAAACTAACTAGGAATGACCTTAAATTACTCATGCTAGAAAAATCCGAACACCAAACACACAAAATTAGAACTTGTTACTACTCACAGGGGGGCAAACTATTAGCCTCCCAATTAAAAGACCGGAGAATAAAGCGCTCCATAGCATTCCTACATAAACGGGGTTCCCAGGGAAGAATAACCCACCAAAAGGAGATCTCAAACTCCTTAAACACTATTATCAAGAACTATACAATCTACACATGGATCACAAATCTAACCAACCAGACCAAAGAGCCATTGACCAATACTTAGCAACCTTAAAGTTACCGTCCATAAAAAAGGAGGAACTGCAGGAACTAAATTCCCCCATATCTGAACAGGAAATTGTTAGGGTAATTAACTCCCTTCCCAATAACAAATCACCTGGCGCAGATGGACTCACCTCAAAGTATTATAAATCCTTCCAATCCATCCTTATACCACACCTGAAGTCCCTATTCAACAAAATGATGTCCACAGGAACACTCCCAGCTGAAATGCTTAAAGCCATTATAGTTACATTACCAAAGCCAGGTAAAGACCCAACAACCCCACAAAATTTCCGCCCGATTTCGCTTCTAAACACTGATTTAAAAATAATAGCAATCAGGCTAAAGGAAATAACGCCAACACTTATCAATATGGACCAAGTGGGGTTTGTAAAAAGCCGACCAGCCTCAGATGGCACGAGGAGGATGATAGGACTCCTTACAAAACTAGAGCAAAAGAGAACCAAAGCAGCCTTCTTAGCTTTAGATGCAGAGAAGGCCTTTGATAGGGTGCATTGGGGTTACCTCCGAGCAACCCTCTTGAAATTCGGCTTCAAAGGCCCCATTCTCACTGCTATCTCAGCCCTATATTCGGCCCCCTCAGCCCAAGTATACACCTCTAACATGCTCTCTGACCCACTTATAATCATAAACGGGACAAGACAAGGCTGCCCTCTATCCCCTATCATCTTCACGTTAGTCATGGAACCATTTGCAGAAGCGATTAGGAAAAAAAACCCATATACAAGGCATAAAAATAGCAGGTTATACACACAAAAGTGGCCTCTTTGCGGACAATGTTATCTGTTAGCTAAATAGATCAGGGCAATCCAAGAGGAAATCACCAATTTTGGGCATGTATCATACTACAAGGTGAAAATATCGAAATCCTCTATCTTACCCATCAATCTTAGTACTAGGGACATCATACCATTAAAAAAAGAGTTCCCCTACTCCTGGAATAATAAGAAAATTGACTACCTTGGCATCAAACTTATGTACCCAACTTCCAACCTATATACAGAAAACTTCCCTGCTCTCCTGATCAAAATCCAAAAAGATCTAGCCACTTTCAAAAAAATGGAAGTTTCATGGTTTGGCCGAGTAGCGGCATTTAAAATGTTATCCCTCCCTAAAATACTCTACCTCTTCCGAACTATCCCTATCGACACCCCAACCAAGTTCTTCACTGATATCAATAAACACATGAATATGTACATTTGGAAGAATGGCAAACCAAGAATAGGCCGCAATATTCTATCCAAAAACAAAACCCAAGGTGGCATCAGCTTACCCAACATTGAGTTGTACCACAAAGCTACAATATTAGATCAAGTGAAAGCGTGGTTTAACCCAGACCCCAACAACCGCTGGGTTAGTATAGAAAAAGCCCTCCTAGCCTTTAGAGACCTTCCGTCCCTACTAATAGCAAGTGCTACACACCACCGACTCCATGTGAAGCTAACTCCCTCCATACTAGCCTCAGTTAAAGTATGGAATTACTCCCTCAGCCTACCTGGGCACCATGACACACAAAAATTCATACCCATTCCAATAAAAGCGTACGCATTTCTAATCCCACATTTTCATATAGACATCAGCAAAGACCTCGATGGAGGTATAGACACACCACAGGCGACGACCCTCCAGCCAAACACAAATCTGAAATCGTCATATAAACAAGCACAAATTAATCACTTCCACAGAATGTCTCAATCTAAAATGGTTAAAGTGGACGAAAACATATGGAACCTCTACACGAACCCACAGACCAATCAAAAAGGCACCTCATGGTTCTATAAATATTTGAATCACTCTCATAACACTACCAAACCCTATCAAATTCTCAACTGGGAAAAGGAACCAGGGAAAGAATTCCCCCTTACACAACGGAACCAAGCACTTTAAGTCTGTCAAAATGCACGACTCATTGGGAAAACGCCATAAAGATCCTCTACAGAGGATACATGAGGTTTAATGTTGATAAATGTAAAGTTATGCACTTGGGGGCTAAGAATATGCATGCATCGTACATACTAGGGGGAGTACAACTGGCTGGGGGAATCCATAGTGGAGAAGGATTTGGGGGTTCTGGTAGATCATGAGCTTAATAATGGCATGCAATGCCAAGCTGCGGTTTCCAAAGCAAGCAAAATCCTTTCTTGTATTAAGAGAGGTATGGACTCCAGAGATAGAGACATTATTTTGCCCCTGTACAAATCATTAGTGAGACCTCATCTGGAATATGCAGTTCAGTTTTGGGCACCAGTTCTCAAAAAGGATATCGGGGAACTGGAGAAAGTGCAGAGAAGGGCAACCAAACTAATAAAAGGCATGGAGGAGCTCAGCTATGAGGAAAGATTAGAGGATCTGAATTTATTCTCTCTTGAGAAGAGGAGATTAAGGGGGGATATGATCAACATGTACAAGTATATAAGTGGTCCATATAGTGAACTTGGTGTGGAGTTATTTACTTTAAGGTCATCACAAAGGACAAGGGGGCACTCTTTACGTCTAGAGGAAAAAAGATTTCATCTACAAATACAGAAAGGTTTCTTCACAGTAAGAGCTGTGAAAATGTGGAATAGACTCCCTCCAGAGGTGGTTTTGGCCAGCACGGTTGATTGCTTTAAAAAAGGCCTGGATTCTTTCCTTAATGTAAATAATATAACTGGGTACTAACATCTTTAGGTAAAGTTGATCCAGGGTGAATCCGATTGCCTCTCGGGGAATCAGGAAGGAATTTTTTCCCCCGTTATAGCAAATTGGATCCATGCTTTTCTGGGGTTTTTTGCCTTCCTCTGGATCAACTGTGGGTGAAGGATTGTATATGGGATTATTTGGTTGTATGTGTGTGTGTGTATATGTGTATATATATATGTATTTTTATTTTTTTTTTTTGGTTGAACTGGATGGACTTGTGTCTTTTTTCAACCTGACTAACTATGTAACTACTATGTAACTACATAACGCCAGACAGACTTCACCGTATATACCCGAACCCTTCACCTACTTGCTGGCACCAGTTCATAGTTCATAGAACAAAAACTAGTTACATTTGTGAAAAACACTCAGCCCACCATTAACTTATTCGATATCCTATGGCACAAGTGGACCAACAAATACAGGTAATCCTCAAGTTAATATTCACTACCCTACAGGGGGGGGGGGGGATCCCTCAGTCACCCTGACCACTAGAGAGATTCAGAAGGACTGGGGGGAACCGTCCCTAATTTTTCGCTTGAGCTAAGATAACGCTTTAAAAATAAACACTTTAACATACTGAACAGAGACCTCAATAATAGCCTAGTGCCAATATGTTAACAAGGTAAAATAACTAAATCGCAGTTGGAATTGTTGTACTTATCTAAAGGTGATGTGTGTACTTTAGTGATCTGGAACTCTGACACTGTCTGTAAATAATCTATATAAATGTGGTAACCACTCCCCACCATATTAGGGGACTAAGTTCAAAATCATTACTGTCGCTGTTAGAAATATGGAGATGATTTCTGTTCTTACTAAAACAAAACAGTCATTATAAGCATTGTATGTTTAATTGAAAAATGTAATAAAAACCATTGAAATGAAATGAAAAAAAAAAATAACAAACATGTTATACTTACCTGCTCTGTGCAATGGTTTTGCACAAATCAGAACCGATCCTCCTCTTCTCGGGTCCCCCAATGGTACTCTGGGCCTCCCTTCTGAGTGCCCCCATAGCAAGCCACTTTCTAGGGGGGCACTTGTGCATGTTCGCTCCCAAGCGCTGCTCTCTGAGTCCATAGGACACAGGGAGCTCAGCTCTGCCCCTGCTCCCTTCATTATAAAATGAAAGTGCATGCTGTGGCCATAGATCTCCTTTAAAGTGTTACTAAACCCACAACAGTAAAATCAGTCTGTATATGCAGTAAAGCATACTTGTTATACTCACTGTGGAACCAAAGGGGTTAATCCCGCACATTGTGTAAAAAGGCTGTTTGATCCTGTCCTCTCTGATTCTCCCCTTCTTCCATTGCCCCCAAACCATCACCTGATAGAACAGAGCCTTAATGTGTTACCAAACCCAGTAATATGAAAATAGTTCATCTG
>BLSH010306994.1:1253934-1269547 GCA_018402905.1 Glandirana rugosa
CTGACGAGACCGTCCAACCGTAGACAATATTGAAAGTTAAAGGAATCTCTCCTTTCCCAAAGGGACTGAGATCGTGGTACGACCTTTAGGTGGTATAGTCCTTTTAAGACCGGAACGTCCAGTCTGTACACCCCACCGGGTTTTTGACTCATACAAACAGGGTGTGACGGTCTTACAACTCAACGTTACCTGAGTTATCTTAGAACCCGATGGTAGTACGGGTGCTAGTCATTTTGTTTTAAAATAGGGACCCGTCCTTCTGTTCCTGTGTAAGTGAGAGTCCGGGTCCACTCAGTCAAGGTTGTTGTTGAAGACGTCCAATTCATAGGTCCATTTCCAGACGTATCAGACGTGACTGGTGACCCGTAACCGACTTTCCTTCAGACTATCATATCGTCCTCTATAAGGTCTTCTATATTGTCCTATCAGACTTCCTTTCAGCCAATGCCCAGTGGTCAGTGCAGACTATGCAGACCTTTACCTGGATACTTAACCTGCAGAAGTTGTTGTTGGAACTGACTCACCTGGGCCTGAGAGTGAATGTGTCCTTGTCTTCCTGCCCAGGGATAAAATTTTGTTTTACTGATCGTGGGCATGATGGTAGCCCAAGATTCTATTGAGTCCATTGCAACTCAACATTCTGGCAGTGTGGGACAAACATACTCAGTTTTTGGGCCACCCCACATGTCTGACCTGCAAGGCCAGAATTTTCCTGATATGGTGGATTTCCAGCATGGTGCTAGAGTCAGGGAAACCCTTTCCTCTCTAAGGAAATTGAAAGTTATAACAGATGCCAACCTGCCAGAGCAGTCCTAGATGCCCCATTTCTGCAGGAAACATGGTCGTCAGAGGAAGCTCAGTTTCCCATCAACATCCTGGAACTCAGGGCTATTCACTTGTCCCTTAGTTAAGTTGGAAAGTCAACCAACAAGAATCCAGTTGGGCAATGCCATGGCCATGGCCTACAAAAACCATCAAGGAGGCACCAGAACTCATGTTGCTCAAAAGGAAGTGGACTTGATCCTCTCTTGCTGTTCAGTTTTCAGGAGTGGAACATTTTCGAACTTCCATCCAGGGGTGTTTCAAGCCCTTTGCTACAGGTATGGGATGCTGGTCATGGATCTTCTGTTTCAACAGATTCGACGACAAACTGGACAGGTTTGGAGCCCAGGTTCAACAACCCTGGAGCCTTCACAGTAGACACTATCAAACAATGACTCTAGCTGCATGCACCCTCATTTAGCTTTTTGGTTAGCCTTTTATAGTTGTAGTGTTGGTTGATTATTACTTCGACAGTAGACACTCTGGTGACTCTGTGGGATCACAGTAGATGGGGGGGGGGGGCATTCCAGTGATTCTCACAGTACTGAACTGGTCCAGGAGATTCTACCTGGACCCTTCTGTATTGTCAAGAGCTTCTGTCCCAAGGACCATTACATCATCCCACTTCTTGGTCTTTGTTTTAAAAGCTTGGCTGCTGATGTCCAGGTCCTGAAGAGCAAGAGCTTATTGGACTTGGTCATCTCTTTCCGCTTGAAGGCTAGTGATTTATTTATTTTTGAAGTCTACCATCACAACTGGAAAGCCTATTTTGTATGGTGGGAGGCTAGGAAGTGGGATGCATCATATACTATCTATAGTCTGGTATAGACCAGCATCTAACCTTGAGTACAATTAAGAGACAAATCTTGGTCTTGGCTGTTCTGTTTCAGGGACCATTTACCTCTCATTCCATAGTTAAAAGTGAAATATGGCCAAAGCTCTTTTGGCCATACTTCTCATGTGAGTCACAGGAGTGCACTTACTTGCGCTTTCCTGTGACCCAGAATCAGCCAACAGGGGACTAAAGCCTGCTGTTAGCTGATGTCACAGACCTGCATCAGACTGATACTATCTACCATGCACAGTGCCAGATAACTAGGATGCATTCATGCATTCCACGCTGGTTGGGTAGCGACTGGAGGATGTCCTCATCACAACATATCTTTTCTTCAGGTCTCCAACACAAAAACAGATGCCGCATCAGCCTCAGAGGCCCTTGCAACAGGACTTCATCTGGAGGTATCTCTAAAAATAACTCAGGGATATATGCATAATTCCACCATGATTCCTATCTGGTGCTTTGCTGATAATACTTTGTCTGTTTGTACATGAAATGTATGTACTGTTATTAATCTTTTCTTACATAAAACTTGTATTATTTATATACTGGTGTGCATCCATATGTTTATGATTATTGTTATATGCTGGTTGCAGTAGTTCTTCTGCTTCCAATTATTTTGATCAGATTACTGATTCACTTCCCAGGAAAGGAAGCCCCTCTGCTCACAGAAGTCCTACCCTGGGTGGAGGCACGGGCAACTTTATTATCAATCTCACACTTTCACTTAGTGAAAGCTCTGCTTCTCTTATTTATCTACAGTTTTAGTACTCCCAAAAGAGGGCTAGACTCACAGGGTAGCCTTATTTTTTTCATCTCTGCGTGGAGGGTGTCTGATTCTCTGCTCATCCTGTAAAGAGCTTTTCTAGTGTTACAAAAAAATAGGAAAGTCCTGAGGCCAAGAGCGTCTCCTCTCCCTAAGCTGGTTTCCTCTGTCTGCCTCAACCAGGACACTGTCTCTCTATCCTTAAGTCTTCAACTGAAACACCCATGGAAATTTCTCTCTTCTGTCTTGACTTGGTATGTGCTGTGAGAGTCTACTTCTCATTCTCAGTCTCTTTTAGGCAATCAGATTCCCTCCTAGTTCTTTACAAGGCTTCCAATTGCTAGCTGGATTAAACAAGGTATCGTTAGAGCCTATGGTTCTTCCCTTCACTAAAGCGCACCCTGTAAGATCTGTTAGTGCCTCTAGGGCTTTTCACCATCAGGCATCTGTTTCTCAGAGTTGCAAGGCTGTCACATGGCCTTCTGTTCACAGTTTTCTGTTTTATTCAACCAGGTGGATGTTCCGGTCTGCTCCAATGTCAATTTCAGGTATAAGGTATTGCAAACTGCTCTTTGAGTCTTTCAAGTCTTCTTGCCCCTTTGGTTTGTTGACCTGTTGGCGTTTTTTTGTTGTTTTGCTCACCCCACAGTTGGACTGCTTTTGGATACCCTATGGTTTAAGAATAAAGACCCTTATCCTGTCTCTTCCCTATGTTCTGCAGATTTCTTGATTGCATGCTGCATAACTTTGGCTAGCTGGGCTATTATATTCAAGCATCTCATCGCTCACAAACAGTGATGCATCTGATAGGTTGCAGAAAATACATGCCTGATCATTTTCCACGCAGCTTAACCAGTTTTTAAATCTATTTTTTTTTTTTAGCCAGGTGGCATTTAAAGAGTCACCCAGCCAGTTCAGTGTAGCAATCAGCATAGTATTCAGGTAGCTGTGACTTGGCTTACTGTCGGGATCGATCAGCTGCACTGGGCCGTCAGATTTTTTTTCTTTTGGTAGGTTGATGGGCGGTGGGCATAATTAAGTATTTACAGTAAGGGACTTTTTTTATGATTTTATTTAACCAATTCAATACAGGGCACTTTCACCCCCTTCCTGTCCAGACCAGTTTTCAGTGCTCTCACACTTTGAATGGCAATTATTTAGTCATGCAACACTGTACCCAAACAATTTTTTTCACACAAATAGAACTTTCTTTTGGTGGTATTTAATCACCACTGGATTTTTTATTTTTTGCGATATAAGTGAAAAAAGAGTGAACATTTTGAAAAAAAAACACTTTTTTTATAGTTTCTATTATAAAATTTTGCAAATAAGTAATTTTTGTTCATACATTTGGGCCAAAATTTGTACTGCTACATATGCTTGGTAAAAAATAACCCAAATTAGTATATATTAATTAGTCTGTGTGAAAGTTATAGAGTCTAAAAGCTACGGTACCAATCATTGAAAATTCATCACACCTGATCACACCTGATGTACTGACAGCCTCATCTCATTTCTTGAGGCCCTGAAATGTCAGGAAAGTACAAACACCCCCCAAATGATCCCTTTTTGGAAAGTAGTCAGTCCATGGTATTTAATAAGAAGCATGGTGAGTTATTTGAAGTTGTAGTTTTTTTCCCACCATTCTTTGGAAAAAGAAGACATTATTATTATTTTTTTTTTTACACAAAATGTTATATTAACACGTTATTTCTCACACACAGCATAAGCATACTTGCAATGATACCACAAAACACATTCTGCTACTCATCCTGAGTATGGCAATACCACATGTGTGAGACTTTTATACAGCCTAGCCACAAACAGAGGCCCAAGTAGCACCTTTAGATATTCTAGGAGCATAAATTACACATGTCATTTCTTGACTACCTATCACACCTTTGAAGTCCCTGAAGCACCAGGACTATAGAAATGCCCACAAAATGACCCCATTTTGGAATACAAACACCCCAATGTATATTCTATGGGGCATTATGAGTCTTTTGAACATGTCATTTTTTTCCACAAGTTTTTTGAAAATGTGGAAAGAAAATGAAAACCTATTTTCTAACACTAAGTTGACAATTTATAAGATATTTCTAACACATAGCATGTGCATAGCAAAAATGACATGCCAAAATACATTCTGATACTCCTCCTGAGTATGGCAATACCAAATGTGTGAGATTTTTCCACAGCCTGGTCACATACAGAGACCCAACATGCTGGGAGCACCTTCAGGCGTTCTAGGAGCATAAATTACACATCTAATTTTCTGACTACCTATCACACTTTTGAAGGCCCTGGAGCACCAGTACAATGCAAACACCCACAAAATGGCACCACGAGACAGGTACTCAGATGAGCTGCAGATAGGTACTTGGTTATTCTGATGAGTCGGAGACAGGTACATGGTTACTCTGATGGGCTGGAGACAGGTACTCGGGTACTCTGATACGATGCAGATATATACCTGGGTACTCTGATGGTCTGCAGATAGCTACTCGGGTACTCTGGGCTGCAGACAGGTACTTGGGTACTCTGGCTTGGAGACAGGTATTTGAGTACTCTAATGGGCTGGGGACAGGTACTCGGGGTAATCTGGGCTGCAGATAGGTACTCAGGTTCTCTGATGGGCTGGTGACAGGTACTCAGGTACTCTGATGGGCTGATGACGGGTACTCTGGTACTCTGATGGGCTGGTAACAGGTGCTCTGATGGGCTGGTGACAGGTACTCCGATGTGCTGGTGACAGGTCCTCTTTATTTGGGGAGCAATCGGGGCACATTACTGTATTGCAGAAACACCTTTTCCAGATCTCCTCCTCACACACTGAGGAGGAGAACATGCTAATGGCACTACAGCCGTTTGTTGACATTTGTGACCAGCTGTGATTGGACACAGCCGGTCATGTAGTAAAGAGTCAATTTCATTAGGTCTTTACCCTAAACGGGCATGGGCTGTGTCCAAGGGACCCCCGATCATCACACTGCGTGCCCCCGGGGGTGTGCACCAGCGGCGAGAATGAGGACAACACATGCGACCTGCTGTGATTGGACACAGCCGGTCACATGGTAAAGAGCCATTTTCATTGACTCTTTACCCTGATCGGGGATGGACTGTGTCCTGAGGGACACACCTCATCCCCAATCTCCCTGCTGTGTGCCCCTGGGGGCACGCAGGCATGGCGGGAATGGCCAGATGTCTAATGATGCCCGCCCAGAGGGATGAGAGGTTCCCGCCGGCATCATTTTACAATACGCCAGGCGGGAACCAGTTAATATAGGACTTGTCAAGTGTTTGGGTGTCTTTATTTCTAAGTGACTACATAGGAGTGGCAGTATCTAGGGAGGCTCTTATTATTAAAGTGGGATTCCAGATTCTGATAAGCCCTTTGCCTGCAGACCACCACAACCACTGCTCAGGGTTATGGGGACAAGGTGCTTTGGTAAGTGGAAAGTCTCTCCTGATAAGGCACCCCTCCATGTTGAGGGCATTTGGCCTGGCATGCTTGTCACCCCACTTTTTCTGGACATCTAGGTTGCATGCTCAGATTAAAGCTGGCCATAGATAACTCACTTTTTTTGATAAGCCAGTGGGCTAATCGAAAAAAAAACTGAACGGATTCCAATACACTGATCGTCATTGCAGCTGATTGGCTGCAAGTGCCGATCGAACAAAAATATAACAACAATTCCATTTAAGAGAAGCCAAACCAGCCTAATTTCATTTTCCATCTATGAACAGCTTAAAGTGCTTCTAATGTTAAATCATTTTTTTTTTACCTTAATGCATTCTCTACATTTAAGCATAAAACCTTTTAATATTTGCTGTGCATTCCCCCTTACACTTACCTGATTCCTGCATCAATCCAGTGCTGTGCCCGTCTGCATCTGTTTTCTCCTCTCCCCCGCTCTCACAGGCTTTGCTGAGGCAGCAGCAGCCACTGGCTCTGGTTGCTGTCAGTCAAATCCTGTGAGCAGAGAGCCAGGGGCATGGCTGAGCTACACTGCCTGTGTCTATAGATGCACGCAGCCTGGCTTGGGAGCAAACCTACATGTCTGCCCCCAAGCGGCTTAACGTGCCTACTATCCGGCAATTCTGTTTTTTCAGTTTCTTGGCTAATATTCAAGGATTGACTAGAGTTGAGCATGTAGACACTTTTTGGAATGAAAACAATTCTTTTTCACCATATTAAATAAAGGCCACTCTAGAAAACAATAAGCGCATTCGTAAAATTTGTCCTGCTGTAATTCAATGATGTTGTAAGCCATTCAAGCCAGAATAGGGAGAAAATAATCAGCAGAGAGGTTAGCAGGGCAGGAAATGTCTTGTTAAATTTTACATGTAGCTGCTGTGCTATAAATACATTGTGCAAGCAAAGCTTCCATTCTGGATTATTTATTTTTATTTTAGTGCAAGTTGCTACAGTGGGCCTATTGAATACGACAGCCACAAGAAGTGGAGGATCTCAGTGTTTAAACATCTAATGCTGTAAATGGCCATGTTGGTATTATTTGTGCAGGACTCTGACTATTATGTACAGAAAGAACATGACAGTAGTGCAGCTTTAGTTATTTACCCACCAAAATATATATAAACAAATGAAAAAACACTTAGTCAATGGCTACAAGCAGAACTCGGATGCAAGATGATATCATCGAGAGGAGAGTGTTGATGTCGCTTTGCTTCTCTTATCAAGTCATTGACCCTCATATTCAAGACACCGGTATTGCCTGTGGTCTCTCAGCATCTGATCTTTCCCGATTACTGATGTAGCACTATACCACAGGGGCCAATAGATTGTTGGGGCCCTCTAGCTGCCTTCCTGTGATGACCCATGAACGCTGACTCCCTGAGGAGTTTCAGTTGACTTTATTTAAGGCAAAGCCCTGTAAGGAAGGAAATGTTGGCAAATACAATTCAACAACAGCTTACAGGGCAAAAGTCCAATACTGGTTGAGTCCATAACTGGAATCTAGCTCAGATCTTGCTGATCCGACATGATATTGGCCATTTAAACTCTGTTAAGGGCATCAGATGGACCTGGCAAAGTGGACTAGGTCTAAACCAAACTCCTTCTTCTCTTTCCCCTTACTTCACTCCGCACCATCTCTCATCTCTGGGTCTAGACCTCCATCCCTTTCATATCGCACAGGTCCAGGGGTTGGACTCAGCAAAACACGGCAAGAAAAATCCGGGAATTACAGTTAACGCCTAACTTTCCAATATGGCAGCAGTAACCACTACCTGCCTACACACTGGCCAGCGGAATGTCAAGCTCTTTTTTTTCTCATACCATGCCTTGAGTGTAGATGGGCTGAGGCAGCCAGGCACCCAACAGGCTGTTTAAAGTTTTTCTGTGGCTTATGCAAGTTCTCTATTACTGGACTTGGAAAAACGTGTTTGTAGTGGCATATACCTCCACAATTGTAACATAGCACTGTATGTAGGCTCTTCTTAATAGCAGTAGCTTGAGATGTCTTTCCAAGTGGCTCTATGATTCTCACTACTAACAGAGTCACCATCTGCATCATCTGAGCGACTTGTGTCTTTAGAGTTGCCTCTAGAAAGACAGTTCCTGTTCTTCTCACTGGTGGCTGTGACTGCATCCATATTTTTTGGCTTGCCGACGTGGTCTTCACTTTATGCTGGAAGCTAACCTGGATGATGCCCCCACATGCAGTGCGACCTGCTGGACTGTAGGATCCTTCTGCCTGCTTTCCAATGTTGATCCGCCCATGTATCTGACCCAAGAACAACAATACACTTGAACAGTTTTGATAGACTTTATTTATAAGGCCAAACCCTGTAGGGAAGGTAAGGTTAGCAAATGCAATGCAAAAACAAAGCACTTAAAGATTATAGCGTGATCAAATAGAATTATATAAGATATATATATATATTATATATAATTATTTAAGAATGGCTAGAAGGCCTGTCTAGGATGAAAGAAGCCCGATCGATGCCACTGGTCAGTGGAATGTTAGCTCAGTTCTCATTGGGGCCCTTGGATTACTTTACAAGAGTGTTCACTCCCCAGTGGGAGTTTTATTTATATTCCACAATAAATGAGCACAGTCCCCTCTAAGCAGAACTAATTTGTAGACCACTACAATAGAAACAGACACTTCAAGCTGCTCTCCCCACCAGTACAGTAGCAACTCTAGAAAATAAAGCTTCAGAAATGGTCAACCTCCAGAACAGCAAATCTCTGGAACAGTGAATATTTGAAATGACCAGTCTTTGACCCAGTAGCATGGTCCCTGACAGTATGTGTTTCTCTCCATACCAGAATAGCAATACAGCATACAGTACCTTATAATCACAATAGGCACACTTCAGCACAACTCAGGAACAGTAACACACGGCATTGAGGGATTCTTTAGCAAACTCACCCCTTGCACAGCACAACTGAAATGTGTTCCCTCTGCAGCAATGTATCTCGGCAGCTTTCCTCCTACAGCACAGGTCAGCAGCCATATGTTTCTCCCCGCAGTTCTAAGTCTAGCACCTCCACTAGCACAGTGGCAGAAGACAGTCTCTCTTGGGCTCTCATCTCCGGTAGCATTATAGCTCTCTCTTTGGCTCTTATCCCTGGCAATGCAAGGGCGGCACTACTCAAAATATTCCCTGGGCTCCCTGCAGCAAGGGCACCCCATCCTTAGCCCTGCTCTGAGCTCCCTGGCTCTTTCCTGGGCACGCTGCACTAACCAGCACTGCACTCGGCTCATGGATCCCTGTTCACTCACATATTCTCCATGCACACCAAATGTGTACTCCAACTCTGAGTTTTGTTGGGTAGTGGGTAGGACCTAGCTCCCAACCAGGTCTCAATAATCAGAACTCCTTGCCAATGGCATTCTCTATGTCTTTATTGCTAGGGGCAGACTCTCTTCATCTGCAGCTGCAGCTAATCTTAGTCCAGGCTCTTTTTCCCTGCTTCACATTCATTGGAGAAGAAAAAAAAAAACACAGCCTATGCAACCAAGCGAAAGTGATCTTCTGGGCAGCTTAAAAGGACTGCTAGAAGCCTGATCTACACTAATTTGCCATGTATTGTTCTACACTATGTCTCTATGTAGAGGAAGCCATCTTTGTAGAGCCTGAGCTTTACTTCCACACGCCAGAGTTGCTCCTATGATGGCTGGTGGGGTAAAAATCAAAAAGTAGCAGGAGAGGTTCAGAAAAGTACAGATTTACAGAATTTGTGAAACAGAAGCAGGTAGATACTTGCACTGCAGCTTCCTCTTCAGCAAGCAGAAAAGTGAGCATCGTATTTGTGACATTAACAAATCTCACTTCAAATCTGGTGAGACTAGTAGTCAGATGCAACTGTGCCTGTGATAAACAGCTATGAGGCTGTAGGCATATAATCCTGTGACATGTGAACTTACATCAATCACATATAACCTAGTGTAATATTGGGGAATTCAGCTTAGAGTTAGAGGCCTTTTTTAGTGAGTCCACACCAGTCAGAACTGTGGTTCAGGGCTTGCTAGTCCATTTTTATTAAACAAACGAAAGTACAGTGCACAAAACAGTTTCCCCACATGGGTGATTTTTTTCCAACAAAACAGATAATTAAAGTACCAAGCCACCAGACTCCCTCTCCAGTGGCACTCCTGTTGCTTCACTGGTCCCTCAGACCACCCCACCTAGCTCCCCCTGGCTCACTCATCCTTTTATTTACAGTACCCTGCAGCACAGGCCCACTCCCTGGCCTCTCAATATGGGATCTCCTGGCACCCGAGGCTCTCTCACTCCTCTGAGACTTACAGATTCCCTCAGTCACCTGGACTCACCTAGTTACCTCAGGTCTCCCAGACCTCTTAGACCTCGCTTAGCTGTCCTGACTCTCTTAGACCTCTGGGTAAGACCCCCCCCCCCCACCATGGAGTGTTGTCTCTTGAGTAGAGCAATTCTCCTAATTAGAGTATGCCAGTCTCCAGCATGGAACACACACCTGTCTCCTGACGGGAGCCTTGCGCTATGGTCAGGTCCTTGCTGTTAACGAGTGTATACACCTGCACACAGGATTGAAGGGGCTTCTTCCAATCCAAGCCTATGGACTCCAGATCTGGGATTACAAAACCAAGAGAAAACTGAAAAAACTGTTTTCTCAGCTCAGACACAACACTCTGGAGCGTGAAAAGAAACAGAAGGTAAGTATCATAATCACAAACATAGACTTCATAAAAACATGTCTAAAAATGGTCCTCCACATGAGTCTGTGAAGATGTCCACACCATATGAGACTACCTCTGTGGAGACACACCCGCTTTTATGTGCTGTACTGAATTGATGGTACCAGCCCTGGGGGTGTGCCTTGCCTGCCCCCTGGGCATAGACTAACCCCTTTCCCATGGGCATGGACAAACACCTATCAGTCATAATATACCACATCAATGACGGCAACACTCTGAAGCCCCTGAAGCTGTATCCTTGAGAACCCTGTGTGTTATCTGTCTATACCTGCACAGTGGCAAGGCCTAGAACTGTCACACTAGTTAGACTTGTGATACAGCATCGTTCAGTGATATTCTAGCATAAGGTTCTCACAACATGATTCATGGGAATGCAGCAGCCAGTCCCTGCCTGAATGTTCTCACAATAGACTCAGACCCAAAATGGAAACAGCGTCAAGAATCTGATAGTCTGATGACTTCTGGCTCCTTGGAGAAAGCTTCTGCAGATACTAGATTATATCTTCCACCTACAGTCAACAGCAATACCTTTAGACCCCATATACACACATTAGATTTTCTGCAGATGTTTGTCTTAAGATTTACCAAAACCATGTAGTGCAAAGGCCTTCCTGATTGCATACAAATTGAAACTCCTAAGGTTTGACCTCATATGGTTTTGGTAAATCTGAAGGCAATAACCTGCAGAGAATCTAATAGTGTGTATGGGGTCTTAGTCTGTCCAGGCATGGAAAACAAAGGCTTCACAGACCAAACCCACAGGACAGCGTCAACTCAAGCCCTATACGAGATGTCTGCTCCATCGTGGCATCTCATCCCTGCTCCCAGAAACTTAGCCTGGAATATCCCACCTCCTGCATAGATTCCAGCCTCCAACAGTCACAGAGTGATTTTCTTTGGTCCTCCACATCTCCTTCTCCACATAAGCCTATCCTCCCAGCTGCACCAATTTTGCTGGAGAACCACCTAGCATCTGAGTTTTTAAGCCAGTCCCCAGACCTACAGAGGGCCACTTGTATGTACAGAGCAATCACCAGGGATCAGTATTGCTCGGCATCACACATCACAGGAGGCAGGCAGCAGCAAACAACCTGAACCTGTCCTCCCTAAACATCAACACCCCTTTACTATTGTAACACATATAGGTAATTATTACCTCTCATAGTAGTATTGGTCCCTCATAATGACTTTGTCTGCTTTTCTTTCCAGAAGATTGGAGCCATCTTTGTTCAGTCCCCAGTTAGGGTCAACATCTACATTCTGAATTGTCTGTGTCTTCATTGGATAGGTTTCTCCTCAATTTCTGTTCCACAGATATGACAGGAAATGAGGGGAAAATATTCCTCTTAAAGTGATGGGAAATTCCACCTGACAGTTGGCAGAGAGGTGCAACAAAAACCTCACCGAAGTTCTAACCATTCCCACCCTATTGAAAACTAAGCTTCAAAGTGGTAACTGAACTAAATGTTCTTCAAAAGGCTTCACCATATGTAGCACCCTCTATTGTGTGCTACTATAAGTGAGAGTAGGCATACTATACTCTGACTCTTGTTGGGACAGGGTTACTAGAGATCAGGACTGGGTGACTCATCCTGGCCACTCTCTGGTGCTTCCCCCTGTTTCTAGAATGTTGGAGAACATTCTGGAAGATAGTGGGCTGAAGCCAGGAGGGGTTGCCTTGAATATTTAGGGACCCTTAGCCAATCCCCAGGAGTGGGCCTGGCAGGGGGCTAAGGAGGCCTTAAAAAGGCATGAGTCCTACCAGTCAGGGAGTCGGGTGGAAGATGGAGATGCAGTGCTGAGAAGTGACTGTCGGTGGCCCTCGAGAGACCCTTGCTGGGAGGGTTTTTTCCTTGGGCTGGAGCTTGGGAGGCTGGCCTGAAAGGATCCCACCACAGGAAGCAGTTGGAGGCACCCTAACCACAGAGGCAGCAGGAGCAAGGAGAGACAATGAGTAGATCAGCACGGTGCAAGGACAGACAAGGGGAGAGACTGCCAACTGTAGCAGTGCTCTGTTGAAAAGAGTGGTGTGCCAAGTTTTCATTCAGCCTTGCCCTTGGAATATCCATGCGTGTGTCAGTCAGGGGGACTAGGAGAAGAAAGCAGCCAGGTGGGCTAGTATTTCTGCAGCAGTAGAGCTGGGATCAGTGTATACAGGGAAGCAGAAGGAGGTGAGAGATGCTGTTCACTCCACATGTGCTAATTTACCAAAGGGACGGCAAGTTCCTAGCCTGTAATGGGCTGTTCCTGAGCTAACAAGAGACTGTTAGTTGCTCCAGGAGTGACCCAGCAGAAGCTGTACAAGGGAACTAAGTTTGTGCAGGAGGAAGGAAGAGGAATCTGTAAATAGGGAGGAATTTATCCCTGGTTTTGTTTTTTGAACTTTTTCAAGCTGGGCATCCCATAATTCCCTACCCTGTTCAAGTTATCAGCCCCTAATAAAACAACAAAAACAAGCCAAAGGACTGGTTTCTGTGTCTGGATATGCTGTGTGACTGGCTGTGCAGCAGTGGGGAACCCTGACATCTGCAACTCCTATGGGGGTAGTACATCAGAGAAATATAAGATAAAACTTTATTTCACTTCCATTATGTTCATTTTACATAAAGTTCAGCATATTAAAGTAGAACCGTGGGCAAAACTTTTTTTTCCATTTAGGATAGAGCAAGCGAGGGTTATAATCCCTGTCAGATTTTTTTTCGCCATCTTGTCCCATTGCAGAGATTTCCCTTCACTTCATGTCCCATAGCCAAACAGGAAGTGAGAGGAAATCCCTACAAATTAAGGGAGTCCATTGTATACCCCCAGATCACCAGAACTAGTGTCCTCTATATTACTTTTCTGGGGACAATCCAAAATTCGGGATTTTCTTTTACTTTTACTTTCAATGATAATGGTAAACTGATAACATAGAGAGGGTAAATCTCACGAATGGGGGAACAGACGGCAATAAAAAAAAAACTGACAGGTGTTCTAATCCCTTTCCACTCTATGCAAAACTAAAAAAAAAGTTTTGCAATGGAGTGATGTTAGCACTTTAGCATTTAGCACGTTAGCATTTTGCCTTTAGTTACACTTTAAGTTTATCCAATATAATTTAAAATAGGGGGTCATTTTCAGGACTGCCTGCATCCACCATCTATAAAATTCAGCAGCTGGAGAGACGACAAACACAAATCTGTTTGAGGTAAAGGATTATAACACACTTAAAAGATTGACAGAATAACTCTGTATCGACAATGGAAATGTATGACAGATAAAAGTTGAGAGATCAAGAGATGAAGGAAACATTTTATGAAGTTACCTTATCACCATACCAGAACTTCCCCATACGTTTTTCTTTTATACTCCTGTACCTTTTGGGTGGCTTTACCCTTCCTTAGTGTATGTAGTGCATATGTGGCTGTAGCATGTGCCATCTAAGGGTTAGGCCTAATAGAATGAGAATTATGATAATTATGAAGAGGAAGGAAGGAAGGTAGGTATAGATAGAGTGAAGAAGGGAGGGAGAAAGGAAGTTGGAGGGGGGGTTAGAGTAGTAAGGAAGGCACGGGTTGACTGGCAACTTTTGGCCCAGCGGCAAGTACAACCTAGAGGCCCATGGTGCAGTGACTTGCCCTCCTGCTCTCCCTCTTCTCTGCCTCCTCGATGTGGCCTGTGATCTGTCCTCGTCTTTAGTCTTGTCTGTGGTGGAAGCAGTGTGGCCTTTTCATGGTGCATCAGAGAGACCTGGAGGCAGTTGCCCCCCTGCCACTTGTCCAAGTCTGGCTCGGAAAGAAGGAAGGGGCAGAGGAAGGGATAGAGTGAGAGTGGAAGGAAGGCAGGAAGGAAGGTATACAGTTTATATAGAGGGAAATAAGGAAGGAAAGGAAAAGGAAGAAAGGAAAGAAGGAAGGGGCAGAGGAAGGGATAGAGTGGAAGGAAGACAGGAAGGAAGGTATAAAGTTTATATAGAGGAAAATAAGGAAGGAAAGGAAAAGGAAGAAAGGAAAGAAGGAAGAGGCAGAGGAAGCAAGAGAGGGAAACAGAGAGAGAGGAAGAAAGGATGTAAGGAAAGAGAGAATGAAGGGAGGGATGGAAGGAAGGAAGGAAGAAAGAAAAAGGAGAAGGAGGAAGGTAAGGAAGAAGGAGGGGTGGATGGGAATGAAGGAACTGAAGGATGAAGAGAATGGAGAAAGAAAGGAGGAAAGACAATTGTGTTTTTGCCCAATGCATTTTATACAAGTAATGTATCTTCCAGAACATCATGAGGATATTTTTATATTATATCAAATTATATGTTTACTTTGGCCAAATAAGAGATATGTTATCTGATAAATTCACCACTTCTCTTGGATTTGGAAGGATGGTGATTAACAACAATCTGAGTCTAATTAAGTTTTATCCATCTGTAAAAATTTAATGATGAGTTAAAATAGGAGAAAGTTCAGCAAGTGTCTTGTGAAATATGAAAGGGCTGCGTGTTGCAGGCTGCTGGGAAGCATTCACAGAATGTCACAATGAAGGTACAAAACTCTGGGGCGTGGCTTGCGAGCGTGCTGAATGGAAGCTTCAGCCTAGAGCGCTCCGTGACACCCGGGGAACAAGCGACATTAGAGCAGAACCAGGAGCCATCCGCCACTAATTCCCAGCCACTGCGATCCAGCATTCACCCAAGCACCATGCAGCGCAAGCGGAAAGAAGAAAGGCAGCCGCAGAAGCTCACTGACTTCTTTCTCAGACCCGCGCCGCATGGAGGGGAGCTCCAAGATGGCGCCGGCGCCATAACACACCGCGACTCTGAGGCCTACACAGACCTGCCTGATGCGGACTCAGCAGCGGCGCACGGGGGGACAGCACACCTCTCACCCCCTGCATCTCCCAGGACAAGCCCATCCACAGCCAGCCCTGCAAAAGCCAGAATGCGACTAGACTCACCTCAGCACTCTCAGGAAAACGTGAGTAATAATATGCAGGCCCTGGACGCCGACTGCAGCCAGC